>JACJUM010002543.1:16131519-16153091 GCA_020976665.1 Heortia vitessoides
ATTTTGAGCTTCTCCATTGAATTTCTCTCTAGCTCAGTGTATTTTGGTATATTGATAATACTTTCGTTTATATACATATAATTATTATCCAATATTACATTATCAGGCTCAGTAATAACATCTTTGTCTACATGTATAGTTCGTGCTACATTGCTTATATTTTTTCTTCTAAATCTATCAATTAGAGTTTGGTATTCTTTACTAGTTACAGTGTTATTTTCTAGAGCGCTATTTGTTTTGTTTAAACCATTTGCTTCTTCGACAAAGTACTGGCTTTCACTGTAGTCGATGTTAACGTTACTAAAGTTTGTAGGGTAGGTCGTTATATTTTCGATAGTCATCTGGGTTGTGGTGAGAGTTATGGTGAATGATATAAAGATGAGGGAGAGGAAGGAGAACTGTGAGGTTGGCTCGTAGGGTGAGCAGTGGAGGTAAAAGGGTAAGGGTCGGCGCGACGGACCCCTCATGCCAGGCCGGCACTTCTGCGCCGACTACCCTGAAACAAATATACAATACATTTATTATATTTATTCATTGGTCTTTAATGCACAAAATATTACAGAATGTACAAATGGCGGAGTTAATGCCAGCTGGCATTATCTCCCAGTCAACCATTACACGAAACAGAAAAAAATGTATATAGTGGTGTAGACAATATATATATACATAAAATAACTTATATCAGAAATAGGGTAACAAAGTTAGGGAAGTAGCATAAGTAAATAAAGTACGGAAGTATTTATAACAATAACTCATTCTTCTTCAATCCGTCAAATGGACTTTATGATTCTTCATATTAAATAACTTAGTTTATGAACTTATGGACATCGAAATATACATAATGAAAATGAGCAAATATTTGTCTTTATAAGTACGTCAGTCGGTTGGCAGAACAAAAAAGTCAATAGCAGTGTAACCCTTATTATAATTATTAAGAAAAACCCAAACATACAATAACAAATAAATATACATTATCATATCATCTGTAGGATATCCGCTATTTGTTAAAGGCTTCACCTATAGATTTCTAATAGGACCAGTTGTATAATTATTTCTGGGTGATTTGAATCTATCGTGGTACTGTAGTTCAAGCTAAATCTTATGTCCTCCTTCTAGGTAACAATATAACAATAGTAATTAATATATTAGCCTTGAAGTACAGGCAGAGTAGATTAGTACCTCCGCCCTGTACTAGGAGTCGTAAGAGGTGGTTAAGGTACCAAAACCGATAGATGGCGGTACATTCATCATCCAAGTCACGAAAGTTTCGTTCTATGATTTCCAACACGCTTAGCCAGGGGAGGGAGGCATTTATCCAGCTTCTAGCTGATATGATGACGATGATAAATCAATATATTCTACCAGTATACTACACAATATACAAAGACGTAAGTATATGTGATATTGATGAGTGAGAAAAGAAGGAAGAAATATTTAATGAGGGCTATTATATTTATGAAAATGTTAAAATAATATTTTATCAATATTTAAAAGTATTTTTTTATGTTCAAAATAATGCAGAAAAATAAAAAAAAATAAAACCTCCATTTGTTTAAAAAATGAAAAGAAGCTGAAACTAATTTTATTTAATTACTTTAACAGGCTAAGTCTCGTTATCATAAAGGCATATAATAGAATATATTTTCTAAGATTTTCGGTAAAAGTACATTGATTTTCGATATTTTTAATTACTTTGACATTATAATCACCATTAAATTTATCTTTACAAGTATTTATCTCCATTCTCATAAGTAATGATAAATTTTATACATTATACGTTATAGTACATAGAATAAGGCTAAAATTTGAGTTTATATTTACTAGAATAAAATCTATTTATCTCCAACTTCAAGCGGTACTCAAAACTGCATCTACGTGCTATACCTTTGTGCAGTGGATAGTGTAGGTAGGGAAGAAAGGAAGAAAATATTTTCTTTATTTTTATTAAAAAAAAACCTACTTTGTTCCAAAAGAAGTTACGACATGAAACATTAATAGATTGTGTACCATGAATATTCCATTACAGAAATAGTAGGACACTAGAATGCAAAGGGAATATAAATGAAGTCACATGTTATGGTTCATTACTATGTATGTTGTTATTGGATTAATACCATCGGCGACTCCACGGTGGGATGTTTCCAATTGTATAATCCTCGGGGAATATGCAATCGTTGAAGGCAGCGCGCCTAATTATTTTAGTGGATTTGTGAGGACATGTGGAATACCTGGTTTAATGGTCAGTGGCATTATGAATACGAATTATAGCTTGGCGGGATCTTTTTTAGATGTCGCTCTTTAACTTAACTTATTCTTCTAAAGTTTACCAAAGTTATATAAAATTGAAGAGTTTAATTATGATTAAGTTTGTACCTTGAGGGCAATGTTAAATAAAGGGCTCATGAAATGACGGCTAAAATATTATTTTAAGGTCAGGAGAGAGTCCATTATGGTTGCGATTATCATCACAGCATTAGCTGTTGGAATTTTTGAGTGGAATACTTGTACTTACGAGGCGACTAACGTACTGAAACTGATAAATTGAGGTGTATATATCTATGTGTTTCGATTCATTTTAATTGGGTATCGTAGTGCAATTATTGATAAAAAAATCCCCTTCTTAAGGTGGTATATGTCCAACAACAGACGTCCTAAACCTGATGTAGTGGTGGCCGTCCATAAACACTATTAGCAACCATAATTGACTCTCTCCATTCAGTTTAATAAAACTTCTTCTATATATATATATATTAATATTCAGGTAGATGACGACAGAGTTGCCGGTAGATATATGAAAATGGTCGTAATATATTCTTAAATAAACAGTGTAATACGGAAATATTCTTAACGTCACTTAATATAAATTGAACAATAAACAGATTATGTGAACTACTGACACACATTATCTTTGTAACTCACGTTACCCCGTCACGGCACCGTCCCAAGTTGTTTGACACAATTCAGAACTAAATTAATCAAACTTAGATCCACAGCTTCACCGAATCAGGTCAACAGGCTGCTCCAGTATTGTCAATATAGAGCCAATTAAATAAATCTTCTAGCCCCCAATGGTCACAATCAAAAACTGATTCAGAGAAATAATGATTGTTACTCCATCCGATTTTCTCCCTTTTAGAGTAGATTTCAAAGGCCAGATTAGATTAATAGCTATAGAATGAATTGAGTGTAACTGTGAACGTTGAAAGGTCTTTTTTAAGAGATTGCCCCTTTGTTGACTTTAGCGCCCGAAGCTGAAAGCAAGTGTCAACAAAATTGTTTACATTCTTGATTAAAAGACAACAAAGGTGTTCAAAAATCCAAGTCAACTGGAGCTGAATAGCTAAGCTCGTAAGCTTTGTTCTAACTTGGCATAACAATTTCTATATATATTATATGAAACGCTAATTCTTTCATGCGTCACTTAATGGCATGTCATTTTATGGCAAGTATCAACAAAATTGTTAACATTCTTGATTAAAAGAACAAAGGTATGCAAAAATCCAAGTCCACTAAAGCTGAATAGCTAAACCCGTAAGCTTTGTTCTAACTTATTATAACAACTTCTGTATATATATATATATATTTAACCATCATATTTTGTTTAAAACGCTATATTCTTCATAAGTCAATTAATGGCTATTTTCATAAAACAATAGTGACCATAAATCAGAGACTAACAACCATTCTTAGTATTTATCTTTATGAAAGATATAGTAAAAAACCCTAAATCATAAAATAAAATGTTGGTCCTAGTAGAGGGCCTGTTGTACTCTCACATAAAGACGCACGTTCAGCTATCTTTCTTAAGAATTCACAACAGAGCAAACGCGTTTACCCTATTTTTTTTATCGATAGCGTTTGTTCATTTTGGAGTTCAAGTACTCGACCTCCATGTCCATATCAAATGAGATCTACTGTTTCATTAATCGAACTGTCTTCCTGCACGCAATACAAAATTATCTGCTACACACGTTAGAAGATAGACGGTCGATATTTTTTGCATTATTCAACTACAAAGGTTCTTATTATACTTGTTTTGTGTGTGCCATGAAATAATTCATGTTTATGCCCTCGAAGT
The DNA here is from genome assembly GCA_020976665.1 of Heortia vitessoides. Classification (NCBI taxonomy): domain Eukaryota; kingdom Metazoa; phylum Arthropoda; class Insecta; order Lepidoptera; family Crambidae; genus Heortia; species Heortia vitessoides. The sequence continues at coordinate 16,135,598 of JACJUM010002543.1, forward strand.
TCATTTTCATTATGGCAGTCATAGAACGTACGCTGCTGACTCCCTGAAAAAGAAATGCTGCGCATAATTGCCGTTTTGGGCAGGCGTGATATCAATCGCAAAGCGCAGCTTATCGATGGGAATGTTGGCCAATCCCTGACCTGTTACAGTTGGTTTATGCTGTTTCAGGAGGGTATTTTCCATGTGATAGTAAGTCCCACTACAGCATTAAGACTTAATATCATAAGGATATCACTTGCAAGTTATCAACCTTGTGGCTTGAAGATAGAATGTCACATTACCCTGCAAGTATTCTGCCTTTCTCACTCTTCAAACCGGCACACAGCCATGCTAACCCTGGTATATGTCAATAGAAATAGGTGAGAGTGAGGCACTAATACGATCTCTGCATTAAGTCTAGGCACCACATTTGAAGGTATAAAGTAAGTGTAAGTATGTTCTGTTCTGGTGCTTTAATCACCTTTTGCGACGCCTGTATAGGGACATGTACTCTGACGGCATCTTGCGGTGAACGAGTTTGTATAGTGCTCCTTATGTAAAAATGCAGTTGCGTTGCGCTTATATACTATTCCAAATTGTTAATGTATCTTATTTCAACTTAACATAAGTAAGTATTTATAAGAAATAAATAATAATAATAACTTTCTGAGCAAATGGATAACGGAACCTGACCTTTAATTTGGTGCTTTAGTACCTAAACTATGTTCTAGCCTGTTCTTATAGGTACTTAAGATCTATTATATGCATGGTGTGTATGGTCTTATATAATACAAGATGTTTGTATATAATCAACAAATAAGTGTTGAATTAGTGTTGTCTAGGTATTAGACGTTCTCTAAAGGCAGAGAGTAGCATATGCTACTTTGGAGTTTCGTGAATTATTTAGCGGTATAACTGCAAAGGGTAAATGTACACTAGACGGATTTTTGGTATTGACAATTAACAAGTTGTTACTCGCGTTATAATTGACCATCCGGGTTCTTCCATTTTGTTTTGTACGTGAAAAAACTAAAGGCGTTATCTAGATGAAATCACTGTGAATAATGACTTTGTAATAAGTATAAAACAAATCTACCTAAGACGTTCATTGTCAGGGATAAAATTAGGCTTTGTGCTTTTTCAAATGATAAACCTTTCATTTCCAACCCATTTTCAGCCTTTCTGGTGTGATTGAATAACACATGTCAATTCTAATTTTACATTCATATATTACTAATATTGTAGTGTACAAATCCTGTAATTCATAAAAGATCAGAAAAGTATATTAATTAGGATCAGGAAAGTTTAGAACAAAAACAAGCTCGATTTTGCACAGAATATAGACTATTTTTATATATATATATATGTCAACCCATAAAGCACTGATGTGGATTTCCATTAGAACTAATACATAATAAAACTCAAAAGTTTTTATTGGTTGTCGTCAAACTCAAAGTTGGAAAATGAAATAAATTTTTACGTGTCAACATTTTTGTGACATGTTTTTAAAGTTTTATCACATATTCTGTTTTATTGCAGAAATGAATTTTTCACTGTCAATCAATATAGTTTCGATGCAGTGAAAACGTAACCTACATTAATCTGTTTTCTTTCTAGTTTTTTAAATAGATTATAACGTGGTAATAAATTAAAAGAAAATGTAAATTTACGTAATACATTATAAAATGTTTAGATAAATTGTGTGAGAACAGTTGTTATAGTTTCTTTGATTAAAGACTATATTAATGATAAAACTGCATGGGATTACATTTGTACATAAATATTCGTTTGTTCGGTAAGTACAGTACAGGTTCTGTAAAATACAGAATGGTGGCTACAACGTTAGATGAAATACTCGTAGATTTCACAGACTGCCACTATCAAACACACGGAGAAACAGTTTTAGCTAAAATAGTCCAGAATAAAGTAGATTCGCCGCAACTCGTTACAAAGATTAATCTTCGAGCTCCCTTAGGTTACCTCAAGCAACCCTCTACTCTGTTCATTTCGTAGTAAGTACCTACCGCCTCTAAGTACCGTCATTGTTCGTGCAAGCAATGTAAAATTTAATATGCGAAAACATGTAAAGTTTACCTTAATCTCAAATATGGTTACACTATATAAATCCTATTTGTTTTCCAAATATTTTAAAATAAAAATATTTATTATATATATATATATACATCATACATACAGTACATAAAGTAGTACACATCGAATTGCTCTATCACATTTTTTCGTTTATACATATCCAAAAGTTGCCCGGAATAGATCGCTCTGAGCGATAAGGCCGCCAATTGTATTATAATTTATAATTGTTATGTTCTTTATGTAATTATTTATGGACAATATAAAGTATTATTATTATATTTAATATTATATTTTAATAAACATATTGTATTTTAATTTCCGGTGGTATTATCTTTACCACCGGGTATAGATAATACCATATAATATTAAGTCGGTCGTAATTTTGTAGAATGAATTAAATTTTAATTAATATAAAGATAAAATAGTATTGCTTGTTTACCACAAGGTTATCTAATTATTGTTAAAAAGTTATGAGTAAAACTAGCTAATTCATGAAATTATCTAATGTGTCACAATTATATTATTGTGCATTTACTCAAACATACTTGGTACCTCTCATTTACACATTTCTACCGGAAAACATCAATGTTCGTGTTGCTGTGTTCTGCTTTGAAAGAGAAGATGTCACTGCGTAATTTGACATATTATATTCAAGTGACAAGGTTCGGCAACTAGTGATGATAGAAGGGTCTATACGATGCGGTAACGTTTTTTATTTTGTCGACTGTATGTTCGTTTGTTTAATTAATCATATAATAAAGACTCTTTTGAAATTATAAATATTGTCACCATCTGCGATATTTAATTAAAAACACAATCAAAATCATATGAAACCAACAACCGAGACCAACTATTTTATTGTGAAGTAAGGTAAAGAAAATTCACACATCTCATTCATCGATCCGACTCCGTGGTAAGTCGCTTAAAGCACGATCACATTTTTCACGATGTGTTACGAATATTCGACAATAGAGGAATTACAAATAAATTACTTAAATTCATATTTTTAACACCCAGACACATAACAAACACAAATATCATCAAATAAATATTTGTAGTAGGTGGGGATCGAACCCACGAATCTTGGCACATAAGATAGGATCACTACCATCTGCGCCAACGGGCCCGTATTGTAAACCTATATAGAGCCAGACGTTAGTGCATCTAAACTAATTACCGTGCCGCTTCGCAAACAAAGCCAATGATAATAAAACAAACACGGAAATAGGGGTTGATCCAATTGTCTTATGTAAATGCTTATGTCCGGCCTTGAGGATCTCGATAAGGATAGGAAAGTTGCGAACACCCCAATAATACGGGTAGTAGGTCCCTTATGATGGTAATCGAATGTCTGATAAAGATCCAACGGATCGAGAAGAAACACGGTTTATTATTGACGGCAAGTGGGTCGGGTTAGCTTTTTCCATGGTAATATTTTTGTTCACTTATTGATGATGGTTATAATTGTATCTGCTTTGTGAGTTTATTGCGTAATGTTTAATATATTATACTTAATTTTTATACTATAATGAAATACACACACAATTGGGGAAGGCATAGACTATGGATTTTCACTTGCTACGATCTTGGCATACGTCTCTCGCCTGCTTTACTCGCATTAGTCCTTTCATACTCGTTTTTTATTCTTAGTTCTTCTGACTTGTTCCTCTTTTAATACCTTTTCAACTGGTTAAACATTACATAAGGTACCTTAATACCTTAATTAGGTACATAGCTTGCTTGGGTCGTCCTATACTAACATTTCCATTCATTTCTGCTCTATATATTTGTGCAGGCGTTCTATGTTCATCTATCCTTTCTATACGCGAACCATTGCACCGCTTACTTTATTTTATATTAGTTGAGTGTAGCATTGGAATTACTTTTAATTGAATTTTACAGAAGATTTAAATTTTTCTTTATTATCAACACCGCATAAACCGCAATTGACCAAGGCCTTCCCAAATAATTTCCGATAGTACGTGTTTTAATCAAATTAAAGGGTTAAAATACTTTATTTCTCAATAATAATATAATATCACTTACTTGAGAACAGAATGACGTAGTTGGAAGTATACTTAATTTAAGTAGGACACGGTGATATCACGTAACGTTTAATATCATACATTCATGTCATGTGAAATTTCCTGAAAAAATAGACATACAGTTACATGAAGTGAGCTTACTGGTAGAGTATCCCGTATAAATGGAATCCCATATCGTAAAAGGCGATTGAGGTACCCAAGTAGCAGATGATGGCAGTATCCATCCGAAACAGTGTAGCTTAAATGCACAGGGTGGGGGTGGGCAGCGGAATTCCTATTGCGAAAGCTTGATGAGCAACATTCCAGTTGTGGACTTCCAATGACTGATCCGATTATGATAATGACAGTTTTTTAAAAAGTCTAGAAGGATTGAGTACAATATCACATTATAATTCGTTCAGTATAAGCATTAGTTATGTAGAGCGATTAAGCAAGCATAAATAATTGGGGTATATGAAAATAATTAAAGATATAGCAGTGATTTCCCACGTCTTACAGGGCTTAGGTGTTAATAAGAACTAATACGCTCTTTTAACTGTTCTAGACTTAAAAAGGAACAGTTTATAGATAAAACACTAGTTATTGTCGGCTTTAGAACATAAAATATTTTACTGTCGAATATCACGGGAATTATAATCTATATATATAAAGCTGACTAACTGACTGACATATAAAGTTCCTAAAGTGTAATCCCTAAAGTGGTAAAACGGGGGTGCAAGTTAGTCAGAAAGGTTGCTTTTTCTAATTTATTCGATTGAAAATCGGTATAAAGGTTCTTCATTAAAAGTTATGAAACACATGTAATTTTGAATATTTATAAAAACAACAGAGGAAACTCAAATATAATACTCAAATTCATATATAAATAATATGTATAATACCCAGACACAGAACAAATACAAAATTCTTAATATTAAGATAGGAATCGTACTCACCCTTCAGATAAAACCACTACCATCAGCACCATTAGGGCATGGCACTAGACATGACAGATGGCAATATAAGGTGCTATTATTCTATTCTGTTGGTACCTAATGGCCATGGTATAAATAATAAATAAAAACTAATAAAAACAGCGCAGCTTAAACACTATGTGGAGGGGGGGGGGGGGGCAGCAGCATCCTCATCTCGAAGCTGCGCTCTGCGAATGCCACCACGCCTGCCCAGTGCAGCAATTACGGGCCATACTACCCTTATTTTGGGAAGGGCTATGTCTTAATAGTGAATAATCCATGTATGATATGAAGATGAAACCAAAACTCTAAATAATCCTAATAATTATAATAAAAATTACCAAAACAAACTGTAAACAACATTCTCAAATTTGCCGAACAAATTTTTATCTTGTAAATTGCTTCCAAACGTCAACCTTCTATTAGTTCGGCCCTGCACCACTCGGCTATTATACGGAGTTTTCCCTGAATAATCTGAGTTTTTCCTTATAAAAGTAATTCCTGAAAATGTGATTCCGAGCAGACGGATAACATACGATGGCCCTATTTAATTTGACGTGTTAATATTTTATGCCCGCCTTTGTTAATAAAAGTGGGGGCGGCAGGAGATTAATATAATTACTTATATAATTAATTAAAATGGAGGCAAAAAATATATGAATATGAATCTGAAAGAAATAAAGTAATATCAGTTGATAAAATTAACTGTGAAAATTTTAAATAAAGAATCTGGCGTAATATATGGCCTTGAGTTAGCAGGTTCGGGTCGATGGTGATTACTCAAGGACGCCTCAAACCATGGCCTTTGATTTGGGTAGTCGAGAAGGCGGATGATTTTGATGTAAATAAAACTTAGAATACATATATATATTTTGTTATTCAAGTCTTTAGTCAAATAAACATTGAACATTATGAACTACATCTATTTATATTATGTATATTCAATATATATTTTTTTTCTATGGTTCTTATTGACACCTCTTACTACCTCTTTCTCTCATTCATATTTCCATCCAAAGGTTGCCTGGAAAAAATCCCTATTTGCGATAAGGACGCCCATTGTACTTTATCATTACTGTTTTTTTCGTGTATTTTTATGTTTGATGTACAATAAAGTATTTTTATTATTATTACACTAATGACCCATTTGTTTCTATATTCAACCACAAAACTTAAATTTTCATACATTTAATAGTTATGCTTTACTTCGTAATAAATTCCAGTCCATTTGCTTAAATGCGGTTTGGTAGCTTTGAGTTTATCATGAATTTGAATAGACTTAGGCGTGTTAAGGAACTTTATTTTTAATGTAATTTTAAAATCATAAAATTGTGAGAATATACATACATTTTAGAGACTAGAATCAGTGAAGGCCACAGATCCGACATGAATATTTCCTAAAACTGTATCTTATTTTTGTATACCTACTTACCACTCCAACAATTAATCAAGAGTTTGTATTAATAAAATAACTAAGAGTTATACATGTTTACTTAAGTCTTGGTAGCTAAAAGAAGCTTTTTACCGCAAACTAAAGGCAAGGATAGAGATAGATTCTCTACTTTTATTTACGAGACACACCAATAGATTGTAACACATAAAACGAATTTTAAGAAAGTTTTGTTTATCTTATACAATTGAATTTTCTTTGGGGTATCCGGTGAATAGACTAGTACCTCCCGTACCAGGTGTCATCAGAGGTAGAGACTGAGGTAGAGAGTCGACAGATAGCAGTATATCCATACAAACAACGAAGCTTAAATGCAACAGGGCGGGATTGGGCAGTATCAACGGGGTCGTGAAGCGACAGGCCGCCTGCCCACTACAAACAATCGCTGTGGCCAAGACTTTTGCGACCTCACAAAAGCAAGGTTAATAAAAACATAGACGACCTTGTGAACACTTTGGCATCTCATTCAGTGACTGTATAATGAGGCAATATAATTTCAGGCAGGAATTGTTAAAAAGAAAGGTAAATTGAGGTAACAAAATGTCGACGGTTTTAACCTTTAAACCACAAAATAGTTATTTGAAAGGCTAATGGATAAAAAGAGAGTTGATATTGAACATAATTTATGTACGCACTAGTTAATAGTTCTAAAATCTGTCTCGAATGTCGATTGGCGCTAGTTACATTTTGTATTCGTTTTTTTAACTTAGAAACACGCAATTTAAAGAAACCATAAATATATCTGCCTTATTATATACATACTAGCTGTGCCCGCGACTTTGTCCGCGTGAATTAGTTTTTTTGGGTGCCATTCCTCTTTGCCTTAACTTAAATAAACTTTGAATGTCATATTTATTTATATCGAGTCAATGACCTGCAAAATAAGTTTCAAGTTTCTTGCTCTAAAAATAGCGATACTTCCATACAATTTCATTATATACTCCCTGGATAATGTAACTTAATATCCTCAGGTCACAATGTAAGAGGATGATAGATGACAGGGTTGAATTATTACAGAAATTTATTAGATAGGCCTGATAGTGCATTTGGTGTTAATCCTGTCTTTTGTGCTAAGGGTCCTCGGTTCGATCTTTACTCAGGACAAATATTTATGTGTTGAATTTTATATTCATTAGGTTCTAAAATATTTAAGTAAACGTAAAAAAAATCGTTATTTTAAGCTACTAATAGCTATTTAGAATCAGCTGAAGTCGTGCTAATTTAAATAACAAAAAGACAAAGTATGATGTGTTATTTTTATTAGATCAGGTCGACAAACCAGTACATAGCTGGCGTGATCGTAAGCATCACTGCAGCCTATAGGCGCCGTAATATCACAAGGATATCACTAGCGCGATGCGAATCTTGCGACTCGCAGATGTCACAATACCCAGCAATTTCAATGCCTCTCTTACTCCTCAAACCAAAACGATGAAAGTGAGTTCTAATGGAATCTCTCTAATGGTTCTAATCGGAGTTTCTTTGCGCGATCGAATCAGGAAAGATGAGATTAGTAATAGAACCAAAGTTACCTAAATTGCTCAGCGGGTTAGTAAGTTGAAGTGGCAGTTGGCAGAGCATTTGGTATGCAGAACCGAGAGCCGATCGAGTCGTAAGGTTCTGGAATGGAAACCACGTACCGGCAAGCGTAACATCTGCAAGATGGACAGATGACATGACTGAAGTCGCAGGATCGCGCTGGACACAGACCACATACAACCGGTCCTATTGGAGATTGCTTGGGGAGGCCTATGTCCAGGAGTCCAGGACGTCTTATGGCTGATATGATGATATTGATGATGAGGTTCTAATGCAGACGGCTTTTGTATGAGGTCTACTTCATGCTTATAATATCTACACCACGTGAAATTCTTCCACAAAAGGTTCAAAATAAATCTTTATACGCACATACGTAACAAGGTCCACAGCTCCAAGAAATCTGTATAACAGCTGTTCCCGAGCTTGTATTTTATGGTTATGAGCTGCATTATCATGAAACTAATATCAGGGGTTACAGGAAAACTAAGACTGGGCCGTTTGGGGTTGATAGCGCATTCCGTTAATACTACCCGCAAAATTGGTGAATGGGGTGCGAGCGACGTGGCAGCGATTAGCGGGCTTGTTCTATATCATGATTAATGGAGGTTGGTTTTTGTTCATAAGTATTTTGTGAGTTACTGGCAAGGTCTTATGGTACTGGCAGAGTAGCATAATTTCACCCTCTGTACCAGGTGTTGTAAGCGGCGATTAAGGTACCGGAACCGACAGATGGCGGTATATCCACCGCAAGCAGTGTAGCTTTAATATGCCGAACGATTTCCATCACCGCTGCCCAGCGTGGCGGTTATGGGTATGGGTTCCCGCTTTCTTGGGGCGGCTTATATCCAGCAGTGAACGTTTTACGGCTGATTTGATGATGATGATGATGAGAGAATCCTCTAGACGCGTTTCTTTTATCTTTATACATTTTTTGTTCGACATTTAGGTTACCTTACGGCAACCGTTCTCCAGTTTCCCATAATATTTTGTTAAGATATACTTTCGCATATTTAGTTGTAATATGGCGATACAAGTTAAGATGTCACTTAATGTGTACCTAAATCTGTCAAATTTTTACAGTCTATTTTGAACTCAATGGCTCTTTTTTATAGATTAATATCGATTGCGAAATTTTGACCAATTTGGGTAGGTTAATCTGTTGCTGCACAAACGTATGACTTCAAAAGCAACCTCCCACCATCGCCTTCTCTCTGGCATTTTACATTTGCATTTTTTGCTTACATCGCGTTCGCTGGAGAACGCACGTTTCTGCCCTTCGAGCGATAATAGACCTCATTAGTGTAGCTGGACTCACTCAGTCTTCCTCTTAAGCAAACTACTTAACAGTCACCCATGATGGCCACCTAAGCTAAAGTCGGCTCAGATGTGATTGTCAGCTTAGACTTACAATAAGACTCGCTGGCCAACCTCTCTAATAATGCTGGATATAAAGTCTAAGAAATTTAGTCCAAAAGGTTCTCTAAGAAAAAAAGTTAAAATGTCAATAGAGGTAGACCTTATTTAAAGTTCATCAATATTGGTACCTCACACTCACGTATTTTTACTACCAAACTACAGTATCTGAACTGCTATACCGGATTAAAGGGTGTGAGAGGCAGTGTAATTACTAGGGTTTTCTGAGATAATATCTTCAAGTCAAAAGGTTGGGCAACGCGCTAGTGATATCTTTGGGAGCGTTTCTATTCTATTTCTATCATGCGGACCGTGTGCTTCTTATCGATTTCACTAAATAGTACAAACAAAGCTTATCTCGCTGTCTGTCTGCCCCTATGTATGTTTCGATCTTTAAAACAACGCAACGGATTTAAAAACGGTTCTTAAATAGACAGTTATTCAAGAAAAAGGTTTATATGTACTTATAATACATGCATAATATGGTAGAAATACTTTGATAATTTTATAGTTTTCAAATATGTTGTCTTTTTTGCGCTGACAATGCAACCGTTGGTTGAACCTGACGAGATTTATCAAAATAATAAGTACATTATTAATACTAAAGTAATAGTATTGTACGCCTTAAAAATTTCTATAAAAAAGTCCTCGATGACATATATCTATTTCTTAGGAATAACCATTTTTATCCCAATTGCACCCGTACAAATGTTGAAGCTGGAGCGTTTTGTTAGCAGTTTTATAAAAAACTAGCGGCCCGCCCCGGCTTCGCACGGGTAGACATATATAGGTACAGATATTTAAGTTATAATTTTAATTACTTTATTTATATTGGAAAGTCCAATTTTAATAATTCAAAAAGTAATTATGAGGTATTAAGACAGTCTTGAATATTAAATTATTTATTTGGGCAAAAAATTATAAATGGTTTGAATAACACGGTTTGATTTTGAACGGCATTCCTATCAATTTGTTTAACGTAAAAAAGTAGTTATAGTGACGTAACTACAATAGTTAGACATATTTTCTCGCGAAGTTTTTTGTAGATATTGATATATTCTATAATATTGTTGATTTTTTTTTTGTCCTATCATTAATACTCTTTGCAGCGTATGCGATGAAAGACATTTTATGGCTATTTTATTTTTTTACACCTTCGGTTGGTTTTAATAGGAATTTCTAAAGTAATCTAGTACTAAATATAGCCTACGTTACTCAATGATAAAAAAAGCTTTCTAATGAAATAAGTATTTTTAAAATCGGCCCAGTACTTTTTGAGTTTATTCCTTACATATAAAAATACAAATCTTTCCTCTTTATAATATTAGTGTAGATAGACATGTTATAAAATATTAAGAATACCTCGCTACTTGATCCACAATATCCACAGGCTAACAAACATAAGGATAATCGCTACCGTACTTTGTTGACCTTGCCCTTGTAATTTGCACTAGCAATAGTCATTAAATTCTACCATGATCATTCACAAGATAACCTTGGACTTATCATCTTATACAAATCACAAACTATACTTAAAATATGTTATAGCAACATTGACGTGCATAACTACTGAACTGGAGTAATTTTAAGTACTATTAGGAGGTGAAACGTGTCGTGAGGTACCGGCAGAGAAAATAATACCTTCCGCAGCACTAGGTGTCGCAAGAGGCGATAGAGGTACCAGACAACAGTTGGCAGTATATCCATGCAAAACAGTGCAGCTTAAATGACGCTTGCCCAGCGCCGCTGTTATATATAATTTTATGAAACCTCCTTTATTAGAGAGGCCTATGTCTAGCAGTAGAAGGCTTTCAATTGCTTTTATGATGACAATGAGAGCAAATATAACGGGTAAGTATTTTATAGAGCAGTGTTATGCTGACATTAAGAGAGTGGGTTTTGTAATTTCGCGTCTTAACCTTGATGAGGGCAGTCTTTTATGAGGATCGTAAAATATTATCTCAACACAGTTACTTTTGTACGGCGCAGAGCTTAAGTTACTTTCACTTGTGAAAATAATTCTTCTTACATATTTTAACTAAATATTATAGTACCACGCCTTCAATATTGCTATACGCAGAATGTAACTGTAACATGTTAAAAGATTCTTTAAAATTTCTCAATTTATTGTAAAATTGTTTGTGATTTCAACTATGAACAGCAGAATGCTGTGGCAGAGCAAAGCACCTTCTTTTGTATTAGGTATCGTAAGTGACTAAGGTACTGGAATAATTTGATGCGGTATAACCATCCGAAGCAATGTAGCTTAATGCACGGGGCAGAAACAAACTCTAACTCAAAACATAGTTTATTTAAGTAGGGTCATTACAAGCACTTTTTAATCGTTAAAATTTCAATAAATGAAATCATAATACTTCCATAATAGATTCATTTATAAGTACTTATGCTACAGATGATAATAGACCTACAATAAGAATTATCAGAGCATACAATAATCTATCTGTGCCTGTGTATACGAAAACACATTATTCGAATTTACGTATCCTAGTTGGACCCTTGGGCGACGTAATCGTGCCATCAGGCGAGAATGTGGTTAAAAGAACTGGAATTGAGAGTATTAATTCTGAAGATAACCTGAAAAAGAAGATGGCTTGTACAAATTTATTTTTTATTTATTTATTTAACTTTATCGCACAAAATGTTACAAAATGTACAAATGGCGGACTTAATGCCAGATGGCATTATCTCCCAGTCAACCATTACACAAAACTGAAAAAATATATATATAGTGGTGCAGGCAATATATATATTCAAAATAAATAAAGATGGCATACATATTTGTATAAATAAACGCAATAAATGCATTTGATATATATACATAAAATAACGTACATCAGAAATAGGGTTATAAAGTTAGAGAAGCAGCATCAGTAACTAAAGTACGGAGACAGCGTTTCAGGATAAATTTGTTTGGGGATTGCTTAATATTCAACGGAAGCTCGTTCCAATGTTTTTTAGTCTCTGCAATTTTTTTCAATGCCCTGCCCTGCCTACATGCCCTGCCCACAGTCACTTCAACTTATTATTCCGCCAGGCAATGGCGAAAATTTTTGTTCTATTACGAATCTCCTCATTCCTGATTCGATTGCGCAAAGAGACTTCGAGCATTGAACTCCCCATAGCTCGTTAAGCTATTTTGAGTTGGCTTAGAAGGCTAATGGTAAAAGACCATGTTCATATATACAGATATATTTTAGGTAAGGTACCGGCAAAGCCTTGAGCAGAATAGTATAATACCTTCCACTGTATGGTGTCAAAGAAGCAACTAAGGTACCAGAACCGATTGATGGCTGTATTCCCATGCAGCTCAAATGTATAGGGTGAAAGGGTGGGCAGCAGTATCCCCTTCGTGAAAGCTGCGGTCTGCGATTGCCCAACTCGCTTGCCCACCTCGGAAATTATTAGCGAAATTCTACCTTTCTTGTTCAGCAGTGGACTTCCTATGGCTGGTATGATAATTAAAGTAAAAACGGAAGTATTATCCTACTCTGCCAGGTAATCCGCAAATAAAATCACTTATTTTGTGATGTTAGTAGTAATTGATATTTACTTTTCAGGGCATTCTCAAATTGAATTGCTCCGGTTGTCGACGGTTCGATCATTTATTTGATCGCCACGTTCGAAATAGTCATTAGCGTAATGAGGGCCCGCCGATGGTTCGTTGAATTCTCGTGTTTGTTTTCGCGAAATGGACGTTTACTGTTGGACTTTAAGGTTGTATTTCATTTGATTTTGTTTTAAGAAATATAGCTTTAAAAGCACCGGGGATTCTAACTCTGGTAATGTTATAATTTTTATTTAAATTATTTAAACGCTGTAGGTGAGGTTCTTTTTAGAAAAGGGACTAATCGGGTAAAAGCTATTGAATCTGGGAAAAAAATTGGGAAGGCAGCATTATATTATTATGGAAAATATTTACTATATAATATTATATTAAGTTCTTAAAGTGCTAAAAAGTGACTAAGCAAAAAAATAAATTAGGAAACGAAATGAATAACATTTGTGATCATACGATTTTCTCTATACATTGTCAAAAAGAAATTTGATGTACCTAATAGATGTTAAGTTCTAAGTTATTGTTTCCAAAAATATGAATAAAAGTTTGTGATATTATTAGGTAGTTCATAAGAAAATTTATTTAATTAAATAAATTATTACTTCTAATGTCTTAAAGTAAATCAAGCACCTAGTAGGTACTAGATTTACTTTTTTGTTTAATTTTATAGTTTATACTGCTATAAATATAAAGCAATCTAACGAGCACAATAGGGACGTTAAAGGTTGCAGGTTCGAGTCCCGGCTGATACCTGAGACCAGCTGAATTTTTCTAGTAAATATTATCACGTAACATAAAATTCATAATTTTTCAGTGCCAATATAATAATCCTGAGTACATGTATAAAATAGACAGAACTTATAATAAAGGTCATAGAAATAGAATTTCTACTGTGTTTTTCTGGTAACTAATGGAAAATTAAGCCCAAACGATTTAATGCAAACAATTTCGGTGCCTGTAATCCACACTCATTCCACGAAAATCAACATTAATTAAAAGTACGAAAAGCAAACTTCGTTAATTCTAACTAATTAAGGAACTCGCCAGTGGTACTGTTCAATCTAAAAATAATTTTGTTGTAAAGTTTGCCTTTTTACGGCTATTAAATTATGCGCTGGAGTGGAGTTTAACTCGACTTGTAAAACAGAATACCTGAGCATTCCTATGAGTCAGATTAACTCGATCATATTGACTCGAAGTGCAAATTGTGAGGAACATCCAGCGCTGTAACAATAATAATGAGTTAATTCCTTCTCGATTTATTAATGAGAGTACAGTCCTTCTCTTCATGTGGATATATAGCACAGACTAGGTATATCTTCTCCATCTACACGAATGTTATTAATTTAACATACCCATTATTATAACATTAACACATAGTCATAATCGTAACAGCTGAAGAACGCACTCCATCCACTGCAAAACAAAAGCCGATCGAAAAAGTCCCCCTTTTTCGATCGGCTTTTGTTTGCGCATAATTGCCGCTCTGGACAGGCCTTACAGCAATAGCGTAACTTCACACAAGGATACTGCTGCGCGTTCCCGCCCTATTTGGGCTACACCGGATATACCGCCACGGTTCCGGTACCTCAGTCGCCTCTTAGGACTCTCGGCATAGAGGGAAATACTATTCTACTCTGAATAGTTTTAAATGGTTGGAAACCATTTAAAACAATTTCGATTTTTTTTATACAGACCTGTCCTAGTGTAGCATCCATCGTCAATTGCATTAATATGTTTGTTCTTCAATAAATAAAATTAAAAATATACAAAAGGAACACATATTATATACTTTATTCTCACTTATTTCTACCAGCAAATATTCGTAGGTAAATTAAAACCTCCTACAAAAAGTCCTCCAAATTACCGTGGACACTGACAGGTCTGGGCCAGACAAAAGTGCTAGGGTAGTCACTGATAAAGATAAACTAATATACCACGTCGATTTGGGTAACAAATGATCGCATACCGTTTGCGTTAAGTTCGTGATAAGAACTCTATAAACATTTTTGATACGATTCAGGCTTTTTTGTCCCAGGGGACAGAAATCAATGTACAAGTCCTAAAATCAAAATTAAATGTAAAAGCTATGTGTACATTATAATGCAAAAGTATATTTATTACTTCTTCACGCTTTAACGATTTTCGTGACTTTTACAGGATAGGATATATAGTTTTTTATTTATCACCAAAAGAGGACGCCGCGAGTAAAAGCTAGTAAAGAATAAAAGCCTACTATTTTCGTAATTACTTCAAGAAAATCATGTTTACATTAAGGTGAAGAAGGAAAAATAGTAAGTTATTATCGTGAAGTAATTAATGAGCTAGAAATTTTCCTCATCATCATAATATTCGATACTCAGAAAAAACTAATAAGTTGTGAAAGTGGGGAGTCGACCTAAATCCGATAAGCGGAATGCAGCCGGCGTTAAGTACTGAAGTCACGTACAGCTCAGCCGATTAGCAAGAAAATGGCGGATCTTTAGCATCCGTGAGGCAAAACAATTTAATAAAGTTTATATTTTGAAGACAATTTTCTTACTATCGGTCAGATTAACTGATTAGACTTGAAACCCGATCTATTTCACCTAAACTATTCAACACTATTATCATCACATCAGCCATAAAAAGTCCATTGTTGGACATTTGCCTGCTCAAGTTAAGAGGATTATGTCTGAGAATTTCCACGCTGGTCACGTGTGCTGGCAATCGTAGAGTACAACTGCGGGACAAGAATGCTGCTGCCCATCCTCACCCTGTAGTATTAAAGCTGCGCTGTTTTGGATGGATATACCGCCATCTATCGGTTCGGGTAGCTTAGACGCCTGTTAATACAGAGAGAGGTATTCTACTACGCCGGTACCCTACGGCTGTAAACTTTTTATACATTATCACAAATCAGCTGACGGGACCATCTCAAATACTTGGAGTAACCTTAAGAAAATTATGACAATAGAATCGCAACTAACTGATAAGAAAGCCGAAATTCGTTACTGAATCATGAAAACTTTATGAAAATCTACTTCTATTCAGTTGTAAATGGACGCTAGATATTCTTTAGAATTTGATTCTGAGAAATACAATCAAGTTTCTAAGAAGTTTTATATTGAAAAAGTTCTGCTGAATGGTTGAATCAGGCATGTTCTTTTAAAGCACGCAAATAATCTATTCATTTTATGAGCAATTTGTAAAATTATTATTGGCCAATGTCATTTTTTTCTTATTTGTAACTATGGTGGTAGGGAAACTTGTATTTCCAAGTTAATGAACAAACATACGGCCCGCATGATGGAAAGCGATTTAAACAAATTAGAATATGCAGCCGTGGTTATGGGTTCTTGCCAGAAAAAATATGCTCATAGAACCTTTTTTGGAAAGGACCTTTTTATTTAGTATAGGTATACTTAAAGATTTTTGACAGTCGTTCATTCATAAATAAATATAATATTTTTTTTATCAAAGAAGATGTAATTAATAACAAAGAATACTAATAAAAACATAAAAAATATGATGAATTATTTGTCTGATCTTTGGATATGATATTTTATGTGGAGGCTGAGGAAGAATCAGCCGCCAGAACTTATGAAATTTCTTAAAAGTAAAAAATCTATAATTGATAACATCTTGATTTATCTTTTTATACACCTTTAACGCGAAGGTATTTTATTTTTATTTATTTAACTTTATTGCACAATATGTTACAAAATGTATAAATGGCGGACTTAATGCCAGGTGGCATTATCTCCCAGTCAACCATTACACAAAACAGAAAAAAATATATATAGTGGTGCAGACAATATATATACAAAATAGATAAACGTGGCATACATATTTGTATAAATAAACGTAATAAATGCATATGATATAAAATATATATTTATTTACATATATAAAATAACGTACATCAGAAATAGGGTTATAAAGTTAGAGAAGCAGCATCACTAAATAAAGTACGGAGACAGCGTTTCAGGATAAATTTGTTTGGGGATTGCTTAATATTCAACGGAAGCTTGTTCCAGAGTCGTATAGCTGTCACTGTATAAGAGTTTGTCAAAAAACTAGAGTGATGAGAAGGAGTTAAGAGCGAGAGAATATTAGAAGAACGGAGATTAAGTTCGTGAGAGGAAGATAGGAATTGGAATCTGTCCTTTAAGTAAATTTTGTGCGTACGGATCAAAAAGTATTAAAAATAGTATGGTTAGAACTCGAATTTTGCGACGTTCACGAATAGGAAGCCAGCCGAGAAGAGAATGGTAATGGAAAATAAGATCGTATTTACGCAAACCGAAAACAAAACGAAGACAGTTATTAATATTTGATAGTCGATAAATAATAGTCAATCCAATTTATTAAGGAGTTCTTGAGAGATATTAGTGCAGCACACGTCACCATAGTCAATTATGGGTAAAAACAAGGATTGAATAAGAAGGGTTTTGGTTTTAGTAGG
>JACJUM010002543.1:16153191-16170650 GCA_020976665.1 Heortia vitessoides
AATCGATAGAGAGCACGAAGCGTTCCAGTAACCTTACTGCTGATTTCATTAACATGTGTATCCCAGGTTAAGGAAGAGTCGATAAATAGGCCAAGATTCTTAACGCATGTGCTGTAGGGCACTACCACGTTATTAAAAATAATTACAGGTACATTGTTTAAACTGGATAATTGCCGGTTGCCGCCCAAGATAATGGCTTGAGTCTTGGACGGATTCACAGAGACACCAAACTTTGGTGACCAGTTTGTGATGTTGGTCAAATGAGCATTAATCCGAGCAATGGCATTATCCAGGTTATTGTACTCTGCCTGGGTGTATAGTTGTAGGTCATCAGCGTATAGATGGTAAGAGCAGCCAATAGATTTGATGGCAAGGTTTATGAGAAGGGACAATAATAACGGAGAGAGAATGCCACCTTGCGGCACACCAGCATCAATTGTCACCCACTGGGACAAATCATCATCCAAGCGCACCGCTTGCTGGCGTTCTTGAAGGTCCCGAACCGAATCAGAGACCCCGACGTAAGAGAGAATAGAGAGGAGAACTTCGTGATTGATAGAGTTGAAGGCGTTTGAGAAATCAATCAGAATTAAGACCGTAAGGCGGGAGTATTCCATTCTAACTCTTACATCATCCAGGATATTTGTTAGAGCTGTTGTAGTGCTATGTCCTGTACAAAAACCGGATTAAAAGGGACTTAAAAGGCATTTTGTAAGACATGGCTAGAGAGCTGTTTGTGTACAACTGCCTCGATAATTTTAGAGAGGTATTGTGTGGACAATTTTATATTGTGTGTTACTGTTAATAGAATGGAGATGATCTGTTGACTGAACTGTTTGAAATGCAAGAAATATAATTTGCTAGATATATCTATCTACAAGAAGAGACTATTTGGTTTGTCTTTACTTGTCCTAGGTTGTTGATTTTGATACCCCAAAGGCTAGAATAATGTCAACCATTATGCATTACTTATGGATTTGCACAATATGAGAG
Organism: Heortia vitessoides; assembly: GCA_020976665.1. Lineage (NCBI taxonomy): Eukaryota > Metazoa > Arthropoda > Insecta > Lepidoptera > Crambidae > Heortia > Heortia vitessoides. The sequence goes on from JACJUM010002543.1 coordinate 16,154,185, forward strand.
TGTATATTTTTATTACTGTTTATATATCAGATTAACACATAGACTATAATAAATAAAAATTTATCCAAATTATATCGACAAGCATCCCCTCCCCCTATGAGGAGTAGACCCCATAAAAAAGGTGACCTGCATTGGTACCTCACTCTCACCTATTTCAACCGCCAAATAGCAGCGTTCGCATTGCTGTGTTCCGGTCTGAAGGGTGAGTAAGGCAGTGAATTTACTGGAAAATGTGGCATAATACCTTTAAATCACAAGGTTGGCAACGCGTTAGTAATATCATTGTGATATTACGAGCGTCTATAGGCTGCAGTGACGCTTACTATCACGTGGACAGTGTGTCTGCTTTTCGACCTGGTCTAATAAAAAAAGTTAAATCGCGGGACTTTCCTAGTACATCATAAGATGGACAGCCCATCAATCTTAGGCTAATTTACGTCGTCGTCTTCAGCGTACGGCTAGAACGGACGTTTGCTGCACGTCGCGGCTCTTTTATATGCCGGTTTCGAGAACAATTCAAGTGGCGTTTGCGCGAAAAAACGCGTATTGCTATTTAAAGGGCGTACTCAAATTTACCCAGCAAGTAGATATTAATATTTGCTGATAACAAGACGAATCTTCTGACGTTCTTTGAGAAGATTATAAATAATTTGATCATTTTTTATTATTATTTGTTTGTTTCATATTGAGTATTTTAATATTAATGAATAATTATTTAAATAAAGATATTACGACCGCGTTACTAAGGTTTTTAATACCTGATAAATTAAACTAGAAAACTGCACTGCAGTTTGGCTGTAGAAATCATCATTGTCATTAGCCATTAGAAGTCCACTATTGGGCATAGGCTTCTCCAAAAAAGGGGAAATTTTGACTATAACTGCAGCACTAGGTATGCGTGTTGACAATCGTAGAGCACAGCTATCGCAACAAGGATACTGCTGCTGCTGAATATACCGCCATCTGTCGGTTTTGGTATCTATCTCACGGCAATCTGTAGAAATAGTAGAATTAACTTGTAAACGTCTAAATTTCACACGTAAAATAAATAAATAATATGAACGCAGCAAATACGTCATAAAAAATCCCTAACATACGGAAGATTGGAAATTTCTAGTGCAAAACGATCCTCCTGGGGTCCTTGTGGAGCAATATTGCAGATGGCAGCTCAAAGATTGTGGAGATATCGGTGTGTGTCAACAAATGCCGAAACTTCAGAGAATCTGTGAGATAAAATGGATTTTTAGTGTTCAAACATACGACCTTTATGGTTGTTTGGTTTGTCCTTTTATACAAAAAGAACAACGGTATTTGCTATCATTTGTTTTAGATGTTACAATAAGGTTTTTGATTCTTCCGTATGGATTTTTGGATGCTTTTAACTTAATTTATATAAAGTATGCTTTGCTGTAGTATAACACTTTATTTGTTTATAAGTGCCTAAGGGTACAGTAGAGGAGGGCTGAGTAGAATCATACCTGTACCGGAACCGACTGATGGCAGTACATGCATCCGGAAAAATATAGTTCAAATTTACAAGGTGGGGATGGGCAGCAGAATCCCCATCACGAAAGCTACGCTCTGCGGTTGCCAACAGAACTGCTCTCAGAGTCAATCAACGTTAGGTTCGTAGAAACTAAAGTAGACATAAATATGTGACCGCCTCATTTGTTATTTCCTAAGATCCATCCAGGTGTTACCGGCAGAGTAGAATAGTACACCTATACCAGGTGTCATAAAAGAAAAGTTATTAGAATCCAGAGGTGGTGGTGTATCCATCCGAAGCTGTGTAACTCAAATGCACAGGACGTGTATGGACTGCAGTATTCCCGTTGCGAAACTACGCCTCACGATGGGCACCACATTTTCCCAGAGCAAGAATTATGGGCAAAATTGTCTTTTATTGGGGAGACCTATATCCAGCATTGGATGTTTCGTGGCTGCTATGATAAAGATTAAGATCTACCCCATAACCGACTCGCTTCAAATTATGGCAGACAAAGTGACGATGGTAACCTTACCAGACTTAGTTAACTCACACAAACGTTTCTATCCAGACTCGAGTAAAACCATTGCTCGAACTTGAAGCATGTTTCTACATTAGTACTAAATTAAGTTTGGAGAACTACACAATAAATTATACAGAGAGTTAAATTTTGCCTTTAGCTCCCAATTTGTGTTTACTGAGCACAAACGTGGAATACAAATTGTTTTTGAATTGCGGACTTATGAAGGTTTTCTAACTATACAGGAATACAGATTTTACAGCTGCGTTAAATTTTAATCATCGTGTTTGTGTATTTAAACCAGATGACACAACAGACGTCCTGTCCTGTCTTAACTAGGAATAGAAGAAATCGCATGAAGAGTTTTCTTCTTCGCAATCTTGTTATGGAAAGTCAGTAAATAAAATAAAATATGAACAAATAAAGGTGTACTTGAGCAAAGTATTTAATTTAACAGCATTGTTGTATATTATACATACTTTCAATACAGATTTAAATAAAATGTAAATAATAATATATAACAAGTGTGTTCCAGTGAGAAAGCTGAGAGTGTCAGTGAAAAGTCACGAGGTCACGTTAAGGTCACACAAGTCGTTCACGGACAGTGTGCTGGTCTGTCGGCTTAGTCATATAAAAAATACACACAAAAATAAATAGTGTAACATAAGTAATTATGGGAATGACAAGTAATGTTCCTACACCATTTTTTATCCACAACCAATACAATATTTGCAATGCGCGTTCTAGCAAACGTGCTAACAATCAAACTGTTAACAGTTATGTCAAACGTCGGTTATGCCATAAAATTTCTATTAAATTTATTTAACTTCTTTTCCATAGTGCTGATGAAACCCCTACCGGCGTGTGCGCTTACAAAACATTGTCCTGTCCTAGTGGTTATAGCAATTCTGTCCTAAATAGTTATATATTTGACATAATATTTAGCGCAAACAAGCTTTGGAAAAAAGCTTGTTTTAAAAAAAAAATAAATTTGTTCTGTTTGTTATCATTCTTGGGATTTATTGTAAAATCTCAGTACCAGAACGTAATTAACGTATAAAAAATCATCATCATACAGCCCTTGAAAGTTCACTGCTGGATAATAGGCCTCTCTAAGAAAGGAGGTTTTTTGTCCATAATTGCCGCGTTGAGCAATTGTTGGCAATTTGCCACAGCACACTGATTCGAATGGATATACCGCCACCTGTCGGTTCTGGTACCTTAGTCGTCTCTTACGACACCTGGTGGAATGGGTTGTGATATTCTACTCTACCGAAACCTCATGGTACCATAACGTTCGCTGTAGTTGAATTCGTTGACAGATAGCCTTCTTTTTATAATGTCATGTTCAGGTTTGAAATCTGTTTTAGAAATAACCGTGGCTAAATACTGTAGGTTGGATATAAAAAGTTGTGTATCTCAATCAATCTAATTCAACTAGTCCGATCGACAGGCGATCTCGATCAATTAACTCGGCCGTTGATTCTGCATCATTAATGTCAGGGTCGCCGATCAATCGAATGAATTGATTGCAATTTGTCTAAAAGTTCGAATTATTCAAATTATTGTGATAGTTACTGGACTAGTAAATAGTATATTGATTAACATATCGTTTCAATTAACTGTATAAAGTACTGTATATATTAAATTATAGTGTACATCGGGTTAGTAGATTAACATGAGGCAGACCTCGTACAAGTTCGTCTTCAATATTCTTCACTCTCACCTACCCCCAAATGACAATGTTCAAATTGCTGTTTAGGTTAAAAGATGAGAGAGGCAATAATATTACTGGATAATTTGACATATTATCAAGTCAAAATCTTATCTTCTCTATCTTACCATCTCGCGGTCTGTGTTCTTGTAATAACGAAAAACCATATATTGACCTGACTCAATGATAAGTCGCTTAAAGCACTTGTGTTATAGACTTCAGACAACACAGAGAAATCAAAAATATACTACTTAAACACATACATTTCCACCCGGACACAGAACAAACATAAGTAACATGATATAAATATTTGTTGTGGGTGTAAATAATAAAAAAATGGGGATTTTAGCTCTATTTGTTAATAAAGTTTTCAATTGCCTGTCAATAACTAATTTGAAATGTTATGTGTGAACAATTGTGATAAAAACTTCATATAAAAATTAAGATTCTCCTAGCGTATTGTTTACAAAAACTGTATACTTCTAGAAAAATACGAGTTTATATAAATAGCGAATAGAGCCTCAAAAACAGTTTATATGCCTCCATACAATTTTATATCTAACTAGTTGACCCGATAGACTTTGTCCGGACAATCTTCATCATTCATCAAACTTAATAGGTATGTATATATGTTACCAGCAATGACCTATGGCTTTATTGGCCAACTGCAAGTAGCTCAACGAGCTATAGAGAGGGCAATGCTCGAGGTTTCTTTGCGCGATTGAATCAGGATTGAGGAGATTCATAACAGAACCAAAGCTACCGACATGTCCAGACGGATTAGTAAGTTGAAGTGGCAGTGGGCATGGCATTTGGTACGCAGAGCTGATTGGCGATGGAGTCGTAAGGTTCTGGAATGGGGACCACGTACCGGCAAGCGCAGCGTAGGGCGACTGACTAAAACTGCAGGGTCACGGTGGACACAGGCCGCATACAAGCGGTCCTATTAGAGGAGATAACTTGGGGAGGCCTATGTCCAGCAGTGGACGTCTAATGGCTGATATGGTGTTTATAAAGAAACATTATTGAGAATATAAATTTGAGATTTGAACTATACTATTTCTCCTCAAATTGGATGAAACTGAACACAGTAAATCAAAAATTAAAATCAGTTAAATTTTTAAAAGTACATCTCGGACAAACATAAGAAGTACGAAAAATAGTTAAAAACAAATTATTATATGGGTAGAAATTGAAACAAAACTGTAATTTAAATTTTGAACTTGTTTAAGTAGTAAATACGTCACACATTCTGATTATTCACCTGTCACTCTTGGAAAAATTCGCTGTAAGGTAATTGAAACGCCAATCATCATTATTATCATTACAACCTATGGGTAAAGAGAAGACTTCGACAGAGTCAATACAGACTCCAAGGCCACTGTCCCTTACAGTCTTTGTTTTTAGACTAACGTAATGCAAATCTACGCAGACGTCAGATATAGCGTCACTAGGGAAATTCAAGCCTGGCCAACGTGTGCTCTCTGTTAAAATTGGTACATACGGTGTCTGATGGAAGTACTGCATGCAAAATTCAAGCTGTGTAGAGATGAGTGGCTTAGTATGGAGATCAAAAATTCAGATTTCATTCGGAATTCTTCAAAAGTAAAGATAATTAATAGATACGCTCTTCAGCATCCTCTTTGTATTCACACAATTAAAAATAACATATTTTTATTGTTATAAACTAAACAATAAACATTTATTGAAACAAGAAAATGGTAAACTGAAATATTTAAGTATAATTCAGAAAAAAATAAGGTATTAATAAAATCACACAGCAACATATACATTGACCTGACTCCGAGATAAGTCACTTAACACAGATATCAGATAACCGAAGAATCACAAATATAATACCTAAGTACACAGATTTAACACCTAGATACAAAACAAACACAAATAAAATCATATACATATCTGTCCTGGGTGGGTCCTTTGTCACACAAGATATAAATTATACAATAACTATAATTTTAGCAATCGGGCCCGTCAAAACGCTGTTTGCATTATTTTAAACAATGACATAAATTAAAAAAGTTAAGATGTGTATATATTACATACATAGATACATCATATCTGTGTCCCATCGGGATAGGCAGAGACTATAGATCTCTGTTTGTTACGATCTTGGCAAACCTCTCTCACTTTTCTTACTTGGATTAACCCTTAATAGTCGCTTGTTTGATTTTTTTATTTCCTAACCATCTCAATCTCAACATTCCTTTCTCTATTGTTGTCACAACATCATCTTTTACACCACATCTCTTATCACACTATTCTTTTATCTATCTCTCAAACTCACACCATATACACTTCGAAGTGCTCTAAGTTCAACAGCATTTATTCCACTTACTTAACATTTACATTAAATATTTGTCCTGGGTGACGATCGAACCTACGACCCCTGGCGCAAAAAACCGGATCAATACCATCTGCACCATCGGGCCCGTTAAATCTGATTGTGACTGGTTAAGGCGATAGTTGAGTCCTTTTTACGATGTTATTATTATTAGTAATAAAATTGAAATTATTTCAATTGTCACTTGTTTTAATCATAGTGCATGTTTCGGTCAAGAACAAGTGTAAAATTTCCATAACACATTCAAATTATCACATTAAACATTTGTCAAAGTTCAAAATGCTAAATTTGGACTATTTCGTGAAAAGTAACGCGAAATTCTGATTATACCCTGGCATGGGACGTGAGATTTGCATACGAAGGTAAAACTTCCGGCGGAGTGATTTTTGACGAATACCAAATTTTTCCCTTTGTTATGATCAGTGAGCGAGTTCTGGATTATGCGACAAGGGTTTAAATACGCGATATTTAATCGGTTTATTCAAATTTGGTTATACACACAGATTTGGTTATAGACACATCCAAATAGTTCATTAATCTCTATAGGACTGACTGGCTGACATATCAACGCATGGCTAAATTGTTATTAACTATACGTCCAAAAATTCAGAATGACATAGCCCACTTATCGAGGTTGCAGGCTATATGACGGGCCCGATGGCGCTGATGGTAGTAATCCTATCTTGTATGTCAATGGTCGGGGGTTCGATTCCCACTCAGGCCAAATATTTATATGATGATATTCGTGTTGTGTTTGAGTATTAAATACATGTATTTAAGTAGTATATTTGTGATTCCTCTGTTGTCTGGTGTCCACAACACAAGTAACACAAGTGCTTATCTTTTCTTGGACTGTCTCGAAGTCAGGCAATATATGAAATTTGTGAACTTATTTCTTTATTATTTATTTATATAAGACTCATTATTATTCACATATATGCAGGTTGTATGATTGTTTAGTGTCTTTATAATATGAAATAAATAAAAATAAATAAGACAGAGTAACTGTGTAAGAGTGGGTAGCTTTACCGCCGTAAAGTTACACTACGACACAAGTGCTTTAAGCGACTTACTATGGAGTTAGATCAATCTGGATGACATGATTTGGGAAATCAGTAGTAGAAGCTGCTAGTAGAAGGAGTATTACTGAATTTAACAATAACAGTCTTTATGTAGGCAAATATACTGATGGACCAAAAAGTAAGATGTAACTTTTTTTATTACTAAGGGCATGCATTAATTCTTATTAAGCCCACCTAGACCTGTTTTGAAGTTTCAGCCTTTCACAGACAGGTATAACTTTAGCTCATATTCTTTTTTATTTTCGGGAGAACCTAATGCAGAACTACTTCGACGTCAATTCCAACGCCATAAATAGAGGAAATTTTGCTACTTCATAAAAACAAAAAATATTATATTAGAGATAACATTTACTATATTTTTTATATAAAATTTCGACGTGTAAGTCAGAAGGTTTTAGTAGCACAACGTCTAAAATGATCAAAAATATGTTACAAAATGGATTCTATTAAATAAGTATATAGAAACAAAACATAAGATTATCCTTAAAAATATTCTTACATGTAAATACGCTCTCATCATAATATCAGCAAATAAAAGTCAACTGCTGGACTACTGGTAAAAGGGGGAAACATAATCGCCGTGCTGGGCAAGCGTGTTTGCAATTGTATTTATTATACACCTGCCTGCCTGTGTATTTAAGATACACTGTTGAATATACCACGATGAGTGGGTTTTGGATCTTAACCGCCTTTTACGACACCTATTACAGGGGGAGGTACTATTTTAATTTACTGGCCGTCGCTCTAATAGTTTTATAAAGTAAATACTGTCTTTCGTATTCTTTTTCTGAATAAAATAATAATTCGTTTTCAATATGATTATGCTTATTATATTTCTAAATTATTTGAATATATATATATATATATACTTATTATATTTCACATATACTTATTATATTTCATTATTATATTTCACACGTTTCATACATTGACCTATTGGTAAGTCGCTTAAAGCACCTGTGTTACGGACATCAGATAACAGAGACTACACAAATATAATACTTAAATATATATTCTTAACACTCAGACACAATACAAACACAAATATCATCATTTAAATATTTTTCCTAGTGACCCTTGACGCATACGACAGGATCACTACCATTTGTTATGTGACGACATTCATAAACCTAATCATATACTTCCTTTCTACTACAAAATGACCTTTAAAGCCTATTAGATCTTCCTTATTCCAATCCCTGAGTAACTTAAATGTCTCGAAAACCTTCAGCTTTTCTCATTTAAATATTTCAGCAAAGGTTATTTGCCTAATTCTTGTCATTTGTGACGGAAACGATTGCAAGCATATCTCTTTGATTAAATTATTATATATTCTATACAATGTCTATGTGAATCTCTTATTCTTGGATATGCAATAAAAAAAAATATTATAAAAGATTATATTATAAAATAATTAAAACATTAATTACTTTATACGTCTTATTTTCTATATATAATAAGTTAACCTAGACGTTGTCGTGTCTCAACTATACTTATATTTTTATCAGAAAATTAAAATGCTACGAATTAAGATATAAACTATTCTATTCTAGTTAGATCAAACTGAAGTTATCAAAAATAATTAAGAGCAATAATACTGCGACATATCCTAATAAAATGCACCTAATTTTTTAAGCTGATATTAACCTATATAAGATTGTTATTCGTAAGGGACTTTTAATTTCGCCCATGAAACATTCACTGCTGGACATAAGCCTCCCCAAGGGGGAGAATCTTGGTCATGTATAAAAAAGGGTAAGCGTATTGGCAATTTGCAGAACACAGTTTTCGCAACGGAAATGCTGCTGCCCATCTCCACCCTATGCATTTGAACTACACTGTCTCAGTTGGATATACCGCCATCTGTCGGTTTTGGTACCTTAGTCGCCTCTTACGACACCTGGTAAAGAGGGAGATACTATTCTATTTTGCCGGTACCTCACGACTATCTAATAAATTTAAATATGTATAAATACTATCCATTACACAAGATCGACAGTGCGACAACAATGCTTAAAATTTTAACGCGCTATATTATTAATTAAAAAAATAATTTAGTAGATTCAAGTTAAATAAAGATACAATTTCGTCCCGTGTGTATGTTTATCACGTATGAACATTGCATTTATCGTTTCAAAATCAGATACAATTATTTGTACCTTGCACGGAAATTACTTCAATTAATCCAAGTCTTGTTACTTTCTACTAGAACGCTCGTAGAATAGCAGCATCCATTTCAAGTGTCGAATCGCTGCAAGAACTTCAGCTGTGGGTTAAGCATCGTTCAAATAGCCCCGAATACCAACCAAGTCTAGGTAGCGCCTACCTAGGGAACTCCGAAGAATGCCGTGTCGAGTACAACATGCAATTTGAATTGGCTGAAGTGCCTCGCTACTAAAATTGTTTCGCAGAGGTTCACTACTATTTAATTTTACTCCGAGTCAGCGTCTCACTTAATTATTTACAAACACTGTATGAGAATGTATATTTTTTCACCAGTTTTTATTAACTCAAAAACTGAAATTAATTAAAAACTACCGAGAAAATTACCGAGAAACATAGGCTATGTTATATTTTCGAAAAAATAAAACTTCGTAAATAGGACATTATAAAAGGGATTTCTAATTTTGGACGTGGTGTAACAAATAATATAGAATAAAAAATGAACCCGATTTTCCGGTTGTTCTGTAATATGTAAATAATTAAATGATTGATTTAAAGGTGTTAGTAAATCGCATTTTTTAAGTTATTAGTAAAAAAATAACATAAAAATAATTTACAGTTCAGATATTTAATTGCGGACATTCTCTATAATTTAAAATTACTCACGAAATCTTATATATAGTAAACTAGACACCATCTAAGATATGAGGGGTGGAAAGTCAAGGTAACTCAATATCTCTGTTGTTTATTGTTATATATTTTATCACCAGTATTTTTAGCAGTTTCTTTTCAGGTTGTCCGCGTAATGAATGAAAAAAGCCTGTATGGTGCCGGCACTAATTGGTGATTTCAGAGCAGGCCTAGCAATGGCCTATTTATTTAAATGGCTTTTACAACTCTAGATGAATAAGGTTATCAGTCATTTAGTGTTGTAATTAATTAATCTTTATATTATAATGATGAAAAAAAATGTTTGAACGCGTAAATGATTTTTTTTAACTGTAGCATGTTAAGTGACCTATAGTTGTTAAGTCTTGCACTGCTTATATTTTTGTTACATACTAGCGGACCCTACAGACATTGTTCTGTTTTAAAATTGTATATTTAATTTGAATTAGTAAAGTTTAAAAGAAATAATAAAGCTCAAGCCGTCAAGAATAAACAAAAAAATTATAATTTGCCAAATCGTTAATCGCGAGAAGATACAGACATTCATTTTATTATATTTAGATTCAACCAATGATTTCTAATCAATTTCATAAAACATTAAAGCATGACAGTCCGAATGGTGCAGATGGTAATGATATATCCTATCTTATACGCCAAGGGTCGTGGGTTACAACCCTACCGAGGACAATCATTTATATGATGATATTTGTGATAATCCTTTGTTTGTTGTCTGATGTCCGTAACACAAGTCATTTCAGCGACTCCGAGCTACGGAGTCAGGTTAATATATGATATTTTGTGTAAATATTATGTCAATATTATTATTTAACATATTATAGAATAGTGTCGTAAAAGGCGACTAAGGTACCAGCACCGACAAATGGCGGTGTATCCATCCAAAACAACGCAGCTTAAATGCACAGGGCGGGGATGGGCAGCAGCATCCCCATCGCAAAAGCTGCGCTCTGCGATTGCCAACACGTTTCTCTGGCCTAGGTCCAGCAGTGGACTCTCAATGGCTGGTATGATGATAAAATAAATGTACAAAATACAATCGTGTTAAAATCACGAGGTGCCATAATGACATTTTGTAAGGCAAGCGTTACAAAGACGACATTTGGGGCGAAGCGTATTTGTGACGTGGTATATTGCAGGCACCGCAGGCGACATTGTCCGGGCATCCAACCGCTTCGTAGCACTGCACAGCGCTGCGGCGCTATCTGGATTCTCTCGAGACCCCGCAAATTTGTGGTCCGTGACAGGAAGATTTAGGAGTACAGGTGCTATCATCTTGAATAGGACCTATTATATCTCGGGCTTGTATAGTTTGTATTCACAAGTTCTGAATTGGATTTCCTGTGACGTGTTTATGGCATACAGATTAATAAAAGTTAATATTATTGTTACTGTTGTGTATTAATTCTAATTTTAGTCAATATTTTGTCTCTGCTATAATTTTAGTCAAAACTCATTTTTAATTATATGTAGATTATAATAAGATGATAAAATAACGTCATTTGTCAATCTAGAGAATGGTAGCCGCAAAAAAAATTAAGAGTTTAATAAACCGCGATTTTAAGCCGTAAATGGAAATGTTTTATAATAATAATTATAACAACATAACTTCTTCTACCATCAGCTGTTTGTCACTGAAAGTCTCGATAAATCGATTTAGATGTTTTTTTTACTTATAAAAGCCTGAAAAAGCTAAGAGACACTTATTTTTGTCAAATATATCCCGTATTTTATTTTAAAAAGCATGTACAACGCTATTGATTTCATATTACAGAAAAAAATTTTCGTAAATGCGTCGTCATATCTGTTGTAGGACGTCCAATGATGGACCGATGGACAAAAGTCTTCCCTATTGTACACACACGACTAGTTATTTCTATAAAACTGTGTTGGTTGAACACTGACTTTGAATGCAAATTATTTAGTCCTGAACAATTTGAAGTATGTCTGGTGTCAGTTTGAGTGATATATTAAAGTAAAGTGAGATAAGAGATCAATGTGGTGTAAAAAGCTGATGTAGAGACGACAATAGAGAAATGAATGTTGAGATGGTTTGGACATGTAAAAAGGATGGATGAAAGTAGAATGACTGCACAAATATGTACAACGGAAGTAAATCGAAGAGTTGGTATAGAACAAACTAGGCGAAAGTATCTTAACCATGTAGAAGAAGTATTAAAGTAGGGCCAGGTCAGAATTACCAAGAATAAACGAGTGTGTACTGAGGATGACTAATACGAGTAAGAGAGAGAGACGTTTGTCAAGATCGTAACCAGTTGAGATCCATAGTCTCTACCTACCCGGATGGGACACAGGCGTAATTTATGTGTGTCTGTGTGTGTGTGTGTGTGTGTGTGTGTGTATAGTCATGAACAAGACTACGCAGTTAACTTTGGCATGATATGAGGTGTGATATTTGATTTGTAACTTAACTTCTTTTCGTTTACATCTACACTAATATTATAAAGAGGTAACGTAATTCTAAATTTTTTGATGTTTGGCATAAATTAACTCAAAACTACATGACGGGCTCGATGGCGCAGATGGTAGTGACCCTATATAGTATGCTAAAGGCTGTGGGTTCGATCGCCACCCAGGATAAATATTTCTATCATTATCATCACACCAGCCATTGCAAGTCCACTGCTGGACAAAGGCCAAGAAAGGTGGAATATTATCCTTAATAAAAATAATTGCCGCGCTGGGCAAACGTGTTAGCAATCGAAGAGCGCAGCTTTTGCGACGGGGTTGCTGCTGCGCATCCCCGCTCTGTACATTTAAGCTGCATTATTTCGGATGGATAAACCGCTATCTGTCGGTTTTGGTACCTTAGTCGTCCTTTACGACACCTCGTATAGTGGTAGGTACTATTCTACTCTGCCGGTACCTCACTGCAAAATATACTTCTCGTATGAAGACCAAACATAAGCATATGTATTTAAATAGTATATTTAAGATTCCTCTTTTTTCTGATGTCCGGAAGTGCTTTAAACTTAGTTTACTATTATAATGCTTTATTATTCTTAAATAGCATAGGTTACATTGTTTATTAGGATAAAAATAGGTATCTTTACCATAACTTCAATAATGCAATCCAATTCACCGAGTAATTTTTTTTTTGATATCATTTTTTTAGGTTAGTACAATCATCTATCCTAAAAAAAGCCATTTTCAAAAAAAAATATGATTCTAAGTTGGAGCATGGGTACATGATTTTCAAAACTATGATCAGTTTTCGCCAATCCATGTATGTACGTATGTTTAAAACAATTGTCCACCGGTCCGAAGCCGGGACAGGTCGCTACTACAATACATTTTAAAACGTTGACCAACTTTTTTTAAAGAGTAACTCATACTTGTTTATTTATACACACGAACAAACTCCACGGTGAGTCGGTGGCAAATATTACTTTGAGAAATATAGCCACCAAGCCAACAACTCCGCAAACAAGAAAAGTTACATCTGTATAATTTTTAAGGGTCGCTGCACACCATGTATTTCCGGGCACACTTTATTTATGATCGTGCGACGTTTTGTGGGTTTTGTTAATCTTTTTATAAGCTGTACGTTCAGAGAAGCGTATTTGAGGTAGGCCTCATACAAAAATGTCATCATCATAGTAACAGCCGTAGAAGTTAAAGAAATACTCGGGGATAGAGATGCATATATTTTAAGTTCTCTGAGATTTCTGTTGTAAAACAAATGGTTTATGTAATGTATTTTATGAATAAATAATAATTGAATAATAATAATAAATTCCCACAACATCTCATACATTGACCTGACTTACTCTGACCGTTACTCTCATTCTCACACGGGCCTGATGGCGCAGATCCTATCTTGTAATCCTATCTTGTGCGCGAGGGGTCGTGGGTTTTATTCCCACCCAGAGCAAATATTCATATAATAATATTTGTGTTTGTTCTGTGTCTGGGTATTAAAAATACGTTTTAAACTAATTGTGATTTTCTGTTGTCTGATATCTATAACACATGTATCTCGGTTCATGGTCATCACTGATTAGAATGCAGCTATCAAAGTTACGAGTTTTTTTTTTTAATAAAATTGCAAGTGTTTTTATAAAATCATTGTAGGTTGAATTTCTATCATATACTTTAAATGTGAAACCTTGTTAATATCATCATCATCATATCAACTGCCACACATGTCCACTGCTACACATTGACTTAAAATACAGAATCAAATGATACGAGTGTTAAAATGTTTTATATTTGTGTGATAAACCGTGTCTAAATAAAATTATAAAATTGATATCAAGTTATCCATTTTCGCAAAACTTATTAAACATTAGTCTATAGTCTTCGGGAGTCCTTTTTGTCCTACAGGATAAGGGCCTATCGGGTCCAAATCCAATTTTGCCGATAAGATGACTTGTCCCGGCCAACTTTGTTAGTGTCCGTATTCCCACGGAAAATCGGGACCACAATTCATAATTGATTGAAATTTTAATGAGAATCTTATTTGAAATTGGCAGAATGATCACCGCCTCTGATAAGCGTTTTATGACTTTGAGTAGTTTTCAGGATGTTAATTTATAATAATAAAAATAATTCAGACAAAATTTCATACATTGGCGTGACTCCGTGGTAAATCGCTTAAGTCGTGACGCCAGACAACAAACTACTTAAATACATGTGACACCATAAGTGTTGGTCCTGACCTACCCATTGCGTGGACAAGTCACCTGGATTTGAACCACAAACAGCTAATGCAAATTGATACAAGCAAAGCTGAATGTCTTAAGGTGATAGATTGCAGCAAATAAACTCGGGAAACAACATAATTAAAAAAAAAACTTAAATACATATATTTAACACTCAGATCCAGAACAAATATAAATATAATCTTTTAAATATTTGTCCTAGGTAGGAATCGAACCTACGACTAAGATAGGATTGCTAGCAGCTGCGCTATTAGGCAAAAAAAGCAACTTACTTACTATATATGAGTTTGTTTGCATTTGCACTTCAATTTGCTTATCCAATAGCCTATAGGTAACTTCTATGGATCTCTGCGTTCCCAATTTGTTTGCGCAAAGAGACTCCGATCAAAAAGTTTCAAAGTAAAATAAATCGTTTTCGGAAGACGTTATTATAATCATCAACATCATCATTGGCCATTGGAAGTCCACAGCTTATGGATGGGTATAACGCCATCTGTCGATTCCGGTTTTTTAATCGCCTCTTACGACACCTGGTACAGGGGGAGGTACAATTCTACTCTTCGAGTACCTCACGGCTAGTTATTATAATACATACTTTTATTATAAGTAGTGAACATATAAATATTAGACAATATTCTCAAATTTCACATATAGAGTTACTTTCGTTACCTTTGTGATATTGCTATAAAGTACAGCGAAGTGTATTTTATTATATTCAAACCGACTTAGGACGAACAAAACTTCTCTGTTCTAGATTTATAAGTAAGCTATTTTTGCCATACATCGTATCTCTTAGCCTAAAAGCAAATGTTGGTTACAAATATATAACATCGGAGCACCTAAAATATCCAGACACGGCACGTGTACACTATGCGACTCAAATAAAGCCGCCAGTGCCTTCTGATGTATTAATCCTTCGTAGTGAACATATTTTTTGCCTGAATGTGGTGAGAAAGAATTGAATTAAGCTTGAACCAGAAATATCATTTGGGTTTGCATGAGAAAAATGTTGTGCCGAAATAATCTAAATATGAAAATTGTTACAAAATATTCTAATTTTTCTAATTGATTTAGCTAATTGAACCATAAAAATAAAGAAGAATGATGAAGAAAATGCCAGAAATTGAAAATTAAAAGAAGACTAGAAGATTAAAAAGTAGTATAGAAACAAAGAAACTGCAAGTTTATTGTTACAGGACCGTGCGACATATTATTTAATAGCAGCGGTTTCACCAGCGTTAAATTGTAGAACTTTAATACCCCATCTTACCCCTTAAGGAATGATTTTTCAAAAAAATATTTTACCCATATTTCAGAACTTACAATGAAGAATGAAATTCTTTCACACTGAATTTAATTTAAATTACTTTAAAAACAGCAAAGTTTCATACTAACTTGCGCCGATTTTACTCCTTTAGGAGGTAAACTTTTAAAATACTTTCTTAGTCCTCCTCTACGTTACAAAAGTAACCCCTGCGTTTTCAAACAAAATTTTAAATTTCTCACCCTTATAGTTTAGATTCTGCGTATCGCATCGCATATGTCAGTCAGTAAGTAAGTCGTTTAGTCTTACAGTCGTTCAGTAGGTTAGTCATATAGTCGTGCAGTAGTTCAATCATTCATTCGTTCATTCGTTCAGTCGTTCAATCGTTCAGTAGTTCAGTCATTCCGCCGTTCGGTAGTTCAGCGGTCGAGACGTTCAGTCGTTCTATCGTTCAGACGTTCAGTCGTTCAGTCGTTCAGTCGTTCAGTCGTTCAGTCGTTCAGTCG
>JACJUM010002543.1:16170660-16250117 GCA_020976665.1 Heortia vitessoides
CGACAGCCGTTCAGTCGTCCAATATCTCCTTTTATATATGTAGATATACATAAGACAACAACTCTATAGTAGACCCTGTAACTAATTAGTTCGATCTCTGAACTGGGAACCCAGAACTAAACCTGAAACTCAAAGAGGCAGGAACGTAAACCGTTACAGAAAAAAAGTAACTCCTTCATTCGTTTCCAACACTTTGCAAGCAACTGTCCTTTATTGTTGATTGCTGGGTAATTTAGTTTTATTTTACCGTTAAAACCTTCCTGACCCAGACCATTCCCAGCCACTGACCTTTAGTAAACTCGATTTCCCTATTACATCTCCATTGCTCCCTGAGGACTCGGTCCTTTCAAACAGTCTTACTAAGCCGTACTACAGAATATTTAAATATGGCGCACAAGCAATTTGGAACCTTAAATCAACCATAATAAGGTTACAAAACGCGGTCAGTGGGTTGAGGTCGGAAATTTTGAATTTGGAGGTTTTCATCCCAGATAGGCAGGACGTAATTTTTGGGGCAAAACTGATTAGTTTTTTATTGTTTAGATTTGAATTCTGTAGATTTTCAATTTGTTGAAGAGTTGGGGAGATTTGTTAGCGTAAATGGCTTGGGCAAGTACAAAATGGAATTTTTCGAGAACCTTTATATTTATAATTGATAAAATTTAAAAATAATAACTAATTCCCATAACATCTCATTCATTGACCTGATTTCGAGATAAGTCGCTTCAAGCAATTGTATTACGAACATCAGACCACAGAGGAACTACAAATATTACATCAATTGATATATCTATCACCCAATCATGCAACAACATAAATATCGTTACATAAATATTTGTCCTGGGTGGGAATCAAACCCAAGAACTTTGGCGTAAAATAATCACTATCATCTGCGCCATTAGACTCATCAAGGAGAAACTGTTTAGCTAAAAATCGTTAGTAGTTATTGAGCTTACAATATTCTTGTGAATAATCATGGTACGCTACCAGGTGCTTGTAATCAGTGGCCACCAGAATTAAACAGTACTAATAAGGGGTGACTGAGGTACCGGAAGCCATTGATGGCATTATATTTACCTGAAACAGTATTCCCATCGTTAAAATATTTTTTTTCTGCGATTTCCTTCAGCAGTGCAGTGCAGTTTTGAACAAAAGTAAGTTCTAAAGCATTCATTTGGTACGCAGAACCGATGGCCGATGGAGTAGCAAGGTTCTCGAGTGGAGACCACGTACCGGCAAGCGCAGAGTAGGGCGTCAACCCTCAAGTTGGACAGAAGATCTGACTAAAACCGCTGGATTGCGCTGGACCCAGGCCACATACAACCGGTCCTATTGGAGATTACTTGGGGAAACCTATGTCCAGCAGTGGACGTCTTATGGCTGATGTGATAATGATGATGATGAAGCTCTTATTTGTGGAAGCTTATCTGGCATTGGACGTTTTTACGGCGGCTAAGATGATGATAATAATACAAACACGGTAGGACACACTCTATAATTCATAATATTATTATGTTGTCATGTAAAAAGCCTTTTATTCATTTTTAGCCAAGAGGTAGTCGTAGAGTAAAACAGTTTCTCCCCATGAACCAGTTGTCTTAAGAGGCGACTGTGTTTCTAAAACCGATAGATGGCGGTATATGCATCAGAAATGGTGTAGCTCAAATACACAGGGCGGAATAGGCAGCAGCATCCCCGTCGCGAGAGCTGCGTTCTGCGATTTCCAACACACTTGCCAAGTGTGGCAATTATGGACATAATTTGACCATTTTGGGGAGGCCTATGTCTAGCAGTGGACCTTTAATGACATGCTGATGATAATCATTAATTTTTAGAGCTACCGACTAACGAAAAAGTATGTGATTTAACGGACGTAGTCTAACTCTGTGTAATGATATTACTTGCTGTTTATAATAACGACTTACAACAGGATAAGAAAGTAAATCCTTCTATTAATTATCGCCAAACAACATTTACATTCGTGTTAGTATGAAGGGCCGGCTGTGTTCCAGTATGAAGGGTTAAAGGCATTGTGGTGTGAGAGGTGAAACTACAAAGTAATGTGACGTAATATCTTCAAGTCACTAGGTTGGCAGCGCGTTTAAATAAAAGTCAAATTAAGTGAAATAAGTCTTTATATAAATAGGCCTATTTCAAATCGTAAAAACAACAAAAGCAATCTATGAAAAATTTGCTCATTACAATTACACAAAAATAACCGATGATCCAGACAACCTTAGGGAGTTATAAGAGTCATTTAAAGAAGTTGATCATCGCGTGTCCTACTTTAATACTAGTCTGCCGGCACTAGACAGGTTCTATAACTAAGTGTATTACAGCTTATTAGATCATATATGAGATGCTCGTATAATCATAAAAGATTTTGATAATACGAGCGTCCATAGGCTGCGGTAATGCGGACCGTATTCTTGTTTTGTCGACTTCACCATATCAGTTATTGGGTCGACAGCTGGACATAGGCCTCCACAAAAAAGGGAAAATTTGCACATAACTGCCGCGCTAGACAAGCGTGTGGCAATTACAGAGTGCAGCTTTCGCGACAAAAATGCTGATACATATCCCCGCCCTGAGCATTTGAGCTACACTGTTTCGGATGGGTATACCGCCATCTGTCGGTTTTGGTACTTCAGTCGCCACTTACGACACCTGGTACAGGGGCAGGATTTATACTACGCTGCCGGTACCCCACGGCTAATTCTATAAAAACGACCTAATCCTATAAAAACTTATTTTATCACTCTTTGTTTTCTTTTCACTTTCTCAAAGAAGTTTATCTCTTATTCATATGATCTTAAATTACAAAGTAAAATGTAGGTAAGCGAAAAACTTACGCCACTAGCACCAATTTACTACAACTTACTTTTATTGTGCAGTGACTGTAAAATGCCAACGATTCGTAATAAAATTTTAAATGAGAACAGCAGGCGAGGCTCGGTGAATAATTAACATGTCGGCACATCGCAATATTTGCTGCCTGCGTTTGATTCGTAGACAGTCAAACCGCAATACGTTGCCGAAAACGTAATTACGCTTGCAAATGTGAACTGTGCGTACATATTATATAAGAACTAAATGGTTCTTGTCTGCAAAAAAACTATTTCAACAACAGCATTGACCAATAGCTCATTATTTAGAAAAAGGTTTAAAAATTAATAAAAATCTGATAAATGGAAATAGACATAATAAAATATTTTTTAACGGCTTTAAAAACGTAACCAAAACGTCAACGTCAATCAAATCAAAATAAAAAAGTAATATAAATCGCGTTTAAAAGCCGTTAAAAGAGTAATTTTATTTTATATATTTCAATTAGTCAAGTTATTTATTAATATTAGAATTAGGTACACTCGGATGAGTGAAATAAAGACTAAATTGCGTTTTTCTGTAAAGATAAAATACAATGTCATCTTTGTTTCACTTTATAAAACAACATTTATAGACTTTACTTTCAGGTCATATTATTTTTTATTATAAATTGACTTCATGCGATCTAGTATTAAGCTTTAGAAACATAACTTCTGTTTTCTCTATTTTTACAGTTACATATATATATACCCACTACACTTTACATGCATATACTTTATATCCACTCTTAAATGAAGAGCCATTAGTTAATACTGTAGTTGAAATAGTATTTTACAGATAAGATCCATTTTATTTTATTCATGCTACCCAAACGGTTTGCCGTGACGTTCCGGCAGAGTACAATAGTGCCTCCCACTGCACCAAGAGGCGACTAACGTACCAGAACCGATAGAGGGCGGTATATCCATATAAAACAGTGCAGCTCAAATGTATAGGGCGGGGATGGGCAACAGCATCCCCATTGCGAAAGTTGCGCTCTGTGATTACCAACACGCTTGCCCAGTGCGGCAATTATCGGCAAAAAACCTCCTTACTTGGATAGCAACAGCACTTATAATGGCTGTGGTATAATGATGACGATCAATCCAAATAGATTTAACAAGAAGATACAACGTTTGTACTGAATTAAAGTTTCATTTAGTTTGAGCAATTATTTTGTTTTATCATATATGAATCGAATAAGGAACTCAACACCTGATTATAGAAGTTTAAATTGAAAGATAATGATGAACTTAAGTTTTAAACGATTGGTAGACATGTTTTCGAAAAGATGTAATAAAAGAAATACAAGTAAAATTACACAAAATGATTCTAGGCTTAATATTGAGCCAATTCAGGGTTTCATACAAAATGCTTAACAACACACGCCAGCTAAAAACATCATTCTTGAGACCCCAAAGTTTTTGCACACAAAGACAAAACATATAAATTCACTCAAAATCTCAGACGTTAACTTGACTCCCAAAAAAGTTGGTTAAAGTACGTGTGTTAAGGATATCAGACAACAGAGAAATCACAAATATAATATTCAATTACATATTTAACACCTAGAGATAAAACAAATACTATAATAATTAAATAAATATTTGTCCAGGGTGGGGATCGAACTCACGACCCTTAGCGCACTAGATAGAACTTCTACCAATTACGCCATTGGGCACATCGTATCCATTTTTTCATATCGTGCTTAAATATAGATTCAATTACTTACTACCTTAAAAACATCCTTAAAGTTATTATTCACCTGCAACCTTTTCAATCTGTACTCACAGTGAAGTAACTCGCTTAGATAGAGCCTTTTCATAAAGAGAGCGTGTGAAAGTCTCTTAGATGCGAACCAATGAACAATATTCGACGTGTCTACGGTTATTTTATTGGGACTACCTTGCGACAGAATACTGTCAGCGGCAAAAGCGGATTGAGATTAATATTTGTATTTTAAGATGGTTAATCTTTTTTAGATCATCTTACCAGTCATTGGAAATCTCCATAGAAGACATAAGCCTCCCCAAATAACTACCACGTTGGGCGTGCAGCTTTCACGACGGGGATGCTGCTGCCCATCCCCACCCTACGAATTTGAGCTGCATTGTGTCAGATGGATATACCGCCATCTGTCAGTTATTGACCTTAGTCATCATTTACAATACGTAAGGACACCTTTTTAAGATAATGTTGCATTAGAAAACACTGGTGGAAAGTAACTTTTAATACCGATAAAATTTGGTATACCTGAAGAGTGGGGTGGTGGCAGAATTGTGCTGCTTCACCCTAACCAGGTATCGGAAGGAACGAGTGAGTTAGAATAGACAGATGGCGGTATATCCACCCGAAACAGCATAGTTTTGAATACTGCAGGGCAGAGATGGACAGTAGCACTCAAGTCACAAAGCTGCGCCCGGTCATCACCACGCTATTAGAATCATTATAATGTCAGCCATTGAAAGTCTACTGCTGGACTTAAAGCTCCCCAAGAAAAGGAAAACTGTGCCAACAAATGCGGCGCTGGGCAAGCGTGCTGGCAATCGCAGAGCGTAGCTTCGCGACGTAGTTGCTGATGTCCATCCTCGCTCTATGCATATGAGCAACACTGTTACGGATGTATATAACGCCATCTATCGGTTCAGACACCGTTAGTCCGCTAATTAGGCAGAACTATACCTTATTCTATACTAGGTATCGTAAGAACGATACTTAGTATAGAATGAGGCACAATTCTGCCCGTACTCCACAACCACTCTTAAAGTTTTCGCTTGCATAATACTTGTTTATTGACCTGGCCTAATTTTTATTTTGCTGCATTATTCAAGCATTATTGTCTTTATCTATTTATTTATAATAATCATATCAGCCGTTAAACTTCAACTATTTGAATTTAAAAGAAAGAGGGAATTTTGCCCTAGGCATCAGTGCCGGGCAGGCGAGACAACATTCGCAGAGCTTTGCTTCGTGACGGGTTCACTACTGCCATTACCACCTTGTGGGATTTGAGATACGATTTAGTATGAATATACCGCCATCTGTCGATTTCATTACCTCAGTCGCTTTTTGCGACACCTGTTACAAAATAAGGTACTATCTAGTCTACTGGTACCCCAGGATTAAAGTAAAGTATGCTATTCTAGAATTAATTCGAATGTGTTTTCTAGGTGACAGTGAGTAGTGATTCACTCTCACTAAATTCTAACGCAAAATAGCATTGATGTGTCGCTTTGAAAGGCGAGATTTAAATTACTGGGTAATGTAATATCTTTGATATATAACAAGTGTTTATATGCTGACACTTCTATTACGCGGACTGTTTGTATGCTTGCTAATCGACTAGGTCCAATATATAGATAGCATTCATGATTAACATGGGGCTTGTGGAAGAAGACATCTTCACAATGTATTTCTTTACAATTCATCAACATCACCGTTGGACATTGGGTTTCTCATGAAAGAGGGTATGTTGCCCATAATTGCCGCGTTGGGCAAGCGTGGCAATCGCAGAGCGCAGCTTTCGCGACGGGGCGACGGGGGAAGCTGCTGCCCATCCCCGCCTTGTATTTGAGCTGACTTTATTGCATGGATGTACCGCCATCTATCGGTTCTGGTACCTTCGTCGCCTCTTACGACACCTGCTACAGGAAAAGGTACTATTCTATTCTGCCGTAACCTCACGGCTAATTTAAGTAGATTTAAAGGCGTTATAATTAGAAACTTTTAAAATACTAATTAGCGTAAAAATTAATTCAGACATCGCATACATAAACCAGGTTGCGGTTTAAATAGCTTAATATTGACACGATGGATGTTTTCAAAAAGTGGCTAACCGCTTTTAATCAGAGCACATCATTTTGAATTATCATAATTGTTTGTTATTTTTTTTTGTTTGCATTTAATTACTATAGCAATAAATGTGTGAATGTATTTTCTTTATGTATTTATGTCTTTATGGCAGTAAATGTCTATAAACCGAAACTGATTGATGACTCCATCAATTGACTTGACTGTTAGTTAACAAGTAAATTTCAATACTTTAGCAATAATCGAATTGCGTTTAACTGCATTATTATCCTAGAGGCTGTCAATATAGTAGCTTTTAGGTAAGAGACCTAATTATGGTTACTTAGCCTACATAATGCAATTAAGAATCCAACAATATGGAAGTAGCTGTGTTCCGGCGGCTAGGATAGGTATTCTATATTAAAACAAAGCAGGTGGGGGCAATGTGTAGGCTAGAGAGCCTGATAGCGCGATGGAGATATTAATGATACTATTTTGTGGGAACGGGGGTGGTTAATGATACCATTTTGTCGTGGGTTCAACCCCCACCCGGCACAAAAATTTATATAATTATTGAAATTAGCATTTTTGTATTTATTTTGTGTCAAGGTGTTAAATATGTATTTGACATAGTTATTAATCATTCCTTTGATATTCGGTGTTCGTAACACAAGTGCTTTATGCGATTTATCTATTTTATATAAGAAAAAATATTTTTTGTACTAACTTAAAAAAAACTATCGTTTTTACTTTTCTATTAAAATGATGATATGACTTTGATGTTTCTAAAGTAGCTGGCAGTAACCAAATTCTTCCGTTTTTTACTAGTTTTTCAACAAATCCTTAACAACCCCAATATCAATAATCTTTAATAGATGTTTCAACGATGATTACTTTCCCCATGTGTGGAAGATTTCTCATATTGTCCCCATTCATAAAAAGGGGGCTCCCATGCCCCCTAATTATAAATTATCGCTCTATATCCATTATCAATGTAATTAGTAAATTAATAGAAAGCATTGTAAACAGTAACCATGAGTGTCATCTTAAATACCACAAAATTATGTCACGTTTGTATCGTTTTAATTATGTCACGATTGTATCTGGTGTGCCTCAGGGCTCTACATTTGGACCATCGCTCTAAATTTGCTACTTGTATGACATCACAAAGTGTTTCTGATACTTATAATTCTTAATGTATGCTGACGACACACAAAAAATGAGAATAAATAATACACAGGACTGACAGAAATTACAACACGATTTAAATCCATTAAGTGCATATTACACCGAAAACCGAATCAACATCAATGTCAATAAATGCTCCTACGTGTCCTTCACTCGTAAATATGACTACAGTATTAATAATTAAGATTTATATTTTAGAATTTATTAATTTTAGAGATAAAACAAGTTAGAGACTTGGGTATTCTTCTCGATTCAAAATTAACGTTTGCAGATCACATTAATAGTCCCCAAAGCCTTTAAAAATCTAGGATTCTTTTTACGAGTGAGCAAGCCCTTTACAAATATACATTGTATAGAAATTCTTTAGAACAGTTACGTCAGGAGAATATTTGAATATTGTAGTAGCATATGGAATTCACCGTACGCCGTTTATACTGAAAGCATTGAGAAAATACAATCGTAAATATCTTAAGCATATATACTAACCCAATTATCGTATAAATACAGATAAAGAGGACACATTGCTTCTCGGCAAAAAAGTGTCACAACACATGTTTATATTTTGCGCCCATTAATTACAAAATAAATAATCTATTTACAAATGTCATTTCAGCAATCTAACTATTATAGTTTTTAAATTATTGACGTGTAAATGAACAAAAAAATCATTAAAGTTACATTTCTTCGAAACGGCTGTTTTTGCATTGTGACAATTTTGTTTCTTGCCGGGAGGCGACATGTATTTTTTATAGTTTAATGACCCTTGAAATTAGACCGTATCCTTTTTGACATGACCTATCTGTAGAAGATATGCAATAGAGTTAAAAAAGACTAGATATACGAAACTCTTTAGCTATAAATACGTTCAGATACGCTCAAAACGCTGTTACAAAAGACTTATAATAACAATTTTGTTCCTTCTGACCTTTTCTGTTCGTCACTGCATTCCTTCAAGGAGAACATTGGTTTGATCATTATTACTTCTACTAATTCTAAAGTAAACAATAGTAATAAAAATAGTTGGTGTTTATTTACTTTTTTGCTTCTTAGTCGATACATTGATTTATTACCTGAGTTATCACAAAAAGTAATATCAGGTACTGATGATTTCGATTTTTATTATTTCCTTTGTATTTGTTTTTAATGATAATGATTATATATGTTTGTGTAAGTGATTTTATTTGTATGTGTATAAGACAAATAATTGTAATTTAATCTCAGAAGTGAAATAAAACTCCAATTTGTTTCTCTGTTAATAAAGGTAGCAATTTTATTTGAGTATATCGAGTAGATATCACACAACCATATAATATTTACACAACTTACCAAAAATCTTACCTGTAAATAAAGAAACAACAATTAAAGTATATAATGATCACCTCTCGATTTATACAATTTAATATTAATTAATTAAACTAAAAGAAATTTATAATAACATTTTATGAACAGAACAGACAGGCTAACGGTGCTTTGATATAGCCAATCGCCCATAAAAGTGAAGTACTATTTAATTTTATTCCCGTACATCGGCCGGCCCTCGATCGCAATTTATATAAAATAAACGGTTTATCAACAGCGCAATCGGCAAGGATTTAAGTGAGGAGAAATATTATTTTCTATCCAATATCATCATATCAGCCATTTGAAGTCTACTGCTGGACAACGGCTTCCCCAAGAAAAGGGGAGTTATGCCCATAATTGCCGCGCTGGACAAATGTGTTGGCAATCGCAGACCGCAGCTTTTGCAACGCGGATGCTGCTGCCCATGCCCGCGTTGTGCATTTGAGCTGCTCTGTTTCGGATGGATATAACGCCATCTACCGGTTCTGGTACCTTCGTCGCCTCTTATCACACTTGGTGCAGTGTGAGGTACTATTTTACTCTGCCTGTACGTCACGGCAAATTTTTTGCTTATAATTTCTTTACTTTGTGTTTTCACAACCAAACATTATAACTATGTATTACAGGTACATACAATATGTGTCTGTGCACCTCTATAGGCACCATTTTTCAACAAATACATTTTTGATTGTTTATATACAACGTTTTTAAGTTCTTAATCGCTGAAATAGTTTGAGAATCGCTGAGTAACAAATTTTATCTTATACTAAAATTAGCAGCAATTCGCGGCTGCACCCTTCATTAACTTGTAGAAAAATATTAATTATACATATAGATATAACATTTTTTGAAATAACTCTGAAGATCAGAAAACTTTTACTTGAGGGATACTTTTCGAAAAATATTTTACACGTGTTTCATAAAATTCAATGAAACCTTCATACTGAATTTCATTCGATTAACTTCAATAATATCAACAAACTTTGACACCCCGTTGTACTACCCATTAAGAGGATAAATTTTCA
The DNA here is from genome assembly GCA_020976665.1 of Heortia vitessoides. Taxonomy (NCBI): domain Eukaryota; kingdom Metazoa; phylum Arthropoda; class Insecta; order Lepidoptera; family Crambidae; genus Heortia; species Heortia vitessoides. Next base: position 16,180,869 of record JACJUM010002543.1, read on the forward strand.
AAAATCCTTCCTCTAAAAAAATTCGCTTGCTCAGCGGCAATTATGGGCATAAACCCTCCTCACTTGGAGAGGCCGGTGTCTAGCAGTAGACTTCTTACGGCTCGTATGACGCAATTAAGACAATAATTATAAACAATCATTTAAATTTTATTAATTTAATCTTTATATTATGTCACAGTGTTTGTCTTGGATTCGTTTCTAAACTATTGAAGTAATTTTATTATATTTTTCTAACAGTTTGCATTTTGATCTAACAATAGGGATAGGATTATTTTTTATGAAGAGCAACAGAGAACAAGAGACAGAACAACGTCTATCGGGTCAAATATTAATAATAATAAATCCTCATACGATTGACTTGACTTCGAAATAAATCGTATTAAACACTTGTGTTACGGACATCAGACAACAGATTCATTTAATACAAAAACACATACCTAAACATAGAATAAAAATCAAAATATTGAACATATACATATATATTTGTCCTGGGTAGATATCGAAGCCTGAGCCTAGGCGCACAATATAAGGTCACTCCTATATTATCTTTAATCTTCTATTACGGTGTATGTAGTAATTTCAAGGATTTTGTTTTATTGCTTGAAAATTAATTATGAATGTAATATTTATAGGACTTTTAAACTTCTATAAGTTAATGATGTTGGCAGAGTGCCCGCCAACAGCGGATTTCTTGAACCGTCGCTAAATCTGCAAAATTGAGATATTTCTTTTTCTTATTCACTCTAATTTTAAGTATATGTCTTACAAATAACTAGTAATTCTTTCGTATTTAACACTAGCATCGCCCCGCGGTTCCATCCCCGTAGTTTTATATTAACCTTGCTCCCCACTTTCCCTTTCTTGGTGCTCCTCTGTGAATCCTCTGTGGAAAATGTCTAAGTCTTATAGCATAAATTCAGTGTTGATATTTCAGTCAGTCAGTCAATCAATCAATTAGTCAGTCAGCGTTTCCTTTTAGATATATATGTAGATTTTATTTTTGGAATATTTTAGTCCTTATAAAATTTGATGGGCAATATAAATGCTACAAACAAAATGTACGCACATTGCCTTGCTACCCGTGAGAAGATAAAACAGGTTTATAATCATTTTCATCTTATTTACAGGTTTGTATACTGATATGAAAGTAAATGAAGAAATAAAAACAAAAGCCAATCCTTGAAATTCAGACATTTTGTAACTTTTACATATATACAAACTCTAACCAAAATACTTTTTTTTGCGCTGGCAATGCAAGAACACATCTCTTCACGTTAAAAAAAACTTGCTTATACGAGAACGATTTCCTCTTAATGTCAGACACCCCACACACGCAGTTCAATCTAGTGTCTGTTCGTAACGGAAGACGATTTCCATTGACATTTTATAAAGGGAAAAAAATCCTTTGTCTTTCACCAGACCCCGATAAAGGGTATCGAGGGCTGCGTCTTCAGGGGAAGCCCTTTGTTGTAACTAATACTTTGTATCGGGAAATCGGCCCCGAATATCCGAATATAGTGTTACTTGACTATTGAAGACGGAAGTGCTCAATAGGGTATGAAGATAATGGCTGCTTTCGTTTAATGGCAGTATTGTATTTTTTTTACACGACATTTCATACTTTGACCTGACTCCGAGATAAACTGCCTAAAGCACTTGTGTTACGAACATCATACAACAAAAGAAAACAAATATAGCACTTAAATACACAGACACAGAACAAACATAAATATTATCATATAATATTTATTTTGGGTGGAAATCGAACCCACGACCTTTGTCGTACAAGGTAGGATCACTACAATCTGCGCTCCGATAGCGCATACAGTCCATATTAGAAATTTAGCTTTGGGTGGAGTAGAATCGTCTTGTTGACTAGGGATAAATACATTCTATCAAAAATCGGTTGTCTGTAAAGTCGGTTTACTGACGATAGTTGAACGTGACGACCTCATAAGAAAATACTGATGAAATAGTTGCATTTTTCAAAAGAACGTTTTAATTTTATTTATGAAAATGTATTATTATATAGCAGCTGTCCGCGCAGACACATCGCTCACTCGAGTACGAGAGAGAAAGATGTTGAACGCTGCCGAACGCGGGCCGATTATGCCTCTTTGTCGCTCGTCCCGAGCTCTCGCCTGCTCTTCAAGCCTCAAACGGAACGCCTCAGAGCGGGGTAACGCCTCATGAGTCATGTTTTTTCGTGCGTGCAGCCGACTCCATCGAATTATAAGACGTTGTCACGACAAAAAATTTAATCACCATAGCAGACGAATAACGTACTCTGCTAAACATAGTTCTGCAAAGGGGCGGGGAGGGGGTAATATTGCCCACATTTGCCTATATTCGTTATATGTTCTGTATATGTTAAAAACAACAAAAAACGTTTGTCCCCGACAAAGTTAAACTTGCTGTGTAATCGAAAAAACGCTAAGACTAAAAGATTACCTCTGAAAAATTCATTCAAATTAATTCGTTTTCTAACAAAGGAGTGCTGCAAATAATACAATCGACTTTATCACAAGGGATTAAGGCTGAGAATGTACGCTCTAATTTGTTTATTGACGGAGGACGAAGACACGTAGATATCTTACTTCATTTTACAGTCCAATAACAATCCTATCGATTTTAGGCAATTTTGAGTCGCAAGCTGTTGTCATAAGATATATTTCTTCTTTATAGGGTCATAAATATAAGATTTTAGTTCGACCCTTCTACGCATTGTCTCTTTATTTTATAGCAATGTCACTGTAATATCACATCAATGGATTTATCAAAATACCAGTAATAAATACAATGAAAGTGTCCGTTCGTAATTTTAAATAAGAAAAAAATTACTACCATTTGTTCCATCTCGTCAAATTTAATAGACTTTTGCTTTTAGCTGGTATAATGTTACTTGGTGTAAATAATTTTAATGCAGAAAAATAATTGTATTAGTGGATACGGCCGATAAGAAACCTTATTAATTATTTATTAACAAAATCTATTGCTCCAAGGTATAAAAATAATAACTTTCTAATATGAAATAACATAATGATCTCAAAACAAAATCTATTGCGTATGGTTCGTCTTTCTATCCAAACACGAGCGAACGGATAAAGTATATAAATTTACTTCTACATAATCAATTAAAAACGTGACGGACTATTTACTGATTATTTAGTCTCTATCGATATAACTAAACAGTGCATATGTAGTTAATTTATGTGGAAAGTATAGTAAAATAAATATTTGTTAAAGACAAAATCAGCTTGCTTCAGGTTTCAGGTAATAGTGCAGTACTCTTGAATGGGAAAGGTGCAGGTTCGCGTCAACTTAAACACCAAGCTGCTGGTAGTGCGGCGTCCATGTTTTTTTCTCATTTTTGCGTTTTACATTTCTCTATGGCATTACATTTGACTATAGCATATGTTAAATTTTTTTATTAAGTCAGCAAATCCGCTCGATAACAAACGTGGCTTCAGCCTATAGATGCTCGTGTTATCACAAATTTATTACTAGGGTGTCGACAACTTTGTGAACCGAAGATACTACGTAACCTAATAATGTTTATATAGAATATACATGTTTTACGTCATAGCTTCAATTTTATATATAGCTTAAATCGCCTTAATAAAATTAAATCAAAATAAACATTTGTACTAACACTTTCTTATACTGTTAAAAGTATTCTTTAAATTAATTCCGTATTTCTTTAAATACAGTAATTTTAGTTAATATCGTTATGCTATATTTAAGGCGTAAACATGCGTGATTCTGTAACGTACAATCACGTGTAATTTTCTGTTATAATAATATTTTCTTGTTTTATTACTTTCACGTTTATGGCATTAGTAAGATAAACATTTCCCTAATAACTAAAGCAGAGCGAGGGAAATAGGCAATCTGCCCGCATTCGTCTAGGAAATTTTATATTTCCTAGCAAATACGAATTTTAGACTCAATATTCAGAAATATTTTTGGCATAAAAATATGGTAATGGCATCGATTTTGACAATTATTATAAAATTAATATTTGACAATGATGAAAGACGTGAGTATAAGTGAGATTTTAAATTAATAGTAGAGACTAATAGTACTAATAGGGAACTCATCTGAGTGGCCAAATGGCGCCTTCAATAGTGTCCTTACCTTATGTCCTAAGGTTCGTGGGTTTCATTACTGCACAGGAGAAACACTAGTTTATATATTTATTAAGTTACGTGGTGCTTTATCAGTCATCGGTTCTGCAAACTAAGTGCCCTGCCCACTGCCACCTCAACTTGCAAATCCGCCGAGCAATTACTTTAATAATTTTACAGTTCTTTCGTCTTTCTTATTTGTTCTTTCATATTTCTGTTGCACTAATAAACTCTGAGCATTGCTCTCTCCATGGCTCGTTGGGCCACCAACCGGTCCTATTGGAAATCACTTGAGGAGGCCTTTGTCTAGCAGCGGACAAAACACGCGAGTTTGACATCTGTCCTTCTTATCATTTACACAAAATCTTAAATAATATATATATATATATATCTAGGAAATTTTATATTTCTATATATATATATTTGTGATTTACTTTGTCTGTCACGAGTACTTTAAGCAACTTATCGCTCAAAGCATTTAATTTAAAGTACCGGGTGAGTAGAATAGTACCTCACCATGTACCAGGTGTCGTAAGAGGCGACTAAGGTACCGGACAGGTGGTGGTATACCCACCCGAAATAGAGTAGCACAAATGGAAGATTGCGCGATAAATCACGCTTGTGCGTAAATTGTGGGCGAAATTCCCCCTTTCTTGGAGAGGTTTAAGTTCAGCTGTAGACTTCCAAAGAAGAATGTTGCGGCAAATATACGAGCTGCTGGTTCCTCATCAACTCAACATTACCTCGCATATAAAAATGAAAGTAAATAACGGAGCTCTGTAAATGTAATGTTTTATCAAGAGAAATGGTTTTATAAAACTGCCCGTTATTTAGGAGTTTATTTTGAAAACATTGAAGTGAAAGGTAAATTATATTTAGGTAAATGCCGAGCCCTCGGGGAGTCGGCGTTACACAAAATGATGAATGGTATTATGGACTGTTTATAAAATATATATAGGAAACATTATAAGGTTTTCACTTAAGTATTCAGTGAGTTAAAAGGTTCGCAGTTTATTTCGATAACCGGGCCCGATGGCGCAGGTGGTAATGCTATCTTGTGCGTCAAGTGTCGTGGTTTCGCTTCTCATCCAGGAAAAATATTTATATTTTAATATTTAAGTTTGTTCTGTGTCTGGGTGTTGAGTATATATATTTAAGTAGTGTATTTGTAATTTCTCTGTCCGTAACACAAGTGCTTTAAGTGACTTAACACGGAGTCCGGTCAATGTGTGAGATGTTGTGGGAGTTAATTACTAGTATTGTTACATTTGTAATATGAGACACAACGGCTTAGTGGCCACAAAATGATATTTCCTGGAAAATAATTAACTCATAACCCATAATTGCAGCGCGTGTTAGTAATCGCAAGGAGTAGCTTTCGCGACGGTAATGCTGCTGCCCATCCCTATCCTATGCATTTCAGCTACACTGTCCCGGATGGATACACCGCCATCTGTTGATTCTGGTACCTTGGTCACCTCTTACGACACCTGATATAGAGGGAGATACTATTTTACTCTGTCGGTGCCTACGGCAACCCCTACTTTTATAGCCATTTTCATTATAATAGTATCTGTGGAACATCTAGTGATAAACATAGGCTTTCCCGAGGGGAATTTTTCCCATAATTGTCGCGACATTCAGTCATATACAGTCATATACCGCCATCTGTCGGGTGTTACCCCAGTCGGGTCTAACGATGCCTGGTACAGGGAGAGATTCTATTATACTCTGCCAGTACGCCATCTTATATTCAACCATATTATCAATTTGTCTGGAGAAAAATAATTTTATGTCACATTACCAAGTTCTTTCTCTGTCTCTCTTGCCCTTTAAACCTGTATTCCAGCAATGCGAACACTGCTATTTCGCGCCAGAAAGGTGAAGGTTGGAAGTTGAGATTGATGTACTAATGCAGACGACCTTTATATAAGGTCTTTCTCATGTGTATTTCGACTTTTCTATTACGAACATCAAACAATAGAGGAAACACATATTCAATTTATAATTGTCATCCAAGAGGTGGATCGAACCTACGACCCTTCACGCACAAGGTGGAGACACTACCAGAAGCGTCATTGGGCCAGTCAAACAAAACAAAAGTATCCAAGCACATTTTATAGTCGCTATGTCAATTTCTAATCGCCCTATCAAAATCAAACGATCTGCACACTCAATGCTTTGCAAGTATTTGCTCTTTCCTTCCCGAATAAACAGTCTCAGTGAGAACAAACTTTATCTCAATGAAACATTTCACCAGACCTGACCAGAACTCGACCGCAAACTATTCCCGCCTGACAGAGGCTGAGTTGGGTTAACCTTAAACCAAAAACTGTTTAGGTTGTGTCAATTATTCCGCTAAAGAACCTAAATCAAACCTGAGTTATGCTTAATATTGAGAAAGCTTGGAATTGTGTAAGCCCTAATTCGTGTTAGACACATTGAATTTATTACGCTACCAGCTTGGCGACTGACTGTGCTCATTAGAACTTCTCTTTATATTTATGACTTCTTTTGCTGGTGATAAAATTGTGCACGAACAAAAAGACGGAGACTTTAATGACGGGTGGGGGGGGGGGGGGGTGATGATGATTTATATTTGTTCTGTGTCCAGTATATATGTAATTATGTATATTTGTTATCCCCATGTTGTCTGAAGTCCGTAATGCAAGTATTTTTAGCGATTTATCGATTCCCACAACATCCCATATTTCAATTATTTATTAAAACTCAAAATTTTAGAACTGGCAGCAGTATTCCTGTCGCTAAGCTAAACTCTGCATTCCTTTCTACAACTGCTAAATTAATGATGAATCCTTTATACTTAAAATGTGATTTCTACTATCTTTCCATCCTCTGATCCATCACTGAGTGACATGTGGCATTCATCGTAAACGAAGTACTCAGTGTATCGAGTCCAGATTGACATTTACACTATACCAGGACTTCGTAACCAAGCAACTTGGTAGTTCGACAGAAATATACTTGTAATTCACATTTCTCACAAAGAGAAATTACCGGCAATCCGAATCGGTATTCCAGAATTCGTTTATTTGTCGACACGCCTCCACATTCTCGGTCCCAATCAATGTTTCAAGTAAACATCATTTACAGATTTGTCTGTAGTTACCTCGATATATTTCCTTGTACCAATGTTTTCAGATTAAATGTGAGTGAAGTTTATATTATATGATAAAAGCAATTCATTCTATATCTAGATACCGTTACTTATATATAAAATATTCTTTTCTGCAAAATAAAATAAAAATAATAGAAAATATCATCATCATCACATCAGACATTGGAAGTTCACTGTTGGACATAGGCCTCCCCAAGATGGGGGAACTTTGCCCAATATATTAAATATGTTAATTTCCGACTCAAAATATATGGAAAAATAACCCACAAGGTGGACAGATGATTTGACTAAATCCGCGGGATCGCGCTGGACACAGGCCGCATACAACCGGTCCTATTGGAGATCACTATGGGGGAGGACTATATATCTGGCAGTGGATGTTTTAGACGGTGATGATGAAGATATTGAATTCACAGCAAGGCTTTAGATGCAATTTCTCGAACGCTATATAATATTTGTCGGTTAAAATGTTTTTCTATTGTCACATCCAATCAGCCGAGCGATAGACCAAAACGACTCGCGGTTTGTCGAAATGTCCAATAAAAGTGCGGTGAAGTAATGTATCAATACATTAGTTTGCCGCGCTGTTATTGGAGACGATGTTTCGAATGTTTCTGTGAAACAATATGAATGTTTGTATTTGTCTTGTACAACAGAATGTGTGATGATTGTTTATTTTATTTAGAACAATTTCGATATCCATTATATTTGTGCTAGGGCGGTCATTATTGAACATAAACTATTTCTAGAGATTCTAAAAATATGAAAAGGGTTCTTTTTCTCAATCCTACTTAGCATAGCAATCAATTGTTTTGAGTGATCGAAGTCTGATCAATATTTGTTAGTTAAGTATAGGGAGCTTTCCATTATCCGCTCTCGCTATTTTTTTAGTAAATGTTCTTGTTAGATTTGGAACGCTCTATTATACTCTTTCAGTCTATATAGGAAATTAGGAAAGTAATTAAGAATTAAGCGTACATGGTACTTTCTTATCTCATTAGCTTTGCAGGTATTAACATGTGTTGTTAATTTTTGTTAGTAATTAACATTTTCGGCAGCGATTTCATCTTTCACCGTGTTCAGTTTCAGGTGATTAGTAAATATTTATTATGGATACATTCAGGGATGTTTAAAATAAATAGGAGCGATAATAAAATAATTAAATAACTACACGTATGAATTATAAATATTTACTTTTGAACATAAACTGTCCTAAATAATAGAGATTCCAAAAAGAACAAAGAGCGGAATGAATATAATAAAATGACTAGATGCATAAAGGAATTATAAATAAGTCGTAAAACTGTCCAACTTTCCCAATGTTCCTCTGATGGGGGTTTGGGTTAAGCGAAACTTATTCGGTTCCGTTCAAACCAATTACCTCCTACGCACTTTCACAATAAAGGGCATCATAATTACTGTATTTTGTGTGATGAGTTACTGAGGCAGATCTAATCCACATTTTCGGTACAACTCTCTTATAAAAATCCGAATTATATTTGTAGCAAGTAAAAACATATTTTTTTGGCCGAAGGCTACGGAAGGTCATTGAAAGCCAAATATTAGTTAGAGAGTTATTATAAATACTAGGTTTAAATGAAACGAATAAATAAATTGCAGCCACTTAAAACTACACTTGGGAGAACTTTAAAATTGACATTGAAATGAGGTAAGTTATTTTCTCACTTTTCGTATACAATATATCATTTCTTAACTTGACCTGACTCCGAAATTAGTTTCATAATAATCATCTTTATTTTATCAGCCATTAAAAGCGCACTGCATAGGACTAACCAGGAAAGAGGGATTTTTTCCCATAATTGCCACGCTGGGCAGTCGTATTGGCAAACGCAGATCATAGCTTGTCGGTTCCAGTAACTTAGTCACCTCTTACAACAATGTTACAGGGGAGGTACTATTTTACGCTGCCGGTATTCCATGGCATATCTGAAAAATAATAAATTTAACAAAACATTATATCAATTAGTGTCTAGTATTCAGACATTTTCAGGGCAGAAAATAGAAAAATGGAGAGCTGATAATTTAGAGATATACATTACTATTTTACCCAATACAAATCTATTTTTTCTATTAGGGAAAAAAACCTTTGGAAACCCTTCGCTTGTTTATATTTCAATAAAACAGATATAAGTCGTGACTGCACCGAGTTCTGTCATGCCTATGAATGCTCAGTATTTCAAATATCCATGTTTCTGCACCCACTTGTTTGCTGTCAGCTTGCCTGGTATTGTGGTCGGCAATGCAACGCACGAGGGCACATTTCGCAGAATATTTGCAGACAGTACAGAGATACGTGCGTTTATTTTAATTGAAAATACAAAGGACTATTCGGATACAGTGATATAATATTTAAGCTGAATTTAATATAGCGTACCGGAGTACCGGCGGAGTAGAATAAATTTCTCCGTACCCAGTGTCGCATATATTGCCATGCCTGCCCATCACGGCAATTATGGGCAAACCCCCTTAGTTCGTGGACTTTCTTTAGCTGATATATTCTTGATGATGATGTATTCATTTATTTTTAACACAACCAAATATAATGTAAATGTGAAAATAACAGTTGGTAGACTGACTCTATATATATAGTATTGAGCCTAAGCAAAATACTGTAAAATTAAATTTTTAATTTATACAACATTGACTACTGCTAAAAGAGTTTCAAAAATTCTGTGTTCGTAAGGCAGAGAGAGAATTTATTATATACATAAGTCTGAGGGAAACGGTGCTATAAGGTTGTTAGCAGCGGGCCCTCAACCACATTGACTAATAATATTATATCTGAGTAGACTAAACTGAGTTTTGATCTTGAAAACGATTGTCGCAAGGTATCAGATACATTGTTCAAAAATAGAGCGCGATTTAATGCTGTTCAAAGTTATAAAACTAACTAATCATTTATGTAAGAATACATTTTATTAGGATAAAAATTAGGCACAGCCGACGCGTCGTTATTTAGGCAAAATTTCCAATAATTACATCTCTACTTTTATCTTTATTTTTCTATTACATCCTATATAAAGAAAAGCTAAAACAGATGAATATAATAGAAACTCTACAAAATCAGTGTTTAGTTTTTTTGCTAAGCTTAAGAAACAAGTTTTCTAAACAACAATAACAATGTTGTTCTACTTCTTTTACAAAGTTTGTATGTTTTATTCTCCTGTAGTTCTGGTTTCATAGGTAAAATTATATAGTTTCTGTTATATTTCAAAACAATTTTTTATTCAAGAATGCCTTTTACCAGCACTTCTGAATCGTCAAAAATAATAAATAGAACAATTTTTATTCAGAAATCAGAACCCTGATGATCCGACGGGATCATAAGAGATATCTTACATTTAAATTAGACCTACCTTTTATTAAACAGCCGGCACCAGACTGATCTTAAAACTAAGTTTAATGCAGGCTCATTACCAAGCCACAAAAAAGAACCTACAAGAAAAACTAGTGGTGGCAAAAGTTCTATCAATATCTAAATAGTGGTAATTGGAACCCTACCTTTGCTAAGTTCTTTTATACTATTACCAAATTGATTATAAGTCTAAGACTTGTTAGTTTCAATATTTGAATGATTATTAAATTCAACGACGTCAACCATATAAATAAACATAATTGCAGAAACTAGTGAACGTGTGAACTCATTTATTATGATTTCGTGACATTGACTGTTCTTCGCGACCTTCCATCCACGACAATTGGATCCATTCGGTTTGGCTTATTGAGTTTGACATCAAAATTTTAACGAACTTCAGTAAAACCAATAACGGTACAGCCTTCACCTGATAACGATTTTAAGAAGTTTTAATACAAAGTTTGACAATTGAAGAATAAAATCCCCAAGCGTTCACGTTATTTCAATTAATAATATAAAATCATGCAATATCTCATACATTGACTTGACTTCAAAATAAGTTACTAAAAGTTGCAACACAGCTTGCAGATATCATCATCAGACAACAGAGGAATCCCAAATATAGTATTTTAAACACCCAGACACGGAACAAACACAAATATCATCTTATAAATATTTGTTCTAGGTGAACCTTGATCTTTAATACACAAGTTAAGATCACTAGCATCTGCACTATCAAGCCCGAAACTTATAAAAAGGTTTGTCCTGAGACAATGGAAAAACTGTGCTTGTGCTAAAATAAATGAAATTTTGTAAAATATGTAAGTTGCCGTGTGGTATCAGTGAAGTAGAATATTACCTCCTCCTGTACCAGATGTCGTTCGAGATGAATATGGTACTTGGACGGACAAATGACGTTATATCCAATCGTAACAGTGTAGCTCAAATGCAGACGCGATTGCCAACACGCTTACCCAACGTAACAATTATGGACAATATTTTACTCTTTCTTGGGGAGGCCTCTGTCTTACAGTGGACTTTCAGTGGTATATTTAAATTTAAAAAAATACTTTAGTCTTAAGGAATCTCTGGCTTTATCATCATATTCGAGCTGGGCAGGCTGGCGATCTCACATCGCAGCATTATATTGGAACAAAGCCAGTAAAGTATAGATATACCGCCATACTTCGGTTTCGGTACTTTAGTCGTATCTTACGTCTCCTGGCATAGAGGAAGGTAATATTCTACTCTACCAGTCATCATATCAGCCATAGAAAGTCCACTGCTGAACATAGGTCTTCCCAAGATAGCGGGAGTTTTGCCAATAATTGACGTGCTGGGCAGGCGTGGTTGCAATCGCAATGTGCAGTTACGCGACAGATTCTGCTGCCCATTCCTACCCAGTAGTCTTTAAGCTGTGCTGTTTTGGCCATCTGTCGATTACAGTACTTCAATCCCATATAAGGACTTTTGGTTCAGAGGAAGGTAATAAATATACTTCAACGGCAAATGTTTGCTTACGATAAATTTTTTTTTAGTTTATTCGCTAGTTACAATAACTATGTACAACATTTCATCTTTGCTAATACAACCCTGGATCTAATATAAAGCGGCTTTCACCTGATATCTCGCGTACAATATTGCCCAAATAAGCTTCATCCCATTATTCTATTCAGGCCCCCACCCGCGTGAATGCCCGCTCTTTATCTTGATGGGCTAAGTCTTATTGCTTTTTACTTACAATTTATAAGGAAACTTTATGATTCCAATCATATAAGTGCAGGTGTTGCGCTAAAATTATGTATATACGTAAAGAAATAATATTTCCTTAATTTTGAATTTTGCCGCGCTTACTACATTACCAATGACATTGACAACTGACAAGCGCTAGAGTCTGAGGTTAATGGTCAGTCGAGAGGTTATGAAAAAAATAGCATTGTATTAGATTATTGTGATTTGTTAATTAAAATAGATAAATAAGAATAATTGGTGGAAGAATAGACTTTAATTGTCGTTTCTTCGTTTTCAGAAGCAACGCATAAGTTTATTTTTAACCTAAAATTAAAGGATAATCGATATATCTATATTTTTTTTTCATAGTTGACCTGACTCTATGGTAAGTCGCTTAAAGTACTTGTGTTACAGACATCAGACAACAGAGGAATAACAAATATAATACTTAAATATATTTTTTACACCCAGACACAGAACAAACATAAACATCATCATATAAATATTTATCCCGCTTGGGGATTGAAACCACGTGGCTCTACTATACTTGTGTATGTGACCGACCTCCTTCTAAACAACTGGATTGATTTTAATGATTTTTTGTATTGTATTTGAAACCATTTTTGTGAATACATTCAAGGGGGGGGGGGACTGGATTTAGTAGAGAGGACTGGAGATTAAGTATTGTAAACTTGTTTGTGGTCTCAATAAATTAAAAAAAAAGACATTACTAAGTGTTCAATAATTAGGTTCACGCAACATGCGTTGTCCGATCAAACGACAGTAAACCTTTCCTATTATTCTAATTCAAATCTAATTTTAATCTACGTTTAATTGATGGATTTGGCGCTCAATTCTATAGTAAGGGAAGGAAAATACGAGCCCGGTAGTGCAGATGGTGGTGATCCTGTCTTGTGCGCCAGAGATCCTGGGTTCGATCCCCAAACATGACAAATATACATATTATGATGTTTATGTTTGTTTTGAGATTAGGTGTTAAATATATGTGTTTAAGTAGTATATTTGTGTTTTTTCTTTTATCTAATGTCCGTAGCACAAGTGTTTTAAGCGACCTATCACGGAATCAGTTCAATGTATTTTGGGAATTTATTAATTTGAAATAAGTCAATCTAATTATCATACCCACTGTGAAGAATAGAACCAAAAATGGTTCTTCTTAAGGGAGGGGAGAGACGATTAAGAGGTACCCTAGTAGGAAGCACTTTTGTTAGGCGACTTAGTAGCATACAAAAAAAATCGGAGGTGGGAAATAGTCGACCTCTGTCGAGGTCCATCAGTTGACCGGGATTCATACCGCCTTATCCCTGGACCCGACCCTGCATCAAATAGTTACTCTGGCCAAACTATTGACGTTTTTGTCGGTACCATGTCGCATTTTATTTGGTGACCGGCTAATCCTTTTCTTATTACTCCCAGATGTGAATGTTGTCACAGGAGGCTTTATTAACCTGAAACTTGACATCACGCTTTGACATCATTCTGTTCGTTGTAGATTTACGTGAATATTACCTTTGTTTTGTATCTAAGTTACGATTATATATTTAATTATTTGTTTCAGAAAATGTTAATGTTTAGGAATGTGAGAGTTAAAATGGAATGTGAAATTATAATTATTATAACATGCCATTGGTCAGAACTTCGGTGTCAAGGATGTTAAATAATCAAAAAACATACTTCTACTATACTAACTTCTATAGTAGAAACATTATTTTTTTAAATCAGATTTACGTGAATTTTCATGTACTTAGTGTGCAATAAACAGTATTTTTTTTCCTGATTCCGTAGTAAGTCGCTTGAAGCTCTTATGCTACGGACATTAAATAGCAGAGGGATCACAAACATACTACTAAATACATATTTTAAACACCCAGACACAGAACAAACATAAATATTATCATTTAAATATAGGTCCTGGGTAGGATTCGAACCTACGACTTTTGGCCCTCAAGACATAATCACTATCATTTGCGCCATCGGGCCCTTCAATCATCATACCAGCCATTAAAAGTCCACTAATAGACATAAGCCTCCCCAAGAAAGGGGGTATATTGCCCATAATTGCCGCGCTGGGTAAGCGCAAGTTGGCAAATGCAGAGCGCAGCTTTAGCGACGGGGAAGCTGCTGCCCATCCCCGCCCTGTACATTTGAGATGACTTTTTTGTATGGATATACCGCCATCTGTCGATTCTGGTACCTTAGTCACTTCTATCGACACCTGGTACAGGGAGAGGTACTATTCTACTCTGCCGGTACTTGCGTCCGTCCGTCAATATAATAATTATATTATAATGATCTCATACTTGCGAACAATCACAACTTTGTCCGGTTACGCACAGATATTTTAACCCGTTGACCCATTTATAGTGGAGTTTCAATTACGTTCGTGTGTTTCTCTCTTTGTGGCTACCTGCATATTTTTTTATAAAATATTGCATGCCTACACATATCCATAAATTGACAGTTACATACACAATAATAAAAAAAATATCCATTTCGCATATTCGCAAATAGCAGTCGTTCTAGAGTTATGTGCGTATATAAATAGCGACTACTCTTTTTTTATTTATAAAGATTTAGCTACAACACGCATTATTAAAAGTAATATATTTTTCTCATAGAATTAGAAGTATCTGAAAATATTTTCGGTTTATACAACATTTCTTTATATATGATAGCAGCCTTAAAAAGGTCCATTGCTGAACATAGGCCTCTCCGTGAAAGGGACTATTTGGCCATAATTGCCGCGCTGGGCAAGCGTGTTGGCAATCGCAGAGTGCAGCTTTCGCGTCGGAAATGCTGCGCATCCTCGGCCTGTGCATTTGAGCTATACTGTTCTAGATAAATATATCGTCATCACTCAGTTCCGGTACCTCAATCGCCTCTTTCGACACCTGGTATATGGAGAGGTATTATTATATTCTGCCGATACCTCAACTAATATATACATACCGATATTATATATATAATGATATTAATCCAATAATTGTTATAAATGAAATAAAGATGTAATTTTTATAGAGAGCTATTTTCAAAAAATACCTACCTATATATACCTATCCTACCTATTATAGAACTAGGGTACCTATTATAGAACTATGAAATGAACAGGATTTTTTTATATGTTTGTAACAAGTGAACTCAAAAATGGTTATTTATATAACTTTTAAAATATTTATATAACTTTAAGATAACACCTTCAAGTGACATTGCAGTACTCTTTCTATATAATATTGACTTCATTTCAATACAACAATATCTATGCTAACAATATTTACTAAATCAAATTTACAGCAATACAACCACACAATAAATTATTTGAAAATAGCTCCAACAAATAATATTGTCTCTAAAAAAGAACCCTTTCTCTTTGTAGACACAATAACTTGATTACATAATCTCAGGCTCCGGGGAGAATAGAAATGTATTTTTTTTTAAGTGCGATAGTAATGAACGTAGGCTTTTGCCACAAAAGAAATGTTGCTATATTTACCAAGCAATGAAAAGAAAATCTAGCGAAGATATCGTTAAATAAAACAAAAATATACGACTGACATAATTGTTCTGATCTATTTAATATCATATGTATTTATATAGTTTAGTAAGCATTTTTTTTTGTGACATTTGTGTAATTGGATACGATTTAAGAAAACTCAATTTGCCGCCATTCGGAAGAAATAAATTTACATACATTTTTGGCACGCAAATTTAATACTATTCTATATGTCTGTTCTATTTATAGATGTAGATTTCATATACTGTATTGTACCCCACGGTACCCCACGGTGAATGTAGTCTATCAACTACATTCACCGTGGGGTACCATTAGAATTGAATAATACCTTAATTTGCATCAGGTGTCGTAAGAGGCGACTAAGGTACCAGAACCGAGTATGGTATATCCATCCAACATTGAAGCTCAAATATACAGGGCGAGGATAAGTAGCAGCATCTCCTTCGCGAAAGCTGCGCTCAGCGATTGCCAACACGCTGCCGCGCGGCAATTGTAGGTTGCATTACCCATTTCTCAGGGAGGCCTATTTTCAGCAGTGGACTTTCCATGGCTGATATAATGATATAGCTGTTACTTGAACTTTTGTGTCGATTTTAAGTATTTCTTTGGAATTATTTGAAATCACATTATGATTATAAATAAGGCTGAGAATTTATGAAATAAGAGAAATTATTAAAATGCCCATCAAAATACAAGGAAACAAATAGTATTTAAAAATCGAAATGAGTATCTTAGATCGCGTCTGTAAATGAATTTTGACATTTAATTAAAATTTTATTTTTTTAACTATTGAAAATAAGTCGGAAAATTACATTAAATATATATATTTTTTGTACACCCCTAACAACCTAGTATTTCTTTCTGTTCTTTTTTCTATCTAAAAATTGACTGGAACAGATCGCTCTATGCGATAAAGACCTCGATTCTAATTTTATTTTTAACTAGCTCTGCCTGCGACTTCGTCCGCGTTGAATAGTTACTTTGGGCGGCATATTTTCTTCAAAATTTATATTTTGCCACATTTTTGATTGATGCTCCGCTCCTATTAGTTATAGCCTAATGTTATATAACTTAATTTACTTCTTATAATATTAGCTATCAGCTAGCAGCTAGTAAATGTTTCGTCTAAATTGGTCCGGCCATTCCAGAAATTAGTTGAAAAAAACAAACATAAATTGAAAAAAATATTATTTATATGTACTTATTATAACCGCTTTTAATAAAAGTATATACATTTTTTATTATTATTTACTCCCAATTTTATTTATACGAACAGATTTGTATCCTTTTAATTATTTTTGTTAATATCATTAACCTTTTAATATCATTATTAAACCCTATTTAATAGCTCGTGGTGGTATTATTAAAAAAGTGCAATCATATGTCAAACTATTTTCAAAAATCGATCGTTAACCAATTTTACAACACAAAGGCAAGCACTACAAAACCCGTGCTTGAAAAAAAAAAGCAAAAAGAAATTCAAAGGCTACGACACTTCGCTTTGGTCCAACCTGCACTTGTTAACAGAGCCTGTGAACACTTGGGTAGGACGAGGGGCTTTGTGATAAAAAACAGCAAAGTGTGAGCTGGTGTTACCGCCCTCCGGTCTGAAATTGGTTGGTCGGTTTTCATGAATAAAATTATCTTATTTGAATTATATTTTGTTGTCAGTACATAGCAGCAGTAGAAAAAAGAGGTTGATCTCATACAAAGGTTGTATTCATTCTCACCTATTTCTATACTCTGTTCCGGTTAGAAGGGTAAAAGTACACAAGGTTGGCAACGCGTTCGTGATATATTTTTGATATTACGAGTGTCTATACTCTCACTATCACTCAGATTGCATATGCTTGTTTGTCAACCTGGTCCAATAAAAAAAGAGCGTCCACTGGTGGACAGGTCTTCCAAAAAAAGGACTGAAATTGCCCATAAGTGCCTTTATGGTATGGCCATTTTTTTCCGATTTCAAGAAAGGAAGACGTTTTCTTTTGGAACTGTGTTGTGGTTTTTTTAACAAAATATTCTGGTTGGATTGAAGATTGTACCTTTAAGCCCGAAGCTATAATATACGTTTTGATTTCTCATATACTTTTAAGATATGTTGACGGGCCCGATGGTGTAGATAGTAGTAATCCTATCGATCATTCCCCACCTACGCCAAATATTTGTATGATGAATTTTGTATTTGTCATGTGTCTGGGCGTTAAAACTATGTATTTAAGTATTATTTATGTACTTCCCCTATTATTTGATGTCCGTAACACAAGTGCTGTAATCGACTAACTACGGAGTCAGGTCAATAAATGAGATGTAGTATGAATATTATCATGCAAGTTGTACATAGTGTATTAATAAACATACACAGGCTTTCTCAAGGATAGGGGATAAACAAAACCTTAGTCTACAGTACACTCAACCTAACATTAATGTAAATATAGTTTTATCTATTTGTCAGGCTTTAAGGTTCCTTAACGGACCTTTTGATAGCAGGGAAGATTCCGGTAATAAATTAAATTCACATTGATAAAACCTCGAGCGGAAATTGTAACTGATTATTAAAATGTTATGTTTATTAATATCTATAATCATGCTAAGTATCCCCAAAGTTTTGTCAATATATAAATAAAACAAATTACTTTAGAGTTATCTTAAAGAACGTAATTTTTAAGTGAGTCTAGAAACACAATTTTTTTTCTAAAATATAGAATTACTCGCAATTAGTAAAACAATTTAAGAAAAGGTTTTCATACTTTGAAATTATAGTGCAATACTATTGTTAATTTTTTATAAATAACGATGAAATCAACAAATCAACAATGTGCAAATCAATAATACCAAAAAATCTGAAAAGATGTCAAAGATATAAGATATATAAAAAATACTAATATATTAGTGTCGTGTAGGAAAAGTAAAAAAAAAACTAGGAAAAATCGAAGTCAAAAATGTCATCCGGTATAAGAAAGATGCAGTTTCGGGTATCTAGTCAGAAGTATCTTTTATAACGTTGGGTAGTATTTTTGAACATTCACCTTCTAAGAGGTTAAAAGCGGGGGGGGGGGCTGCTTTTTTAAGCATAATGACAATCAGTATAATGGATATCAATTGAAAGTTATAAACCACAGATAATATATTTTTTCTAAAAGTCATCTTTTAAGGGTTTGAAAGAGGGGTGCAAAGAAACTAACTGACATATCAACGCAGGGTCTGAACCATAAGGTCAGAAATTAAAAACTATTTCATAGTCCACTTATTGGGAAATGAGCATTTATGATACTTGTTTTGTACCGTATTGCTTATTAATAATATTGTTTCTTAGAACTATCGTATATAGTTTTTACCGCAGATTTGACCTTACTTTATATCAAACTGTTCAATGACATTTGCCAACATGATCACATCGATGATTGTTCCATATCGTTGAGTGTATTTCGCTACACTGTGCGCTCAAAAAATAAACAAGTTCCATTTACTAGTGTTTTGAGCGTATCTCTTTCGTTTTCTTTTTTATTTAAAAAAAAATCTTGTTCTGTGCATTCATATATAAATGATTGTACATTTAAACTTAATATTTAGCTCTTAATAATTATGTTCTGATAAGTGTATTAAAGTAGGTAATTAATTTAAATAACATAAAATATAACTCACGTCCACTTTATAACCTCGCCCCTTTCGATACCTGGTACAGAGGGAGGTTTAATTTTACTTTATAACGAATAGAGTTGAGAAATAGGTTTTACCTCAGCTCCTGCATATTTTTCTACACTAATTTACTATATTTATATTTACAATACCAACTAGGATACACAATTCTAACTATTGAATTTTTTCCTCTAATTTATTGAAAATGTAAAGAAAACAAGACATTTCATTTCTTGCGTCTTCCTTTCATTCTATCTTCAATATAATAAGCTACTTCGACTTAAAACACGCAGAAGAAACATCCAGTATTATTAAGGGAGAATAAATTTAATTCTTAGATTTACTTTATCTGGCTGGTTTATTTCTTTGGTGCAGTTTGTGCTATTATAGTAAAATGTGGTAAATATATAATTGTCTCTGGATATAATGTTGGAAGACATTAAGAAACCATTATAGCATTGTTTGGTAATCTCAGTATAAGGAAAAAGATAAATACTTTGTAATTCCGACGTTGGCATGTGCATACGAAAGAATAGTCAGAGGTAGTATAGTACCTACTCTATTTCTGGAATCTGCCAATCGTAAATATTATGTATATGTTATAAACATATTTTTTATCGTAATTGCTTTTAGAAAACAATTATAAAAACGAATTAAACTAAAAGATCCATGGGTATAGGTTTGCCTAGGTTTGGTTAGAACATGAAAGACAACGCACGAGCCAAGAGAGCGAAGTGAGCGTGGCAGCTGCAGGCGAAGTACCATTTAACGGGAGTATATCACATATCTCTCATTTTTTTCTCATTTTTCCTGCAATCAGTTATGGAGACTATAATTCGGTGTGTTGCAAGGGTTTGAGAATTGGTAAAATAGAGTCCCTACTCTTCTTATTTTAGCGATTTAGCACGTTGGCTACTCGAGTCTACGAATCGAACTTATCTTTTTTTTTTTTTCGGACGAACCTAGTGCTGGACTACTCAGACGTCAATTCCAGCGCCACCGAAAAAGAGGGCGGGGCCTCTCATAGATGAGAGGTCCGCTGCCCGTAAAACAATCCCGCGCGCCCCGCGACCGCGACCGCGCGTTAGCGCGGTCGCGCCCGCGATGGCTCGCGAGATTTAAGCGGGACCGACGGCGTGTCCGAGGGCGCCTCTAGAGGCTCGACCTAGGCTCGGCCGCCGTCGTTACTATGGATGAATTAAAGCAAAAGAGGACGGACAGATTGAGCCCGACAACCCTAGGGCTGTCGGTTATCGCTCGTAGGTGTAGGGACTTCACGCGTTTGCCGGCGAACGCGGTGTACTGCTCTGTTATACGAGTGCATGTGGAGTGTTAGTGATCGTGTTGTGGTGCCAGTGAGAGGGCGAGAAAGGACTGCGATTTTCGCGGTTGTGCTATCGGGCGGGGAACTTATCTGCAACACTATAACTGATACCGAATATGAACAACGAATTTATTAGGCAGCTCTTTAAGTATATTGGGGTGATTAGATTAAATCCTGGTGGTTTGTTGAGATCCAGTTTGGATATTTCTCTAGCTATCTTTCTTGGTGAGTTAGGATGATCTTCAGGACATTTCATTTTGTTGGGTACAAACCGGCTCAGTATGTAACAAAGGCCTGAGATATCTTTTATATGGCGTTGAAGTATTCTGTTAAATTATATTTTTATGAATAATAGATAAGAATAAGTATTGCACTCAAATTTTTATGGAATCTAATGAACGGGCTAACAATAGAATGCCACAACTCTTTTATGGTCAACAAAATATCCAGGCAAATGAAATTCGGGCAAGTTAAATTCTGGCATAAACTTTACTTAAAAACAAAAGAAAACCGAAAATAAGTTTCACTTAGCTTTATACACTCATTTGCAAAAAAACGGGCACCTAAGCAATGAACTATTTCAAATGTTACTATTGGTTTGTTTCATATTTATAGGTAGTTTAACTTTCACGATTTTGTAAATTAATAAGTACATAATTGTTTTCGTCAGTATTATGATAAAATTTTGATAAAATTTATGGGTTTTAATGCTAAAGTTCGCTAGTAGTGCTAGCTAAAAAGTTAACAAAGATTTTTGTTAGTTGTTTGTTTCTTTAATAAAAAAAGCAAAGCAGTAAAAGCAGATAAATGTAAAGTATCGAGTGTGACCCCCTCTAGCTGAAATCACAGCATGAATTCTTCTGGGTATGCTGGCGAGGATATCCCGATATACTTGCTAGAGGAATATGTTCCCACTTCGCGGTCATCACATTCTTCAGCTCCCTGATAGTCTGTGGAGCCGGCTGTATTGATCACACGTGTCGTTTCAGAACGTCCCAGACATGCTCTATAGGACTGAGGTCGGGACTTCGAGCTGGCCAATCCAAACAACGAATGCTGACCTCTTGCACATACGCTTCCACATCGCCAGACCGGTAGGCGCGAGCGTTTTCGTCCATAAAATTGAGTCTTCGCCTAAAACTTCCGTTATGTGTCGATGTCTAGTCAGTGAGCCGTTTTCAATGAAGACTAACTCTGTACGATCCATTGAATTTATTCATGCACAAAACATAAAAGAGCCCCCACCAATAAGTGTGATATCTTCAAAACAAGCCTTTGCAAAGCATTCTCCTCGTTTTCGTAGCACTCGCTGACGTCGATCTTCATTGAACAGAGATATCCTGGTTTTATCGGAGAACAATACCCAATTCAGTTTTATTGAGTCCGTGACTCACAATTTCGAGCAAACCTAAGCCTGGCAACTCAGTGCTTACGGAGTAACTTAGGGCCGCGGGCCAGGCGATGACTGCGTCTGTTGGCCGCGAGAAGCATCCTCCTGACAGTCCATAGACTAATATGTACATTTCTTACTTCTTCGAGGTTGTTCTTAAGGTCCACATACAAAGACTTGCGATTTCTCAATGCGCGACTCACAAGAAAACGATCAACCCGTGGTTAAGTACATGGTTTTCTTCCAGAACCAGGCCTTCTCTCGACGGGACCGGGGTCCTTCGAACCGTCGAGCGACTCACACTTAGCCTCTGAGCCACGAAACATTGGCTGCAACCCTCTTCGAGCAGCGCAATAATTTTGGTAGCTTTTACCACTTTCTCTAACATTATTGAGACAGCTAAACAGCAATAAATGAAGCTTTGACAATTAAGAATATTAAATAAATTCATAAAAATTAACTAAAAGTTATGAAAACCGATAATATCTGTTCACTGGAACTTCGCACCAAAAATGTAGGATAAAAAGTGGTTTTCTGTAATAACGAGCATCAAACGAAAATTTTAATTTAGAACGTACTGTTTTAAACACCACGGCATTTTCAAAACTGGCCAGTAACATGTACAAATGATTGAAATCATTTTGGTACCATATTTTTTAAAGAAGAATTGAAATCAAAACGGCTTGTTTTTTTTGCAAATGAGTAAATTACACTAACAAACTCAACATTTCTAAATAGAACACTATAAAATCAAACATAAACCAAACAACAATAACGATTGAATCAGGTTCTCAAAGTACTTCAAACTACAACAGAATAATGCTCGGAATGCTCGGATGTTTGCCTAAATATAGCCATAGCGCAAACAGTGTCCAACATCGATTAATATTACCGCAAGTGCCTCATGGGCTACCCGAGAGGATGGCATGCAGAGTAATTCATAAAATACTTATTTTATGTTACAATATAAACAAACAACAAACCTATTCAAAATTGTCCTTATCATAATACCGCGGAGTTTTGCATAAACCGCACTCACTTGTTTAATATCTACCAATCTGACCATGGAACTGAAGGGATTTCTATGCAAATCACAGAGACTCCCAAGGTATAGATTGCTGAATTAGTAAGCGAGGGCGTTGTTATTAGATAGGGAAACTAGCTGAAGGTTTGACCGCATTCTAATCTCAGCGTTTAATTCTTTGTATGATCTCAATTTAAATTTATTTATGTTAATAAGATTACATTTTATAGGCGTTTATACAAACTATATTCTATTAATTCAGTATACAGGTATATAGGCGGGCTTGATGGCGCAAATGGTAGTGTTCATATCTTGTGCGCCATAGGTCGTGGGTTCCATCCCCAACCAGGACAAATATTTATGTATTTATGATTGTTCTGTGTCTGGGTATTCAATACATGTATTTAAGTGTTATATTTGTGACTATATCTGTAATCCTTAAGCGACTTATCATGGAGTCAGCTCAATGTATGAGATGTTGTTTGTAATTTAAGTAATTTTTCTGGGTGAAGATCAAACCTACGACCTTAGGCGTACAAAATGGAATCTCATAGTTTATATTCTATTGACTTGATTCAATTGGGAGACTTAAGCATGTATTCTGAAACATTTATTGTTCTCGAGTCTTCATAGAATCTCGACTTAAGAAACTTTGTACGACAGGACGTGATTTGGAACTTCTAGTTTCTGTTTCTCTACCACGTACGTGTAACATCACTAATAAACTAATAGTTTATTGATCAAGGAAATTTTAGTTCAAAGATACATTCAAAAATACTTCATTCAAGTAGACTCATTACAAGTATACTCGTATTTAAAACACGTAAAAGTATTTTTTTTATTTTTTAGTCCGGTCCAAACAAGCATGCAGTTCGTGTGATGATAAGCGTCACTGCAACCTATAGACGCTCGTAACATCGAATAGATATCACGCATTGCCAATCTTGTGATTTACGGATATTATGCCACATTACCCAGTAATTTCACTGCCTCTCTCACCTTTCAGACTGAAACTGCAATTCGAACACTGCGGTGAGTTTGAGGTACTCATACAGACGATCTAGCGCATGAGGTCTACCTCATGTAGATTATAATTATAATAATATTTTAATAAGCGTTTATGTAAAATTATACGAACAAACGACCTTGATGACCCAAGGGATCATTAAAGTCATCTAACACATAGATAATTTCATCAGGCCCACGTTAAACTAGTCTCTCGGCACTAGACAAGCCCTTAAACTAAGTTTACACCAGAAAGGAATCTGCAATAAAAACTGGTAGTTTAGTTAAAATAGCTCAACACCCCTCTTGAGTTTACTGATTCTGAATTCATCATCAGTTTTGGTATTGACATTGACTGACAGCGAGAAGCGATATTAATTTCAGCTCCAGATTACCACTGCAACTGAAAAGGCTGAAGAGTTCACAGCTGCGGCTTCTGGTGGAATGCATAGAGCATAGGAATTCCCTGCTAAACGAACACTTGTGCACTCTTGGTATCACCAACACCGTTATTATTTCTACCACTAAATAGCAGTATTTACATATGAGGGTGAAAGGGGCAGTAAAAATTCTCGGATAATGAGACATAACATCATCAGGTCACAGTGTTAGCAACGCGCTAGTGATATCCTTGTGATATTACGGCGTATATAGGCAGCGGTGATGTAGCTGTGACGCGAATTGTAAGCTTGTTTATCGACTTAAATTATTAAAAAAATTACAAGATTATCACTAGCACGTTGCCATTATTGTTATTTGAAGGTATTATGTGAATTTACCCAGTAATTTTCAGTACGTGTCTCATCTGAAGGGTGATAGAAGCAGTGAAATCAGCACACAGCAAAAACGCTGCTGTTGAATGGTAGATATAGGAGAGAGTGACGTACCAATGGAGACCATCTTTGTATGAGGTCTATCTAATTTATATGTCTGAAACTTTAATAAGTCAAGAAAACAATTTAGTATAAAGTATAAACACAAAATGGGAAAACTGTTTCGTTTACAACTAAAAATGAACAATAAAAAAACGACGATTCGTCCATTTCAAAACATTTAAGTGGCACACTCAAAGCTCGTCCATTACCGGCATAGTACAAAGAAAGTCAGTTTTATAAGACCTGGAGTGTGGAGCAATAAAATGATACTTTTCAACGAAGACCAAGCTTCTTCGAGTTACTGCTGAAAGGCGGATCGTATAACGTCAATTTGAGAGATTGTAACACATGACACGGACTATCTAGAACATTTTTGTGTGTCCAAGAACTTGAGGAGAATTCATAGAAGCACTAAATCACAGATTTCAATAAAAGTAACGTTCAAAACATCTGTGTGTCGTGCGCACGTCTCATTAGAAATCGTTTAATGTGAATACTAAAATGATCTTTATTTCTAGACAAAAGTTCTTAATATTTTTCCTATCATCATATCAGCCACTGCACGTTTACTGCTGGACAGAGTCTTCTCCGAGAAAGGGAGAATATTGCCATAATTACCACGCTGGACGGGCTTGGTGACAATCGTACGTGCTTTCCATCTTCGCCCTAATGTATTTAAACTACGCTATTTCGAATTGATATACCGCTATCTGTCGGTACCACCTTAGTCGCCTCTTACAACTCATGATACTATTATACTCCACCGGCATTCGAAGGCACACTCCTTATAATGACTTGATATACCTTAACATTTTTTAACAAGCAAATGACAACGTAAAACATTCATACCTACCGGTGAAACAAGTTATCGTATGGAAATATTGAGATGAATAAACTGAAAGACTTATAATTAACGATTAAAAATCTAAATACAAAAACGATTGCACATAACCATATTAATAATTAAGCTTCTATTCTAGAATGTATTAACATTTCAATTTTAATCTTAATAGTATCATTAGCAATAAACCGCCAAGAATGAATCATTATCCTTAGTTTCTCCGGTAATTTACTTACAGACATTAACTGATAGACTTTGATAAGGAAACAAATGAAATATCGAATTAAAATGGAGTGTCACTGGTTCTATTTGATTTTGAAGTAACTATAAAAACGCGCATATAAAACATTTTGATACGTTGAGTGACAATAAAAAAGTAGAGTAAAACAAAGTGTCTTTGGAAATGTAGTTCAAAGTGGAGGTTTATGGAAACACACAGGCAGAAACCAGAATATCTATAAAAACAGCGAAAATAAAATGCAACAGGGCTGGGATAAGCAACCGTAGCCTTGCACTGTAATTGTAGGATGAATATTATTGAAAATATATGTCCAAGTATTTTCAGAGGGTCTAAGCTGAAAAGTGATCTACTTATGGCAAATATGTTGATAGAATGCAAGTTACATACAAAGGTATCAATATGGTATTGTGGGTACGAAGAAAATGGCATCAAATATTTGAATACACACAAAAAGAAATTATAAATTCACACAGCATATAACACATTACCTGATTTTGATATATTGCTTAATGCGCTTGTGTTACAGAAATCAGACAAAAGAGAAATCTCAATTATAAAATACTTTAAAATACATGAGGTAGACCTATTGCTACCCCCAAATAGTAGTTCTAGTGTAAAGTAAGAGGGGCAGTGAAATCACTGGGTAATGAGACATTATATCTTCAAGTCATAAGGTTGGTAACGCGCTAAAGATATTCTTGTGATATTACAAACATCTACAGGCTTCGATGAAACGTATTACCAAGCTATGTGTCGACATATTAAAAAAATACATATTTAACACTCAGACACAAAACAAACAAATTTTTATCCTGGTTCGTGGATCGAATCCTTTCACTCACAAGATGGGATCACTACTATGCCTTTGGACCCGTCAATCAGATGTAATCATTAGATATAAGATTTGTCACTTCAGAATCAATTTTAGGCGTATTTGATATGTTTTCTGAAATCATTCATCTATTATATCAGCCAAGGAAGAATGATTTTTGCCCATAATTGCCGCGCTGGGCAAGCGTATTAACGATAGCAGAGCGTAGCATTCGCGACGGGGATGGAGATGTCATTAACCTAACGTCATTATGTTATATTATAATTGAATACCCTTTAAACCTGAACACAGTGATATGAGTAATACAGAAACCGGTGACAGTACCGATGCAAACGACCTTAGTTGAACAGTCATCTTAAGTTTTTGTTATTAAATATATTTATTGAACTTTATAATTAATACATATTATTTCTTGCATGCAAATGCATTCAATAAAAAGGGCATATCCGACCCAAAGGTCCCCGGAATGCTTGCAGCATTTCCACGCTGCACAGCAAGCGATATCCTCTGCACCAGAGAAGCCCCGGAGCGTTAGTCCAAACCCCGGTCCACCAAATGCCTTTTTTGTAGGTTGTTAGTTCTTATTCAAAACAGGATAGCACACTAAATTCTTTATTACATTTACAACAAGACAATGTAATAAACGTATATAATAAAAAGCAAATAAATTTCAATTTTGACTCACGATTATTCCATAATTCAGTAACGTACACACACCTCCGAGGAAACTTTCCGAACTGGAATTGTTTGGTTAACTTTGGAACTTTAAATACCAAAGGTTAGTTTTACCCGTGGGATTGAGTTGTTCTGTTATATTCTTAAAGAAAATATTGTCGGCAGCATGTTTACTTATATAGGTAATATACAACGAAAAGTTTATCCAAGCTAGTGTGTTTAGTGATTACTAAACACACTAGCTATATAAGACCTTCGAAAGATATTTAGATATTACTTTATTTATACAAGAAAAATCTACGTGACTAACCTTGGTTGATCTTTAGAGAAGGTTGTCTTTTTTATATAACAGCAAGACAAAAGACAGCAAACAACCATACTGTCCGTTTAATAGTAAACGTGACCGCAGCTTATACACGCTAGTGTCATCACAAGGATATCACTACCATGTCGCAAACCCTGTGAAGTGAAGATACTATGTCACGTTACCCAGTAATTTCACTGCCTCTCTCACACTTCAAACTGGAACACAGCAATGTGATCACTGCTGTTTGGCGGTAGAAATAAGTGAGAGTGAGGTACCAATGCAGATGACCTTTGTGAAGTCTACCTCATGTAGAAATGAAACCAAAAATAAATTGACCCCAGTAACTGGAAGACCGTAAAACCAATTTATAGTTTGCCAATTTGTAGTCTTTTAAGTAGATTTTTTCGGCCGTGCCATAATAAAATAACATGCATAAAGAAATAGTAAAAATAAAATGATCTATAGACTATAAAACATAGATGCTTTATAGTCTATGGATCATTTTATTAATTTAATATTTAATATTGATGATTAAGTGTAATTCTATTCAAAAATGAAGCACTGCTTTGCATTAAATTTTACAACTATATACTAATTATGCACGTATTTTTACTGACCTGTATGTATTTTTACTGATTTTTTTAAATAAAATTGTTTTTTCATTGAAAACATCAACCCGTGTTTTATCACTCTCAATGAAGAACTTTTATACTGAATTACATTTTATTTATTTTTTAGTTATTCGGAAACTTCAAAAATATCAAAGTTTCATACTTACTTTGCTGACCGTTTCTTAGTGTTCCCTTATGTACTAAAAGGATACTTGTGCAAAATAATCAAGTGTCTAACCCTATTTGTTTAAGACCTGCGTTGATATATCAGTCAACATCTCTTTCTGTTTAGATAGATGTACATTCCACATTAACCAGGTTCTTTTTTCATAATGTAGAAACATCTTTATAACATAAAATGAAGATGTTCTTTGTTACTCATGAGAACAGTTGCTATAAGGTAATCGAAACGTCGAAATAAGTCGTTGGAAAAAAGTGTTTTTTATAGAAAGTGAACGCTGATTTTACATATTTATGAGTGGCAAGAGTAACAAGTTCTTAGAGTGTACAAAAGTTTGGTACTAACCGTCGTAACTCAAATTAACTACCACAACAGATAATTATCTATTTTTAAAAGATATCAAAAAACAACCATGAAATGACATTGTATTTGCGCAAATGTGGACATTAGGTGAAATTAGGTACCGCTCCAAACTGAGCCATTTGCTTAGACCTCTAGAAATTTGGAGAATGTAGTCATCATGATCACATTAAGGTGCCCCAAACTTCTACTTATAGCTTCTCATAGAAGGCCTGATTTGTAGACGGTTTTTTTTAGGTTAGGTCTAAACGCACTCTCCGGAATGTGCGATCTGAAAATTCTTTCTGTAAATAGGGGTGTCAGTTTTATCTACTTACTTAATATTGTAAAAATCATAATACGCTATAGTAAGAAATAGAAATGACTGTTTGTGAATGAAATATACAAAGCTAATTCTAAAAACAAGAATTGTAATCATTATCATAGCAACCGTAAAACATTCACTGGTGGACATAGACCTTCCGAAGAAAAGTGGAATTTGCCCATAATTGCCGCGTTGGGCAATCGCTAAGCGATGTTTCGCGACGGGAATTTTGCTGCCCAGGTCCAGTGCCTTATTTGCCTCTTAGGACACCTGGTAGAAGGGGAAGTAATATTCTTTTTCGCCAGTACCACACAGCAAACAAGAATACTTTCGTTAAATCTACTAAATAGTCAAATTCTAAGACTTAATAACACATCCGGACCGTACAATTTACTTCAGAAAAATTAAGCGACAATCAACTTCGTGCATTCCCACTCGTGTGACGTCACTACGATGTCACTGTGACAGGCTAACATGTTCTGAATATTAAAATGTATATGCTGATTTTGTGCGAACATACGAATAACTCTTACTATTATTTATGTGCATACTATCTGTCCAGACAGATATAATACCTGTTTCATCCTTTGATAATCATAAAAGAAGTATTGCGACAAAACATCGAGAAAATAATTATTAAACTGTATACAGTACGCATATACACACACACATCCTGGTCAAATACTGTGATACGAAATTACAATGTTGCCGTTAGGCCATTATTTCTACATTAGTACCTCACTCTCACCCATATCTACCGCCAAATAGCAGTGTTCGCATTGCTGTATTCCTGTTTGAACGGTGAGGAAGGCAGTAAAATTACTTGGTAATGACATAATATCTTCAAGGCACAAGGTTTGCGGCACGCTAGTGATATCTATATGCTGACAATCTATATGCTGCTGTGTTAACGTTAACTAATACGCGATCTGTATGCTTGTTTGCTAATAAAATTAAATGTACCAACTCAATTAAGCTTAAACATCTAAATAAGAAAAGTGATATATACTTCATCAGAATTTTATTTCGATTATCGCATAATTTTAGACCTCAAGTAAAAATTTAAATGACTCACACCTTTTCATGACAGCGGACATTGAAAAAATAACGCCGGGAGTCTAATGAATTTATTAAGGTTAATTTTACTTGGAGTTTGGGTCGAGACAGGTGCGTGGGTGTAGGTTGTTTGTAACTTTAGTCCATACAATAATGTCATTCAGAATTCATTAAAGGTTTCATAGAAATGACAGTTTTTGTCTAACCAACATCGGGGCTCGATTAATTTGGTACCTTGAAAAGTATTTTTATCCGAGAAATCTAATGAATTTTAAGCAGTCCGTAAATAGTAGGAGTGTTAATATATCTATTCACGAGTAAAAGAAATACAAAACAGTTAGTGATGTATTTTGCAGTTTAATCGCTATAAAGAGATGTGTAAATAAGGATTAAACGTGGAGCCAGGTCACCAATTGCCATCATTTGTAGGGTGTATAATAATGTAAGCAACTTTATTGATGAGCTCCCGCCCGCTAAAATTACCGCGAAAATCGCAGCCCTTCCCCGCTCTCTCACTGGCACAACACTATTAACACTGCACATGCATTCATATAATGGAGCAGTACACCGCGTTCGCCGGCGTCCGTCCTCTTTTGCTAAGTTTCAAAATTAAATTCACCCCCAACGACAGCCGCCCGAGCCTAGGTCAAGTTTCTTGAGGCGCCCTCGGGCGATCGCCGTCGATCCCGCTCAGATCCCGCGAGCCTTGCGGGCGTGACTATAGCTACACGCGCGGTCGCAGCTGCGGGGTACGCAGGATTACGGGCATCGGACTTCTTATCTTTGAGAGGCCCCACCCTCTTTTTTCGGTGGCGCTGGAACCACATACGATAAAACATGTTATTATAATTATATTATAATATTTTATAAGCAAACTGCAGGACAAGTATCTCAAGTATAAGGCCACTTTAAATTTAACATAAATTTATTATTTCATATTTATATATTTTTGTATTGTCATAAAATGTTTAACCCTTGATATAATACTTTGCGTGCGAAGTTTGACTGTAAAAATTGTAAATTTAAAGGGATTTCATATAAGAATAATAGTTATTTAGTAATAGTGTAATAATTGCTGGTGAACTTTTAATAAATAAAAATAAAAATTTACTTTAAATTAATAATAATTAATTAAAAATAAAATAAAATAATAGTTAAAAATAATTTTAATTTAAATTGATAATTTACTATAAATTTACTTTTTGATGTGCCAAAGGTCGACACCAAGACTCGATTTCCATCCAGGACATATATTTAAATGATGATATTTGTGTTTGTTCTGTGTCTGGCTATTAAGTGGATGTGATTAAATATTATTTTTGTGATTCCTCTGTTGTCTGATATCCGTAACACAAGTGCTTTATGAAACTTATCACGAAGTCAGACCGATGTATGAGATATTTTGTAAATGTATTATTATTATTTTCAATTATACACTTATTGTCTGCTCTCAACTACTACATATATCTGTATAAAAAAAATAAATTGAAGAGACGTAGGTACATATTATATACGAGTATCTCTAGGCTAAGCTAGACTACTACTCAGTTGGATAATTATTCTTTCATGATAAATGTAATTGTAAGGACAAGATTTGGGACATGGGACATATTTGTAATTTTCTGTGGAAAAAAATTATGTCTCTACTATCAGGAAATAGGAAAAAATATTTTATTCCCGTACAAACAGTTTTAGTACCACAAAAAATAAATAGATTGCACCGAGTGATTTTAAATGCGCTATTGGTAAATAGCTTATCAGAATATCTTAATCCGATACCAGTTTTTCGATCTAAACTAACATTTATTATAAATGTACGATCAACCAACCCAGTGAACTAAAGATACTATGTCACATTTATCCACTAAATTCACTGCCTCTCTCACACTTCAAATCGGAACACAACACTGCGAATTTTGCGGCAGACCGGTCTACCTCGTGTAAATTGATTGATTTATAGTCCAGATAGATCAGTAATGACATGGCGTTCCAAGGTGATGCCAAGTGGTATAAGTTTAGCAGGTCATATTTGGTATCTGGAAATATTAGGTATTAATATGGGGCGGGTCGAATGTTTGCATGGGTTTCCTTGATTGCTAATTTATGTACTTTTTTACTGTATATATAACAGGAGAAGCTAGCTGATTGACTGACTGACTGATATATCAGCGCAAGAAACTTGCAATCTTGCACAGGGGTTACTTTTAATGAAGGATTTTTTTCTATGTAAAGAGAGGAGTTTGACTAGTATTAAACTTCTCTGTTTTAATCTCTTGTTTTAATCTCCGAATGAAATACAGTATGAAGGTTCTTCATAGAAAGTTATGAAACCCGGCTAAAATATTTTTTTAGAACTCATCCCTTAAGGAGGTAAAAGGGAGGTGTAAAGTTAGTACAAATGTTCTTCGCGGGAATACCGTGGGGTGCTGATAATTTTCTTGTATTCTTGCAGCTCGTGTACCAAATCGATACAAAGACAGTCCCGGGTCACATTAAGTCGGTTTCGGACCAGTAACTAATTTATTCAGAAGGTACGTAAATGAAGTAGGAAGATTAATTCTGAGTGCCCTCAAGTGTAAATGTACAAGACGATTTATGCTAAATTTACCAAGTCTTAGCGGTATACCATGGCTAATACCTGTGCCATGGTATACCGCTAAAATAGAATACCTACCCATATACCGCAAGAGACGAGTTACCGGAGCCGATGGGCAGCATTTGAGGCAAAATTGTGGTTAATTCAATCTTCTTTGGCTATGCCCAAATGGATGTCTAATTGGATTACAAATATCAGAATCATTCACCCAAAAATGGCATGCGACAGTTTGGTATGAAGTTTATGATAAATGGTTCCAACTTTCGCCATTACCATTGTATTAAAAATAATGAAATATTGTTTCAGCTCAACACTTCAGGTTTGGCTTTTCGCACAAAACTTACTTGCTTAGACTTAGATTTTTCACCAATAAATGGAATTTAGTGACGGATCAGTAGCTTATCGCAATTTTTACCAAATAGCATTGACCTTGAATACTTGTATTACATGACGTTGAGTTAAAATCACTCAATTTCTATAACCATCACAATTAGGTATTTCATGGCAGATGGAAAGAAAGACAACACTATAGACAATTATAGTGATTAACGTATGTGCTTCGTTGATTGTCCTTCAAAAATACTTTTCCCTTCCAAATGTAAAAGTTTTAACGAGCCCCAGGATGCAATGGTAGTGTTTCCAGGGTTCAATTCCCACCCAGAGCAAATATTTATATGATGATATTTGTATTTATTCTGTGTCTGGGTGTTAAATATATATAATTTAAGTAGTATATTTGTGAATCAAGTGCTTTAAGCGACTTACTACGGAGTTAGGTCAATGTATGAGATGTTTCGGGAGTTTATTATTATTATTATATTTTTTAACTTAATAGGTCTAAATTATATAAAATTGTTTAAGAAAATACGGACAGAAAGTATAAAGGAAACAAAACCGAATGCTAGAACAGTACTGGCTGAAAATTAACTGGAATTGTTTGACAGATGGTCGTGATCCTATTTTGTTATTCCTCTATTGACTGATATACGTAAAACAAGTGCTTTCAACAACAATAGAAGTGCGAAGTAAAAACACACACTTCATTGAATTACGTAAAGTTACCCATAGTGCGCATAAGTTCGCTTTATGTGCTATATTTTTAGCTTGAAAGAAAGTTGATGATAATGTTCCCCTACAATACCTAAAGTGTACATTTAAGTATTTCATAAAACTCCCATGAGAATTGTCACGAAGTCGAGAGCGGCAGTAAATTTATCTAATTAAATTTTCCGCAGACTTACCAAGTAACCAAGGACAAGAACCAAATCCATATCAGAGAGCATACATTACATGTTAATATTTAATGTACAACTACATAGATAACTTACTAACACAAGCATGATCTATATAGAAAAAATCACGTTCCCTCTTATATTTTCTTAGTGAGCAAAGTGTCTGGCGTAATATCTTAATGGTTCTCACATCAATTTTTATTGCGGAGGGTATATCTTATTACTTATTAACCAGTTTCCCGCTGGAGTCAGCAACAAATTTAGTATACTTACATAATAATATATTTAATATCTAGAGGCTTCCATAACTGCTCAAAGTATAATCCACTCTCGAGTTTTTTCGTTGAATTCAGTTTAGAACTAGTATTTTCTTAAATATCATCAGCACTAAGGAATTGATAAATGTTGTTAGATTATTTTTGAGAAAGAATTAGGTGTGGCAGATTCTGAGAAAATAAATAAATATCACAATTGTGATTACAATTTACAATGATCGCTTGAATATTGTTTGCTTTTCAAAATTGCCGAGCACCAAATAGGAAAGGCAGAAGAGATATTGTATACATGGTTTTATTAGATTTAGTTTGGAGTAACTTTGGGTAATTCGACGGGTCTGACGGCGCAGATGGTAGGGATTCTATCTTGTGCATCATGGGTTCGACCCACAACTAAAGTATATATTTAAATTATGAGTATTTGTATTTGTTCAGTAAATGAGTGTTATAAATATGTATCTAAATATTATATTTGTAATTCCTCTGTTGTGCGTTATCTGTAACACAATTGTTTTAAGCGCGTAGTTACCGCGAATTCAGATTAATGTATGAGATGTCGTGTGAATTAATTATTATTATTAATTGAATAGACTGCTTACAAATTATTAAATATTTAATTATAATACCGATTTCCAGTGCCATTTGGTCCATATTCTTTGAAAAAACGGGATCTTAACCAGTTTTTTAAACAAGTTCTATGAAAATTAGTTAAATTGGTTCCATCCAAACTGCAAAGCATTTGGAAGCAAACTACAGGACTTTTTCGCTCCCAGTTTTTCTCAAAGTCCTTTTTTTTAGGACGGCTCGCTTAATGAACCTGTTAAATGAAAGAGGAAGAGCAGCGACTGAAACTCAGGCATACACCTGATATTCAACGTAAGGTTAAGTTTACGTCTGTAGGCATTTGGTTTCGGTGTTTT
The DNA here is from genome assembly GCA_020976665.1 of Heortia vitessoides. Lineage (NCBI taxonomy): Eukaryota > Metazoa > Arthropoda > Insecta > Lepidoptera > Crambidae > Heortia > Heortia vitessoides. The sequence goes on from JACJUM010002543.1 coordinate 16,216,462, forward strand.
GATTGCCTTACTGAAAATTAATTTAAATAGTTTTTAATTTATATCCAAAATACGTATGTGTCATATTTTTTCATTTTTATCATTTCAACCTTTGGAAGTGCACTGTTGGACTTCTGACCGTCCCAACAAAGGGCTGAGCAAGCGTGTTCACAATCGCAATTCCCGCCCTGTGCGTTTGAGTCAGTTCTGATAGCTTAGTCGCCTCTCACAACACCTGAAACAGAGGAAGGTACTTATTTTGCTCGGCCGGTACCTCACGGCTAATATGTATCTGACAAAACTGCAATGTGAACGAAAGTTGCGTCAAAATTATTTGAAGTTCTTTAAGCCTGGTAACTTTTTATAGAATGTTGATCCTTGCATTTTAAGTAGATGTATTTTTGGCTGTTTGTAATAGAACCGGTGCCGTCTTTTACCTTTGATAATGTTTTTTTTTGTGATTAAATAAAAGAGATCCAAAACCATTCATCACAGTTTTGGACCTCTTTTTTTACATTTTGTATTATATCTTTAAAATAAAATTAAATTGGTTAATTCAAACTTGGCAATTAACGCTTTCTACCCGAATACTCGAAAAAATATATAAAAAATGGTTAGTGAATCATTAGATTTATTATAAAATTGAAATTATCTTAAACCACTGACATCGCATAAAGGGAGGCTAGATTGTAATACTTCATCATATAAATTAATTTAATCATATGATAATCAATTTGAACTGGATGGGAAACGAATCTATGACATTTGGCGCAGAAGACAGGATCACCAATATCGGGCGCTATCGGGCCCGTCAACCTTAAGGGTTATTCGAATTGACGCACAAATTGAATTTGTTTGAAAATTTTATACGTTTTTTTGTATAAAACGTAGAAGGCTTCACGGCAATAGGAGTCCCAATTTTTTGTGACTTTTCGTTTACCTTTTACCGGCAAGCGAGCCGCCAACTTTGTGTTTTAGGGATTGGTGTTACGGATAAAAATGCCGGTTCGTCGAACAAAAAGCGGATGCGGGGGCTTGCGCGTACTCGTTTAGGTTTCAAAGGCAAAATTATTAAGGCGTTGTAAGTGAAAATAGAACACGTGATCGTAAAGCTGCCTTGTCAACTGGCTTCCATTTTCGATTGTCAAATCTTTTTTTAAAAGTAATGAATGTTAATTGCTTCTAAAACAATGGCCTACTCAATTGTCAGCATTTTCAGATCAATGATGGGTCTGATAAAAGTTTAGAGGAAGTGTTATGCATTATATATCCTATTAACTACATAAGAATGAATAGTTCCTGCCTGTTTTCTAACGGTTGGTGAAGGAGATTTTTATTTTACTATAGTTATATTAAATTACCTATATGTATGTAAAAATAATCTCATTATCAACATCAAAGCAGCTGTAAAACGTCCACTGCTGGATATAGGTCTCCTCAAGAAAGGGGGGATTTGCCCATAAAGTCTGCGCTTGGCAAGCATGGTGGCAATCGCAGAGCGTTGCTTCTTCTGTCCAATCCTGCCCTATTGCTTTTAAGCTATACAGCTTAAGATGAATATATCGCCATTTGTCGTTTTTAGTTTCATTCCCTCCTTCTAATCAAATTTTTATTATCACGGCAGATACAATGTTGATAAATACAAAGGTTTCTTGGAACTTCCTTGTAAATTATTTATATATTTATTATTTTTATATATTATTTAAACTTGATAGCTATCCTTACAGGCTGAACCTAATATGATAGTGTCGCATTTCAAACATATAACATAATGAAAAGAAATTAAAAGAGGACGAGGGTCATTCAATACAGCACGAGGGCGAGTTTCATACGCGGAAACTGCCACAAAAAACCATGCCAGCACTAAGCGTGTACAAACAAATGACAAAAACAGACTTATACCCCACCCCACCCAACCTTAATGATTGTTCTTGTTTACTTTCTCGTGTTGTTGTTTTTGTTTAGCAACTTTTATAAGTATGTGTTATAAGTTTGTGTGCATAATATACTTAGATTAGGAATTAATAATGAATTATTTTTAAATTTCTATTAATTTTCGATCAATGAAAGTAGTATTTACAAATAAAAGTTACATAAGGTAGACCTGATGCAAAGGTTGTCTGCATCAATACCTTATTTTTACCTATTTCAACTGTCAACAGATTGAGGAAATGAATATACTTCAGGGTCTATCCTTACAAACTGGTCAATTAACAATAAATAGTCTTACTTCTAAATAACTAGTACGGTCTCGCGGGTCTAAGGACGTAGATCCTTTTTAAATACAGTATTTCCAGTAAAAGATCATTTTCTAATCAGTCTGTCTGAATAAGTTTTTAAGTTTATTCAATACTGCTAATAATTACTTATATTCAATTTTAGGTGAGAATCTTAGATTTTGAGAACATATAATAGAGCCAGCCAGCAAATAAAATTATTAAATAATACCAGTAAATTTTGAGTGCAACCGTAACAAACAATCGAATACTTCCTCTTTATCATATTATTATTCATGATTAATATAGACATTCAAATTTTATTTTTTTAATACCAGGTCTACTAAGAAACGTATAGTTCACGTAATAGCAAGCCACACTGCAGCCTAAAGAGGCTTGTAATATCACAAGAGTATCACTAGCGTGTGGCCAACCTATTAACTTGAAGATATTTTGTCATATTACCTCACTGAGGTACCGGCAGACTAGAATAGTACCTCCCTCTATACCAAAGGCTCGGCGTCATCGTCCTACCAGCCACTAAAGTACTACCTCCGGTATATCCATCGGAAACAGACTCAAATACTCAGACCGGATACAGGCAGCGGCATCCCCGTCGCGAAAGCTGCGTCCTGCGATTGCCAACACGCTTACCCAGCGCAGCAACCACGGGCAAAATTCCCCCTTTCTTTGTGAGGCCTATTTCAAGCAATAGACTGCAAATGGCTGATGTGATGATGATCATGAACCAGTAATTCAGCTGCCTCTTCTACCTTTCAAACTGGAAAACGGCTACGTAGAGCAAAATTTCTCCTTTTTCAAGGAAGAGATATGAATGATGCTGCTGATATGATGAAAAAGTCTAATGAAGTAAAGTGATTTTGAGGTTAAATTGAATTTATATCTAAAATTCTTTGTAAAATCAACAATTTTAGAGTATAAATGCATACATATGAAAAATAGTTGAAACTGTTTGTATGTGTTTATTTTTTGCAAATAAACGTTCAAGATAACGTGCTATATTTTCTAAAACAACCGACTCATTATGTATTCTTGTTCGCGATCCCTCTTCTTTCGACTTCTACTTTAAAAATAACACCCTGTGCAAAATTAAGTTTGAAAATTCCAAGAAGATCCCAGTTTTAAGGCTCGTTTTATATCTCGGGCCAGCGGGTGCCTCGATCCTCATAAAAAATAAACTCAATATTCCGTTGCAAGAATCTAAAGAGACTCCGTCGTCTATATCCGTAATTTCAATGCAAATAAAAGCTATTGTATACGTGATTAACCTTTTGTGCCAAAAATTCAAATAACTTTTAATTGAGAATCATATTTTGAATGGCGGAACTTTTCTAGTTATTTTGTTTTCGTTTGTTTGATCATAATGCCTGTAATTGGATTATTCGAGTCGGGGGTAAGAATCTTTTCAGTTTTCGAGGGTTTAATTTTTGATAACTCGCCCGGTAGGCTTTTCAGAAAAGGTTATGCAGCTTTTTATGGGAACGAAAACAAAAATTGTAGAATTTACTTGGAACAGAAATGTTTTGATAATATAAATTGGGTTTATGTTTTATTGTTAGTATAAATACGAGGTACGGAAGAAGTCCAAGATAACTTAAAAGAAACAACTTTAATATTCACAAATTTCTTTAGACATTTTTTTTTCATAGCTCACGATTCACGTTTTATAGCTGCTATAGCTATAAAATATGTATTGGACATAGGCTTTCTTAAAAAAGGGGAATTAGCCAATAATTGCTGCGCAGCAATCGTAGAGCGTAGCTTCGTGACGGGAATGCCGCAACCCATTCCTACCCTGTTGCAATTGAACTACACTACTTTGAATGGGTATACTGCCAGCTGCCCGGTACCTCAGTCACATCTTACGACACCTGGTAAAGGGGGATGTACTTTTCTACTTTACGGATACCATACGGTACAACATATATCATACAATATATATCAGAAGTCTGTTACTCCGTTGGGAAGGAGCGTGGTGTAACTCTACAACGCTTATATAATAAATGCAAAAGTCTGGACAAGTAGCTTCTTAATTGTTTCATTTCACTCAAAAACTTTTAAATGGGAATAATAAAACTGCATAAAAATATGGCTGGTATGGCTTTAATCTAAATTAGTTTCTTCAGATAGACTGTCAATTTTTAATGTATATAGGAAACCGCTAGTAAACTGAAAAATTTTCATGATATTTAAAAAAAACAAATTATGAAATAATTTTAAGATTTTAGTTTAAGTCGTTGATCTTATTAATTATTAGATAATTTATTCGAACTAGGTAAATTCATGATATTAAAAAAAAATAATTTATCAAATTTATGAGAGATAGTAAATATATCTATTTCCTATCAACTCACAGACACAATTAATACATAATTAGAATATTCGTACAATAATTCATTCTAGCCAGTCATTAATCTTGAAGAATATACTTTTTCTATTTCTACAACATAAATCTACTCGAATATCCCATTTGTTCTTATTTAGTGAACATATGGCCACTCCCACTAGACGCAGGGTGGAAATGTAGGGTTGCAAAAATAGTATGGCAGATTAAGTAAACATTTTATTTTCGTTTTTGCGGCTTGCTAAAAATACTTTCCGAAAATTCATTTATACTGAATGAAGATTAAATATGTATTAGTCCATCTCGACCTATTAAATGAAACAACATTTTTTGTGAATCTTGAGAACAGTTTCAGCAAACACCGAACTAAAAATAGTAAATTTATTAATCTGCGTTTAAAAGCCATTAATCAAGTAGTTTAATACGAGTAATGACCGCGTGAATGTTAAGATATATGTAAACATTACGTTGAGTAAGCTTATTTCTAAAGCATCATCATCATATGCTGTAAGGTACCGGTTTGCTGTGGGGTACTGGCAGAGAAGAATAGTACCTCCTCCTGTACCAGGTGTGGAGAAAGGCGACTAAGGTACCAGACCCGATAGATGGCGGTATATCCATCCGAAATAGTGCAGCTCAAATGCACTGGGTGGGTATGGGCAGCAGCATCTCATTCGCGAAAGCTGCGCTATGCGATTGCCAACACGCTGGTTTGATGATAACGATTATGATATCAGCTATTAGAACTCAACTACTAGACCTAGGCCTCCTCAAGAAAAGGGGAATTTTGACCATCATTTCAAGGCATTTCAGGCAAGCGTGTTGGCAATCGCAGAGCGCAGGCATATGTCCAGCAGTGAACTTCCAATGGCTGATATGATGATATAACTATAATTTAAGTAGCATTAAAACTGTTTAACCTCTTAATCAAACAAGATCTCAAGAGAAGAACGTTGTTTCATGAATTAAAACTGTTGGTTGGCAGTATATTTGAGTACTTCCCGTCTGTGTGGTTACCACATATAGAGTGCATATAGATAGAGTAGAATCTGTTCAGCGAAGGTTCTTGAGGTCGTTATGCTCCAGATTTGGTCTCAGACAAAAATACCCAACTAAAAGACTAGGTTTTAAAAATTTAAAATGAATAGTGTTGAGTCACGTCGACCTGTAACTGACCTATGTATTCTTCATTTATTCCATGAAGAATACAATGAATAGTTCATGGTTTCTTTGCAGCACAGAAAACAATTTTAGATGACCTATTGTTCCTATAGCTCACCAAAGCTATGCTATATTCCATTCTCTAATAATAATGCATCAGAAAATCATCCCATCTTTAGAATGTGCATGGATATAATGATTTGGATGCTCGAAAATATATATACTAACATATATTCCAAAATTGGGTCTTTAAAATAAAAATAAATAGTATAGATATGAGTATTCGTCATTTTTTTGTTTTTTTTTCATTTTTATTAATGTATTTTGCATTTAGCCGTAAGAAACTGACAGAGTAGAGTACTTCTCCCTGTGCCAGGTGTCGCAAGAGGCGACTTAGATACCAGAACCGATAGGTGGCGGTATATCTATGCGAAACAGTGCTGCTCAGAGCACAGGGCAGGTATGGGCAGCAGCTCCCCCGTCGCAAAGCTGCGCTCTGCGATTGCCAATACGCTTGCTAAGTGGGGCAATTATGGGAAAAAACCTCCCTTACTTGGGAAGGCCTATGACTGTTGGAATTTCAATGATTGTATTTTGAATATATTTATAATCAACCGCAATCTATATTGATTTGTTTATTTTTAATATCATTATATGAGAAGGATTCTGGTTAGTTTCGTATGTGTAATATAAAGTTCCCTTCAAAGCATAATGGCCTAATATGGCTTAATGTTATAGGCGTAAATAAATTAGCAAATGATAATCCAATCCCCATTAATATTATAAATGCGTATATGTGTATTAGACACGCGTCTACGGCTTAGGTGGTAAACCATTTGTCATGTATTAACAGGTTATATACATACCGGTGGAATAGTACCGCCCCCTGTACCAGGTGTTCCCCCTATCTTGGGGAGACATATGTACATATATATATATATATACATATGTTAACTTAATTCTGTGGATCTGCTTTATAATACAACACAGAAAAACAATGTTCCTTTTGCATTTTATATTAGTATATAAGATACGGAAAAAAGATTGGCAATTGAACCCAAGCTCCCTCGGGCCTAGACCAACGCTGTATCAACGAGATTGGTCATTACTTTGAAATAAAAAATCTTCTTTTGTTACCTTAAATCGTCCAACCAGCGAATACAAAAAAATTGGCTCCACTTTAAAATAAAATAACAACAGATGATCTGGAGCGCGTAAAACTGAAATGTTACAGCGGACCGGCAGTCAACAAAAGCTTGCACTGAAAATCCATGAATGATGAATTGGCGAAAACTAAAATTGTTCTGTCAACAACCGTTTATTAAAACAAAAATTACTTTTGTGTTAGTCAACAGCTGGTTTGCGCGAATCCGTAAATATCTTCTGTTTTATGGCATAGCGAACACAACGTGTACACAAGCAACGTGATGTACCGGAAAAGTAGAATAGTACCGCCCCCTATACCTTAGTCTCAGGGGAGACTAAGGTACCATAACCGACAGATGGTGGTATATCCATCTGTAGCAGTTTTGTTCAATTGCACAGGGCGGGGATGGACAGTAGCATCCCCATCGCGAAGCTACACACGAAGCTAAAACGATTGTATAGCTAGACTTTGTCACCGAAAATTCCCTCTTTTTTGGGGGAGGCACATAACCAACAGTGGAATTCCAATGGCTGATAACTAATGATGAAACCACCGTAGTGATACCTGGTATCGTTAGGATTTTGGACTTTAAAAGCAAAAATTAATAATTATATGGTCTATTTGAGATCCATCCTTTTCATATCACTATGTGGAACATACTCCGCCTGATGATGAACGGCTATCGTAGCATATAGACGTTTTCATCACCTCCTAGTGCCACCTAAAACCTATTTACTTCCCTTTTATAAAAAGATCCATACTTTATGCAGGGCTTATATTAGACATTAATCGTTAACCGCAAGATATTCCACTGGTAATATGAAGGACAATTATGTAAAACTAAAGCTATATTTCGTATATGCCAGCTATACTTTTTGACAATATAGGTAGGTAGCGCGAAGTATAATAAATCTTAACATCATAGAATTAGATCTATTTTCGTATAATCTATTTCCATAACACAGTTCCCGTACAAAAATTATCACATTTAATTTCTATAAGAATCACTATTTATGAATAATTTTTTTTATTATATATAGCTTTAGCGGATTGTAAGCGAGGTTAATTTTAATAGTTTTGCTGTGAAATACTGGCATAGCAAAATGATACTTCCTTTTATACCAGGTGTGGTGAGAGGCAGCTGAGGTACTGGAACCGAAAGGCGACGGTATATCCGTCCGAAACGGCGCAATTTAAAGACAACCGGTTAGGGATGGGATAGTATTCCCGCTGGTAAGCTACGCTCTGCGATTGCCACCACACCTGCCCAGCGCGGCAATTATGGGCAAAAACCCAGTAGTAGATTTCTACGGCTGATATGATGATGATGATGAAATACAATATTTACCAATATTTCTCTTGCCTAGTGTAATGGTCTATTACTTATTTTTAAAAATTAGCTAATACTGTTTTTTCGACAGTCGGACTAGTTCTATCTTTACAATGTCAATACTATATTGAATTTAGCAAATCAAAATAAGATTATCTTTCTCGGCAATTAGGCCGGCTTAAGATATTGTTAAATATTATCAATGAAGAATTGACAGATAGCTATTTTTTAATTGATATGTATTTTACAGATATATTTTTTTGAATAACTCAACGACAAAAGCACGATCAAAACCAGCGATTATTTATCAATACACATAAATAAAATTGGAGTGTATGTTATTAAATAGATAAAACTGATTTTTACTAAATGCATGTATTATCATGCCAGCCATTGGAAATCCACCGCTGGGCATAGGCCTCATCAAGAAAGGGACAATTTTGCCTATAATTGCCGCGCTAGGCAAGCGTGTTGACAATAACAGTATGTAGATTCGCGACTGGGATGCTGCTACCCATCCCCGTCTTGTGCATTTAAACTACGCCATTCAGTCGCTTCTTACGACACCTGGTACAGGGCGTCACCTGGTATATGAATATATACACGGTATATATAATAAATTAATGTTTTAAAAATAAATTTTGTCTGCCTGTCTGTCTGTCTGTTTGCTTGAGTAATCTCTAAATCGGTTTATTGGTGAGACAACATTTCATTAACTCTATTACCAAGTCTTTTTAATTTATAATTACCATTTCAATTTTATTATTACTAGCTAATAATAGCAAAATAAAAAGTACAGTTTTTATTTGGGTTATTGGGCGAGGATTTAATTATGTAAATAACATACATTCAACTTGTCTAAGCCATGCGGTACCAGCGGAGTTGAACAGTACCGCCCTCTATATTATACAGTACAAGTATAAAATATATCTTAAAAGTAATTCAATTGGCAAGTAAGAATGCAACGTTCTAGAATCTAAGTAATTATAGCGATAGGTAATACTCCTTCACTTCCTTCTTAAGTATTAGCAAAGACTGCGAGCATCAGATTGTCAGAGGGACTGCATTCCACAAACGAACAGCATAAACCGTAAAGGATTTACTATAGAATCCAGTGGAATGCAGAGGCGACCTATACAGATCCACATTCAGGCTTACATTTATACAATGAACATTAATTTTGTTTTTATAGGTTTTTAATATATCATATTAAAGTATTATATGTGTATTGTCTAAAAATAAAGATAAATATAATAATAGTAAAAAAAAAATTGCTGTAATAGAAAAATAATGATAAATATTGCGTATTTTTTCATTAATATTATCTAGTATTTTTTTTTTTATTACCGGGTTACAAACGAGCATACATATGGCTTGATAGCGTTACTGTAGCCTATAGAAGTTCGCAATATCAAAAGGATATCACTAACGCATTGTTAACCTTGTGATTTGAAAGATATGTACTTACCCAGTAACTTCACAGCCACTGTCACCCTTCCAACCGGAACACAGTAATCTGAATACTACTGTTTAGAGTAAAAGGTAAGGTAAAGGTAAATTTACACATCTCATACATATTTTATATATCTCATTTGTATTACTGCAATAGTACAATATTAGATAAAAGTGTCAACATATATTAAATTGATAAGATATATGTATATTGATATATATATACCTAACTCCGTGGTAAGTCGCTTAAAGCATTGGTGTTACGAATAGCAGACAATAGAGGAATTACAAATATAATACTTAAATACATATTTTTAACACCCAGACACAGAACAATCACACAAATATAATCAAATAATTATTTGTCCTGGATAGGGATCAAACTCATGACCTTGGCACATAAGATAGGATCAATACTATGTGCGCCAATGGGCTCGTCAGGTTTTTAGACTATAAGATCTGTATTGTGTATATTAAGATTTCTGAAGAGATAAGTTCTCAGAAGTACATTTCTGAATAATAATTTCATTTTATATTGCTAATTTGGTGATAAATAAAATAAATATTGTAACTACAGGCCTGATGGCGTAGATGGTTGTGATCTAAAGCGCTAAAGGTCGTGGGTTCGATCCTCACCCAGTACAAACCTTTATATAACAATATTTGCATTTACTCTGTGCCCGGGTGTTGAAAATGGTATTTAAGTACGTTTGTGATTCCTCTGTTGTCTGATCTTCGTAAAACGAGGTCTATAAGTTATTTTATCTTACTTATCTCGAAGTCTGGTCAATGTATGAGATGTAGCGTGTATATTATTTTGCAATCATTGTAATGGCACCTGTTGCAGCGATTGTTGTGAAAATAAGTGGACAAATGTACATAATTATCAAAATAAATCAATGATGCAATATCATTGCATGGAATTATTACGATTTTTATGACTGCAATAGTACAATATAAGATAAACGTGTCAACATATATTAAATTGATAAGATATACATTGCCCCGATAATGAAATCATTTATATACGCAGAAAAAAACACTGCCATTGCTATATATATATATATATGTATATATATATATATATATATGTTATATTACATATAGTAGTATATAGTTCGCGTGATAGTAGGCGTCACAGATGCATATAAACGCTTTTAATATTAGAAAGAATATCATGAGCGCTTGCCAACCTTGTGACTTGAAGATATTATGTCACATAATCCAATATTTCACTGCCTCTCTCACCCTTTAACATACAGCAATGCGAACACTGCTATTTAACGGTAGAGTTAGGTGAGAGTGAGGTACCAAAACCTTTTGTTTAAGGCCTAACTCATGTTAGTCAATAGGATTATCATATTTATAAGTTCAACTGTTTCTTTAATATGTCATGTCAATTCCAACTTTGTGTGCATTAACATATTTTTAAATAACAATGTGGTCATATTAAGGACTTGTAATGCCCGCGACTTCGCGTTGTAAAGTGACTTTGGGGGTATAGTAGACTTCCTTGATAAATGGACTATCCAACACAAAGAATTTCACAAATCGGACCAGCAGTGCCTGAGATTAGCGAACAAACAAACACTTCGTTTATATAATATTTTATTATACTGAACCATAAAAAAGCAAATGTCAGATTAAATATTGTTTGTATAAATTTGCCGACGTGCTCTAAGGCACCAAAAGTTCCAACAATAGGTTTCAACACCACTCACGAACACTTACTACCACAAAAACCTTTTCGCATAAAGCGCAACATTTTTCACGGTTCCCAAAGATCATCTTTCAGGTCGTGACAAAAAGTCATGACTAAGAAGTTATGAAGAATACTCCACAATCTTTAGCAGATACTAAGGCCCTCTCAAACCAGCAAGTGGTCTAAGCACTTGGCCTATTTCACGAGTGTTTGCAGAGTTTAATCGATAGTCAACCTTATCGGAAAGGGATTGGGTTGTGTTTAGAACGGAAAGACTGGCTTGTTAATTTTTCACTGCAAAAAATGTTATAGCCAGTGACGAGTGACTAGACTGATTTAAATGATATTACTTAGAGTACAACCCGTTTAATTCTAAAATGGAATTGCAAACAGTAAATTTCTTGTACTTAAGCAGTCGGGAACTTTAAGGTCTTGGCAATTCCTTAATGCCAGTGCTTATTGCTTTTCTAGGGTACTTGAGTCATCGTATCATGATTATATTAGCCACCTAGAGCCCACTGTTGGATATAGGCCTTCTAAAATAAAGGGATGTTTAGACATAATTGCCGTGCTTTTTTGGGATTGCCGTGGTGGTTATCGCAGAGCACAACTTCGCGACTAGGACGCTGCTGCTCATTTCTCCTTGTAGTATTTAAGCTTCACTGATTTTTATGAATATACTACGATTTTACGGTCGCCTATTACGATAATAGAACAGAGAGAGGTACCATTCTACTCCGGTACCCCACGGTGATACTAGAAAAGGATTTGCCTGTATTTTAACGTAGGAATATAACGAAGCGTAATGACATATCGTAATTATGTTGCATTATGAAGATTAGTAAAATTAGGGAATTTTATTATAATAATTCTTTAGTTGCGATAAACAACTTTAAAAAGTTGTAAAGTACTAGTTAAGTGCACATGTTTTCAATAATAGTTTTCCCAATAATCAATTCATTTTTCTTAGCTTATTTTTCTTTATATATTATTTTTTTGCTTGCCGTTTTTTTTTACTAAGAATGATTTGTATATATATTATTATTTAATTTACTCGCTACACGTGTCCAGCGGAATAATTTGATACTTTTAATAGCGTTGTCACTAAGATTATTTATTCAATGATAACATACCAAATGCTGTTGTCAGTGAAGAAAGGAGAAAATTGTAATTAATATTATAAATGCAAAATTAAGTTTGTTTAGTAATTACCCTTTTACACTTTATCTTTTCAACCAATCTTTTTGATATATAGCTGTAAAGACGGAGAACGGCAAAAGGAAATAGGCCTTTCTCACACTAGGAAAAAAAACTCTTTTTCCGAGATGTTTACGATGCTATATTTTTGTTTTAGAAATAATAATAGATGGTATTGAATTGAAGCATTTTTAAACGCACTTTTAAGTAAAAAATAATACATCTCAATCCGTAAAACGGCGTAGAATAAAGATTTGTTATAAAAATTGTTACTACATACATACATATATCACATCGGGGTAGGCGTAGACTATGAATCTCCACTTGTTACGATCTTGGCATACCTCTCTTGCTTCCCTTACTTGCATTAGTGCTTTCATTCACGCTCGTTTATTCTTGTTACTTTTTAAACTGTACCTGTTTAAGATATGTTCGCCTCGGTCGTCCTATACCAACTCTATCATTCTCTTCCACTTTATATATTTGTGCAGTCATTCAACTTTCATCCATCTTTTCTACACGTCCAAACGATCTTAACATTCCTTTCTCTACTGTTGTCACAACATCATCTTTTACACTACATTGTTACTTTTACCACATTGTTAAATATTATTCTAACACAGCGTTTGCGTCGTTTAAACAAAACACGAGTGTGGGAGTGAATTGAACGAGTAAATAAATAATAATCACTATATACATAAAAATAATAAATACTCTCAAATAATATTTTGTAAAGGAAAACAAATATATCGACAACAAACACATACTTTTCTGTATGAAGGTGTTGCCATGAAAAATATAATAAAATACATATCCGACACATGATTAGGTGTTATTTCCATAAAACATTCCAGGAGGAAACCTTACTTTTACTTCACGGGGCGCTGTCGTACTAAATTCGCATAACGTCGAGATAAAATCCGTTGTAACTTCATTTACATATCGCACCGATCCTTTTACCTTTAAAAACCCGGTGCGTGAGCGGATTTCGGGTCCAAAGAGTTCCGCTAAAAGGATATTTAAAAAAATCCCAAAATAACCCTTTTGATCAAGACTAACTTTCAAAAACCCAGGTCAGTTTAATGTTTGAAATAAACCTTGACGTTGACACCATATATATATTTATTTATTTATTACTGATCGAACAGAAGACTACAGTATCCATTATTTTAATATAGATGGGTTTATTTTGTAAAAAAAATAAGTTGTATTTTTATTTATGAACTAATTGGTATGTATTTTATTTATTATATTTACATATGTATTATTAGTAAATAATTTACTCTTTTTTTATTTTTATACAATAGTAGTAACTACAAATCGAACTGCCTTATCACATTTTTTTTGTTTATGTTCATCCAAAAGTTGCCTGGTAGAGATCGCTCTGATATCGCTCAGAGCGATCTCTACCTATAGTTCGCCTATTGTATTATAATTTAAAAGTTATATTTTTCTTATATATTAATTATGTATAATTATATTAAGTATATAAGTATATGTAGATATATATATTTATCACAATGATCCAAAGTTCGTACCGCCCTCTCACTATTTCTACCAGTAACCACCAAACAGTAAATTTTACTATTGTCTGGTCTGCTAGATGAAGTTACTGGGTAATGTGAAATAATGTCATGCGAGTTACAAATTTGGCAATGCAGTAGTTTTATCTTTATGATCATTCAAACGTCTTTTTGAGATGACGTGTTACGGAATACTTGTATGTTGATTTAGTTATATAAAACAGTGATTCATAATAAACATAACATACGTTGACCAATTATAACAAATCTATGTACCGATAAATTCACGCCACATCTAATACATTGACCTGCCTCCGAAATATGTCATTTAAACGATTGTGTTACGAATATTAAACAACATAGGAATCATAAATATAATACTTAATTACATATATACATAACCCAGACTGGCCGTGAGGTACCGGAGTACCAGTACCAGAGTAGACTAGAACCCCTGTACCAGGTATCATATGAGGCTACGAAGGTCCATCCGAAACAGTGCAGCTAAGATAGGCAGCAACATCCCCATCGAAAAAGCAGCGCTCTGCAGTTGCCAACACGCTTACCTAACGCGGCAATTATTGGCAAAAATCTTTCTTTCCTGGGAGCCTTCATTTAAAAGTAGACTTCCAATGATAATGATGATGATTACCTAGACACAGAACAAACACACCTAATCACGCAAACGTTTGACCGGGCTATTGATCGAATGTACGACCTCTGGCCCATAAACTAAAGACCCTACGGAAAGCGGCGTTAGGGTCATAAATTACTACTACATCTATCTCAACTATCATCTATAATAACGATATTACAATATATCATATTGTAATATCGTTATTTATCTATGGCTAACTATATAACAAATGGTTCATGGTTCTTGTTAACTAAAAAGAACAATAAAATAAATGACATGAAACTCGTCAACCGTTTTACATTTGCGACACAAACCCCTTGGGTAAGTGCGACTTACTTCCCATTTACGGGGGTGAGTAAAATTAAATTTTACGATCTTTCAGACATTTGATGTGACATTATTTTTACTGAGTCACTTCATCTTAGACTTCTGGCTAAGGGAAAAATCAAATATTACACAATAAAATGCCCCCCGTCTGTGTATTTGAACGTGATAAACTAAAATGCTATCAATCTTGGTAAAGACAATGGTAAAAACTTCGCATACATTTAATCTTCCTTATTAATGTAACCATACTTTATGAACTCAGCTTTAATGATAATAAATTATCCAACTAAATTTGTCATTTAAAAAAATCTATTGAGTATCACAAATATTCCATTGAATAAATTCAATGTAGTACCTTCAGTTTTTCTTTTCTGGTGGCTCGCGTAAAAAAATTGCCATAAACTTAGTTTTAAGATTTGAAAGAGAATTACTTTGACGTAAAATACTTTCTGCATCTTTAATAAGTATCGTAGGGTGTACAATCTCCAAAAAGAAGAGGTTCAGAAGACAAGGATAACGTGCACTCGCCGGTATTAGTATTCTAATGTTAAAAGTTTTACTGTAAAAGAAACCAAAGCACGGACACTATTGAATTGAAGTTGTTCGAAAACTAAAGGAGTGTTAATACAATGACAATAATTTAATAGAGCTAATAGAATTCACGCACGAACACACACCCACACACAACCACAAACACACTTGAAATTCACAATATTTAAGTATTTATACATAAAATTAATTTTATTGTATGGGGTATTTTCAGTACATTTTAAATATAATCCAGCATTTTCTATGCATGATACCACTTAGTAAAAAATTAAAAATGCGTGGGTTGTGTTTGTGATTGACGAGTAACAGTGAGCGGGCAAATGATAAATGCATTTATAAAAAAATATATGATTGGGTTGTCGAGAATCTACCGCGGTCTTTAATGACAGCCAGAGAAGACCGTATTATTAACAGTAGTTTTAGGTAGCCTTATGCACCGATTCCTAGACTATGTAGACTTCACAATAAGTATAATAATAAGATTGATTATTTTCCTCCCCTTACTATAGAATTAAGTGCCAAATCCATTAATGAAACTTAGATTAAATGAGATGAATTATAAAGTTTTAACGTCTTCTGATCGCACAACGCATGCTGTATGAACCTACTTATTGTACACTTGGTTTTAAATTCTGTCTTTTGTATACATATTGTCACGGTGTAACAATTACTGGTTTACCAATAAATAAATAAAAATAAATAAATAACGACCTGCATTTTAGTTTTTAATGTTTATATAAGTATAAAAGTTACATGTTTGCTTGAAATTAACTGTTAAACAGCTCCACCGATTTCAATAACTTTTTAAATACTGTTTACAACTCAATTTGAGGTCACAATATTTTTTTATGATAAACATAATATATAGTTAAGACAAAATAAAGTCTTAAATATTTACTATGGATATGTAATATTCACGATTCAATATTGGCTATGAAACAAGAACTAAATGGGGCGAAACATCCAATTATCTTTGGTAAACTCTTTCAAAGTTTTCTCCGTGATAAATAAAAGAGGAATGCCGGTACGCGGTCACCATCATTTTGGCAGGGAACACTGAAAGAAGGGAATTTTGATGAGTACTCGAAGCTTTATGTTACCGAGTTAGAATACGCAGCATTTGCATACCAAGCGATAAGGGAGCGTATGAAATTTTGTAATTTTGAAGTACAAACAGAAAAAGGGGTAACATAATTCCAGTGACTCAATTAACTTTTTTTATTTCCAATTCTACTTGTCACATTTAAGCTTGTGTGTGCATCAATAGAAATGATTAAGAGACATCAGATATCAGATATCAGTTAAATTAATTGTCGTAATTGTAAACTTCTCTTATTTATTTTATTCTTCGTTAATCTCAAAAAATTGATATAAGGTAACGTCGGGCAAAATATACCGCGTTTAAAAGCCGTTAAAAGTAGTTTTATAACGAGTAAAAAACGCATATATTTAAAAACGTATTAAAAATATAAAGTCAATATGCATGCTTTATATAGTTGTTAATTTTTTTGCAGACGTTGATCTCATACTACAGAACAATATTTTTCTAGATTTTCATAGGTATATGCTCAGCGTTATTTCTACTTTACTCTCTCTACGTTTAGTTTTATAAAAGCGAAAGGTCACTCACTCAGTGACTATCTCACTCACTCACGACTTCACGCTTTCACGCACTCACTCACTCATCACAAAATCTCAGACATTACAAAAACTTGGCGTGTCAAATTTTTCATGCGGGTTTCTTCTAATGCATATTCACTAAAACGGGATTTTGCGATTAACAATTTTGAAGGGGGTAAAAAGGGGCACAAAATTTATAGGAAAACTCCATAGTTTTAATACTAGCGTTTGGAAATTACTGAATAGCTTTCTAGTTATTAAATAAATACTTCATGCGTATGTCCATCTGGAGTAAGCCGTGACTGTGGATCTCCACTTGCATATCTTGGCATACCTCCCTTGCTTTCGTTACTCGCATTCCTCCTTACATACACGTTTGTTAGTTCAAGTAAAAGTGTAATTAATTATATTACTAAACAACCCTCACAAAAGTGTAAAATATCGGGTTTAATTTTGTACGGAATTCTTTTATTTTCCTAAAGCTATTATGTATACTATAAAATATACTTTTCACTTAAGATTTTTATGCATAGGTACTTTCAATTATCTTTTATAAAACTAGTCACTAAGTGTGAAAATAGGTTTTCATTGTGTCAATACGTATATTACAAAGAGACAAGATTCGATTTAAATACTCCTAAACCGATTTAAAAAAACTTTCACCAAGAGAGAACTTCTTCTTTACCAAGTAACATAGACATGTTATAAATAACTAACTAATGCCCCGAAT
The DNA here is from genome assembly GCA_020976665.1 of Heortia vitessoides. Lineage (NCBI taxonomy): Eukaryota > Metazoa > Arthropoda > Insecta > Lepidoptera > Crambidae > Heortia > Heortia vitessoides. Next base: position 16,234,397 of record JACJUM010002543.1, read on the forward strand.
TCATCTGCGCATGATTAGTACGTCTAGAAGCCTATTTTGTTTTCCAATCGCACTCATCTATCTTTATACCAAAAATAATTAAAATTAATTCTTCGTCCAAAAATAATGAAAATTGGTTCTGCGTGTACTAGAAGAGACTCTAATCACACAAACTGTTATAATATCTAAATTAAGTTGTAAAAACTTGGTGTTATAGGGTGAGAGTCCACAAAATAAGTGATTTTATATAAAGACAAAAGTTCGTGTCTGTCTTCATATCGAACACAACACGATTAAACGCAGATTTGCGAATAAAAGATGGCAGGCGTTTAGGGCGCAAACGACATTTTTATTTATATATTAGTCCTAGCGCGTTCAAACAAACAATCAAACTCTTCAGATTTATAATATAAGTATAGATTAAAGAACGATACCAAAAATAGAACTATGTAAAAAGGATTTATATGTTTGTACGTTTGTAACAAATTTAAACTTCAATTAAGAAAAAATTTTGACTTGGTAATTACTTAACTCAATTAACAAACTCTTTCATTTCATCGTATCCCATATATATCCCATCGTATTTCATATTATCACAGGGAGGAGAACTTACGTAAAACCGCGGATCGCTTTTACACATTATTACATACAATACATTTCAATTTTACCCATCTTTGTAGTGGTCAAATTGAATGACAAAAAATCGAATACCTTTATATATTGTGTAAGAAAATTGTTTGGTACTGTATTTATTGTAAAATAATTCAGTGTTCGTAGACTGGCGAAATTCTGTATTCAGATTAATCCGTGGGAGAGAATCGCCATTGTATATTTGAAAAGGCTGGCGATTGTGGCAGACAGGCGGTCGGTGAGTGATAAAAATAAACGGAAATTACTTGGCCATCAGGTCATGTTTGAAAAGATTATAAATATTTGAGGGAAACATGGTTTATTTATTTATTAATAACTAGCGATCCACCCCGGCAGTGCACGGGTACAATGTAGATAAACGATAGTTATTATGGATTGTCTTTAAAAGAGTGTACCTACTTCTTTAAAAAGGTCTACACAAACTATAGTATATTATATTGATCTTTCTTGATGGGTTCAGACAGCATCTGCAATGTAATCGCAAATAAATATGTTTTTACACATTAGAAAACTTTAAAATGATCAGTATTTTTCATGTATTAAAAATGATGATGAACCTCTCTGTTACCTAGATGCATCACCATGCCATTAAAAGTCCACTGTAAAAGGGTATGTTGCCCATAATTGCCGCGATTGGCAAGCGTGTTGGCAATCGCGCAGCTTTCGCGATGGGGAAGCTGCTGCCCATTCCCGCCCTGTACATTTGAGCTGATTTTTTTGCATGGATATACCGCCATCTGTCGGTTCTGGTACCTTAGCCGCCTCTTACCTACGACACCTGGTAAAGGGGGAGGTACTATTCTACTCTGCCGATACCTCACACCTAAATATATTTATATCCATTAAAAAAACACATCAAAATGCGTTGCGTAGTTTTGAAGACAGACATCGGGACGAACAGACTGCAGGAAGTGACTTTGTTCTACATTATATAGTAAAATTATTTAGATTTTCTATGTCCGTATTACAATAATCTATAGGTATATATAAAAATATATCCGTATTTTCCTTGGTAACTGCATCACGCGGAAAAGGTTGAACCTATGTTGATAGTTCTTTTATTGTTGTATTATTTAAAATTACTTTGTAAAATACAAAAAAGAATATAGAAATTAATAGCTATAATAAGATTGTTATCTCCAACAAAAAATTTAAGGTCAAAAACGTAAACTTGTGTGCTGTTTTTGTACCTAATCGTGGGTGTTTGCGTAGTTGAATGTTGTGAAATTAATTCAAGCATACATGCCTTCCAAATACAAATAAGTATTCGACGAAATAGAATACATAATGTAAAAATACAAACAAAACTGGGTCGATCCCTGTAAAGGTTCCATTTCTGAGTATTGAATTGAAATTCATATGAGTGAAATAATAATATGATTGAGGGCGTTTGCTTTGGGCCCGACATTTGTTCAAGAATGAGCGTTGAATTGTTTAGCTCTCATTAATAAATAATTATGTAGGTTTAAACTGGCCAAAAGCGAGTAGATAGTGTTTGCAGAGAAACCACGGATTTTCTGTCAAGACATTGGGTTCTGCGGGTTCTGAGATTAGCCCAACCGCGTAGCAGTTGTGTGAACCACAAATCAAAGATGCCCCGCGACAGAACCCTGGTTAGAACTGCTACGTGGTTGGGCTAGTCGCAAAACCCGCCGTACCCATTGTATTGACATAGAACCCGTGGTTTCTCTGTCAAGACATATATTGATCTGTCGAATCAGACCGAATACTGATCGAAGCTTTTAAATAAATATTTATTTTATGATAATATCACTTGTTTAACAGCACAATAATTTTTGCGACCCATGTCGCCACAGCCCGGCTTACCCCACATTGGTAGTACGTGTCAATCGTGCCGATGAGATTAGGTATGTAATATATAATAACGCGTCTTATATTTTGTATCAACAATCTAATTTAAATAAAGAATCCCTAACAATTAAGTGTTTGAAAGGAGGTTTGACATGTACTGTACGACATATTCTCATACCTACTAAATACACATATAAAAATTAGAAAAAAATAGTACGATTATTAAGTCTATTACTGTAGGTACATAAGCTTCCCCAACTGATTTCCAATAGGACCGATCATACGCGGCTTCCGTCCTGCGCGATCCTTCGGTTTCAATCAGATTGTCTGTCCACTTTGTAGATGGACGTATTTACAAATACGAGAGTTTTTTATTTTGATACTTGCTAACCATGTATACAGTGACTGGCTTCCAATCGCAAACTTTTTTGTTTTTACGATTTCGCTTAAAGCATTTGTGCTACAGACAACAGACAATAGAGGAACCACAAATATAGTACCTACTTGTATACATTTGTATTAAATTTTATTGCACAAAATATAACAAAATGTACAAATGGCGGACTTAACGCCAGTTGGCATTATCTCCCAGTCAACCATTATACGAAACAGAAAAAAATACATATAGTGCTGCAGACAATAAGACATAAGATAGGATTCCTACCTTCTGCACCATCGGGTCCATCATTCTGTAATATTCCGTTGTAAACAAAAAGTCATTGCCGTGAGGTACCGACAGAGTAGAATAGTCTGTGTATTATTATATAGTAGAGTTGTAAGACGCGACTAAGTTATCAGAACCGACATATGGCGGTATATCCATTCGGACCAGTGTAGCTCAATTGCACTGGGTGAGGATGGAGGATGTCCACTGCTGAACATAGGTTTCCCCAAATGATCTATATCTACAATGTATCTGTAATCTAGCGCAATCCTGCATTTCTGATCAGATCGTCTGTCCCCCTTGTGAGTGGACGCCCTATCTTAACTTGGTTATTTGCTATGTCGGCAACTTTGGTCGGGATTTTTTATCAGTCCGCGTGCTAGAAAGCTTCCCTGCAACCTACAGATGCTCGTAATATCACAAGGGTATCATTAATGCGTTGCCGACCTAGTGACTTGAAGATATTTCCTTCGCCTTTCATCCTTTCAAACACAGTAATATGAAAACTGCTCTGCGGTAGAAATAAGCGAGAGTGAGGTACCAATGCAGACGACCTTTGTATAAGGTCTTCCTCAGGTCTAGCTCGGTTTCAAGAACGTTCCCATTTCCGATTCAATAACACACAAGAAAATAAAAAATATAAGAAACTGAGTTAATTGTACTTATTATTTTATTATTGAACTAGACGCTAACTGTCCAAATCAAATCCCTCCTTAATGGTGACGTAATAATAATAATATACTCTTTATTGTAGGCAGAAAATTTCATAAAGTTAAAATAAAAACATAAATAATTATATTGGATGGACATAAACGAAGAAAAAAAATTTCGGTGACGTAATGGTCGAATGAATCCTGCCCTTTTGTGCCGTACTAGTAAGGGCTTAATGTTTGCTCGGCATAAAAAAACTATCACAGAAACCATAGACAAATTCTTCTAATTATATTTTCCCGAAAAATGTGCTTGCTTTAAATCTAAAAAATATATTTCAAATCTTTGGGAGGCTATTTTAAAAATAGAATATTTAAAGCAGTTGGCTTAAAACAATTCGTGATTTATATATCTGTACACAAAGGGACCGATCAACATAAACAAATTTGTCAAAACTTTACATTTAAAATTGAACGTATACTTCAAAATTAGAGTATGATGTAGAAATGATGACATTTGTATTGGTTTATCTGTGATTTTGTACAATCAACAAGTCCTTGACTCTATGCGGTTCAGACGTCAACAGGTACGAATAACAATCAAGCTGATAATAAATATTATATTTACTACACTACTGTCGACAATTAATAAAATACGATGAAAATATAATAAAATTTAAAAGAATCATCCTCTTTATATACATATAAATTGAAATGAAGCAAGTGCCCACCCGTCACTAGTACTACAAAAATACCTGTTCCGGGTGCAACTCGTCGTATTTTAATACCACGGAGCAGTCACGCGTAGCCGCATTGAATTAGTCATCGCGGCACCGCCTGCGCCGTCACTCGCTTATTTCGCCACAACAAACCGTCGTAAATATGTTCTAATCATAATTACACTGGGCTAGAACTATTTTATAGCATTTACAAAATGCTAGTTGTCATTTGCGTCATAGCACCATATATACAGTGTTAATAATAATGCATTTTTGTTCAGTGTTTAATCCAAGACTGACGTTTGTTTACGCCGTGGTGTTTGCTTGAGTGATAGATAACAAATTTGGTGTGCGGACAGAGAATAGTGTTAGTAATGAAGATAGAAAAACGGATGGTTATCGACGATCGCCGATAAAAAGTAAGGTGCAGATCAGTTTGGTTTTGACATTGGATATTGAACGTTGTCCTGAAAACATTTGTAAAGTTTTATTTAAACAAAATGGGAGTATACAGTGAAATTAATTTGTTCAAACACCCAGACGGCGCGTTCAGACCCGGTAGCAATGTATCAGGCATCATAAAGTATGCTGTTGATGAAGACACAGTTTTCAACAAAATCACAATTTCACTCAAAGGTAACGGAAGATTGATAATCCGAGATCAAGTCAATAAAAGAAGAGATAAAAGATACATATATAGAAATTCAGAGGATTACTTGCATTTAGAAAATGTCATACATAACGAGGCAGACTCTAAACCTCTACCCATTGGTTCATATGAAGTGCCATTTACATTTATTTTGCCTCAAAATATTCCAGCGTCGCTAAAATACTTTAGAGGGACTGGAAGACACAGAGTAAAATGTAATATTAAGTATTATATAACAATAAAGTTTGAAAGACCAGGCATATTTAACTTTGCCAAGAAAATGAAGAAAGAAATCACAGTGGTCACTGGAATAAAACCAAGGCTGCCCATGGAGCCGACAATATGCGCAGAACAAAAAAAACTATTTCAACTCTTCTCTCGTAAAACCAGTGTTGTAAACATAAAGTCGACTATTGAAAGCTGCGTAGTCCCACCAGGAGGCAAAGTGAAGTTCAATTATGAGATATTTAATCACACTAATTTGAACCTAAAAGGAGTCGAAACAAAATTGATCGAAACTTATACATTTACCACAAAAGGGCATAGAAAGGTAAAAGTTTCAAATGATATTGAAAACACCGATTCTAAAACAGGATCTGTCAGTAGTGGGGTATCTAAGACTCTTGATGTGGTTATAGATGTACCATCTTCTTTAGGGTCCTTAGAATATTCCAATCTAGTTTCGAGGGATTACTTCATCCATGTTATAGCTGAAATACCTTTCCCTCATTTAAATGCCACTTTGGAGATTCCACTGCAAATCGGTGACTTAAATGATCCAATGACTGCAGACATTGATGATCCTCCACCTTCATATTGGGAGGCCATGGGTGAGGAACAAAAACAAGGTGATGATGATGATGATGATGATGATGATGAGAATTCAGGTGATGAAAAGTCATAAATTGTGATATCTTCAACTTTAACAAATAGCACAATCTTTTTTGCGGTATTTATTATTTTGTTGATGTCCTTTTGATAAATCGATTTTAAAGTAACTATGTTGTAGGCATCTATTTTGTTATCATGTTTATGTAAGTTACACAATAAATTTGTAGTACAAAGTCTTTGAGTAGATCATTAAATGGCGATGCAAGTATTTTTGTATAAGAACATTGTTAGGTTATTTATTTTTATGTCTATAAATGTTTAATTTGAATGAGATCTTTGACATTATCATTCAAATATATTATTTGTTTTTGGGGTATTTAGTTATAATAATGTGACATTTCAAATAAAGATTTTCAATAGATCAAATAAATAATTTTAGGTATATTTAAGTGCTGTAATATTTGTAACTAATGTAATGTTAAATTAATTGATAAACAACTTATAAATCGTACATTGCTGCAAGTCACTTGTAAAACCACACCATATTAGAAAAGGTTAAACTGGTTTTGTGTGGCGTAAATTGAATATGCACTTAATGTGATAAATCACTATATAGTACAAATTATTACCGCCTGAGGCCGCTACTGTCTATGAAATTTAGTACGTATCAGATATAACAACACATCTTTAATGTTTCTTCTGAGAAAGTGACAGTGTTGTACCTACCAAGAATTCGATAACTTCTTGAGATGTTGATACTAACGGAATGAGCTGAATATTAGTTTCTGAATTCTATTTGTGCCTTAAATTGAACCTCACAGTAGGCATTTCTACCTTACTACTTACTATATACCTTATACTTATTTCTGTCCTGACTTCGCACATGCAGTGAGCATAAAAAATGGTAACTGTGGGTTAATTGTTTTATCCTCATTGCATTTTTAACCATCGTCAGAGATAATCCTCTCAGGTATAAACATACATACAGGTACCATTGCTATCTTTTTGTAATTTTTTTAAAGTGTACAATACAATATGTACTTTAACATAATTTTGATCTATCTTGTCGGGTTCGGCCAGCATTTTCAATGTAATCGCAAAAAATGTGTTTATTTACGACGGCACATTGGAAACCTCGTAAGTGTTTTTCTACTTTATTATTCAAGTATTATATGTATAAACCTTCAACTGTAATCACTATATCTATTAAAAAAAACTACATCAAAATCGGTTTCGTAGTTTTAACGATTTATGCATACATAGGACATTCAGTCAGCGAAAAGCGGCTTTGTTTTATACTATGAAATGATTATTCATATTGATGTACCATTTAAGCATTCTAAGGTTTTATATGTGGGTATGTTGTCACTTAAGGTAGACCTCTTACCAAAGGTCGTTTGCATTGGTACCTCACTTATTTCTACCGTCAAATAGCAGTGCTCGCATTGCTGTGTTCCGGCCTGAAGGATGAGAGGCAGTGAATTCACTGCGTAAAGTGGCATAATATCCTCAAGTCACAAATTGGTAACACGTTAGTGATATCCTTGTGATATTACGAGTGTCTATAGGCTGCAGTGACGCTTACTATCAAGCGGACTGTATGCTTGTTTGTTAAACAGGTCTAATAAAAAAAAGTTGAAATAAATATATCCTGTTAGGTTAACTAGAACTGAGTGGTTCGCTAGTTAACTTTAAAAATCAGAACTGACATATATAATATTTTATATAGATATGATACACTTAAAATTTCCTTGAGGAGTTCAAAAATGCTCTGTTATTATAGATCATATTTAAGCAGTAAGTTTACTTTAGATATAACTGACACATTTCTTCCGTCTACCTTAACAAGATTTGTATGAAATTATATGTCAATAAAATGACCTTTGTAACCGTGCTATAGTGTATGTTTTATTTTATTACTAGCGACTCGCCCCATTTTCGTACGAGTAAAATGTGGAAAAAACTTGTTATTGTGGGCTACCTCTAAGAGAGAGACATGCCATCAGAGACTTTTGTAAACTTCTATAAGGTGTCAAATACTTATAGTACATAATTTTGAGCAACCTCGCTCGATTCGCCAGCGCTTTCTAAGCAATTGCAAAAAAATGTTATTTATATCACATTGGATACCTCTAAAATGTTCAGTTCTTCTCTACTATATTGTGCATGTGCATTATACATATAAACCGCCGTCTTGAATTACTCTATATATAAAAAAGTGTATCAAAATCGTTGCGTAGCTTTAAAATCTAAGCATATATAGGGACAGACAGTGGAAATCGACTTTATTTTGTACTAAGTAGAGATATAACGCTGTCGAGTATTATATATCTTGTGGCAAAGTAGAATATAGTACCTCCCTCTGTACCAGGTGTCGTAAGTGGCGACTGGGGTACCAAAACCGATAGACGGTAGTTTTAATTTTATGTAATTATGCAAACGTAAGCGTACAATGTTAGCTGCTTTTTTTCATTCTTGGTATGCCGCAGATGGTAGTGATTCAATCCCGTGCGGCAAGGGTCGTAAGTTCGATTTCCACCCAGGGCAAATACTTACATAATGAATATTTGTGTTTGGATCTGTTTGGTCTTCAAGATGTATGGTCTAGTCTGGTCTCTTGTTGTCTGATGTTCGTCATACAACTGCTCTAAGCGATTTATTTTGTAGCCAGGTTTGTGTTTTCGTGTGATGAATGTTTTGATATGTGTGAATTAATTTATATTAATAATCTCTTGATCTCAGGTCTCAGACCTTAGGTCTGCTAACAGATGTTCATTGAAGTCAATACTTTAAATAAGTCAATTAATACATGATTGTGTTAAACTAATGTTATAATGTGCTTATTATGGCATGACGTTTGTCATTTTTTATTTGAAGGCTATTAAGGATATAAAAAATATATTGAAAATAATAATCTGCTACACAGGACAAAACCTCAATTCAAATTCACAATATACTATATTCAAATAGGCACATTAAAAGCACTTCCGAATCGTCAAACATTTTATAAATAAAAGCAATATTTTATAAACAAAAAAATTACAAATATGAACGTTTTCATAATTCCAATATACTTATGATACTGATGACTCTGATCTAACATTTGTAAATTAGGCCTACCGTTTCATTGACATCAAGTAATTAGTGCTAATAATACCCCTATCGGCAGAGTCGCTAACAAATCTTTGCTTTAAAGGTAGTGGTTAGATAGTTTTACATTAATATAATCTTTAACACTATAATATGCTTTAAAAATAAGCGAAGGGGAGACAAGGTTTACCAATAAAACACAACTTTTTAACATCAACGGTATATTGCCAAGGAAACACCATTTTGTGTTCCCGAACGAGCCTGATGCTGGCCAACTATGAGGTAAGTTCCAGCGTCATCAAAGGAAAGAGTTCAAGCCGCTCCCTCTGCCTGCGTAGTGCCCGCTTACCTGACGAGGGCAGCAGGCAAGGTCAGCGGAATTAGAACGAAATCGAAGACGATCACTCAAGGGCGCCTCTAAGGTACAGGCTCTTGCACGGCCGTCGTTTGGGACAACAGGCCATTATTTGTAAAGATTACACAGACAATACATCAACCGCTATACTTTAAAATAGTAGTGACCTTAGACAGTAGACACTATCAACCTATCTAAAGCAAGTATCAACTGATAAGCTCTTATCAAGGGTATACTATCATAACCCTTATCCCTGGTACATTTTATCACACATCATAAAAGATGAATAGTAAAACATTCTAGCGACTTTCGTAAAAATAACATTGCCGTGGAGTAGCGGCAGTGTAGAATAATACCAAGCAGAGCGTCGTTTTGTGACAGGAATCCTGCTGCCCATCCCCGCCCTTTTATATTTAAGCTATGTTGTTTTAAGTGGACTTATGTCGGCTCCACTGCTTCGGCTGCATACATTCGCTGTTTTAATTTTATTCTCGCGCCCGTAATTTTATTTGCGATATGGTGTATAAATAAGAGTGTATATATTAAAAAAGTGAATAAGAGAGTGGGGTAGGACACAGGCGTGGTATATGTATGTATAATGTAACTATTCTACTCTTCCGTCAGGTACCGGCAAAGTAGAATGGTACCACCCTCTGTACCAGGTGTCGTAAGAGGTGGCTGAGGAACCGGAACTGAAAGATATAGACATGGCTCAAATGCAAAATATAACAATGTTTGTGCTCACGTACACTCTTGTTTTATAAAACATAGTGATAATGAAGTTGGCAAACAAGTATGTTGTCCGGTAAGGGCACTCACATATCATATCACTAGCGCGTTGGCAACCCTGTAAACTGAAGATATTACGTCACAATGCACTCTACCACTTACTACCTTCACACTTAAGTCACTGAATCAAGTTGGAACACATTTGACCATGCTGTATTGTATAGCGGTAGAAATATATAAGAATGAGGTAGGTAGACTGAGGAACATTGTAAGAGTTCTATCTGTTGTATGTTAGTAATTATGTTAGTGTTTGTCGTATTCCTTGATTTTTATTCCTCCTCTTCATACCAGCCTTTAAGGTCCACTGCTGTCCATAGGCCTTCCCAAGAAAAGGGGAATGTTACCGATAATTGCCACGCTGGGAAAGCGTGTTGGCAATCACAGTGCGCAGCTTTCGCATTGACATGAGCATCCGCACCCTATGCATTTGAATAACACTGTCTCGGATGGATATACCGCCATCTGTCGATTCTTATACCTTAGTTGCTTCTTACGACACCTAGTACAGAGGGAAGTTCTACTCTACTCTGCTGATACCTCACGACTTCTTCTCCTCTTATTATAACTTATTTGTAGGGCCCGTCGGCGCAGATGGTAGTAATCCTATCTTGTGCGCCAGAAGTCGTGGGTTCATCCCCACCGAAAGCAAATATTCATATGATTATTATTTGTTCTGTGACTGGGTGTTCTTTATATGTATTATATTTAAAATTCCTCTGTGGTCTTTCTTTTTTTTATTTTGAACGAACCTGTCTGGACTACTCAGACGTCAATTTCAGAAATCTTAGTGATGAGAGGCCCGATGCCCGTAATTAGCCTGCGTACCCCGCGGCCGCGACCGCGCATTTAGCTACGGTCGAGCTCGCAAGGCTCGCGGGATCTTGAGGAATCGGCGGTGATTGCCCGAGGGCGCCTCTTTAGGCTCAACCAAGGTTCAGGCGGCCATTGTTGACGGTGAATTTAATTTTGAAATTCAGCAAAAGAGGACGACCGGAGTGAGCTCGGCAGCTTTAGGGCTGCCGGTTATCGCTCGTTGGGGGGAGAGACTGCACGCGTTTGCTGGCGAACACGGTGTACTGCTCTATTAAACAAATGCATATGTAGTGTTAATGATTGTGTTGTGCCAATATTGTTGGGTTCCTCTCCTGTCTCCTGTCTCCTGTTGGGATCCGCTGATGTCTTAAATCCATGAAACAAGTGTTTTAAGCTACTTATCTCAGAGACAGGTATAAGATGATTTACTTTTTTCTTCATTTATCCACTGTATATCCTCAGACTTGATTTATTTAATTATCTTTATTTTGATTTGGATAAATAAACTGCAACAGACAACATATGGGTTATCCACTTTAGAAAAATAGAAAAACCAAAAAAAAACTACAAAATAGTTTATTGATATAAAAAGTAGGGACCATAAACAATTTTAGTACTAAACAAAAATTATAGATGGCGCTGAGCGTTTTTAATACGCACTATCGGATATGAGCTAATCTTAACAATTCTGCTTAGATTAGCTTATACTATGTAAACTGAATTGTTTATTATAGGATATTAATTCTAACTCGATTCCAATTTGGCGATCGAACTAATTTTACACAGGTTGAAATAATTTTTGTTTTTTCTTTTTCACTGTTCGTCTACTTTAAAACGAATTTTTACAAGAAAGGAAATATAGTACCTTTTATTCCTAAAGGAGTTGATACTTTTTATGGGAAATTCACGTGTGTGAAACCGCGGATAAAGGCTAGTAATTCATTAAATATAACATATTTGTTTTAATAAACGGAAGAAAAAGATATTTTTTTATTTTTAAATATGTTAGATACTAATAACGCTACACGGTTTTACCCGCGTTCCTTTTCCCGGTAGAATATGGGAATTTTAAAGTAGCTTATGTTACTCCCTGATAATGTAACTTTAAGTGTGGTTTCTAAATAATCATAGGCCATAGGGACATAGGTCTCCCAAAAAGGGGAAAATTTGCCCATAATTGCCGCGCTGGGCAAGCATGTTGGCAATCGCAGAGCGCAGCTTTTGCGACGGGGATGCTGCTGCCCATCCCGCCCTGTGCACTTGAGCAGCACTGTTCTGGATGGATGTGCGGCCATCTGTCGGTTCTGGTACCTAAGAGACAATACAGACGACCTTTTTGAGGTCTACCTCTAGTAAATTGGAAGGGAGAAGCTCGTCGTCTGCCGGACCACATAATATACAATTTTAATTTAAACACAATCTCATTAAGTCGATATTAACATAGTCTAAATATTCATACAGTGAATCAACGGCTTTGAAAATTCCAGCATAACCGCTTAATATTGACCATAGACTAGAACTCTCTAATCACAGCTTTAAATAACAAGATTTAAGTGCAAGTGCGCTCGTAACAGCATTCTGGTAATTTTTGAATGTGGTATTTTATGTGTGACTAATTATCATAATATTAGCTGGAAGATTCAAATTCAAATTAATTTATTGCTTGTCACATTACATGGACACGGTGGACGAAATACAATATAAAATAGAGTTTCATGTGACGCCCTGCGATGGCATTGCCATATGTAAGAACTAACTACTAGCTAGCTTACCAATAATATTCGATTTATATTATCTAGTATACAATAAAATAAATTACAATAAATTAACATCTAATCTACGATAAAAGTGATTGTAATATTTGAATTTTTCAATAGATATTTACACAAAAACACAGCATTTATACATTGGTTCATCTTGATCATGCAGCCGTAAAGGGTCTACTGCTGAACATAGGCCTAAGAAAGGGGGGTTTTGCCCATAATTGCTGTGCCTCTCACCCTTTAAACCGGAACATAGTAACGTTATTGTTTTTTGGCAGTAAAAGTAGGTAAGAGTTACGAACCATTCATCACACCAACCGTTGGAAGTTCACTGCTGGACATAGGCCTTTCCAAGAAAGGAGGCTTTTGCCCATAAATGCCGCGCTGGGCAAGCGTGTTGGCAATCGCAGAGCGTAACTATCGTGACGGGGATGCTGTTACAAACCCCCGCCCTGTGTATATGAGCTGCACTTTCGGATGGATCGCCATCTGTCGATTCTGGTACCTAAATCGCCCCTTACAACACCTGATACAGCAATTCTTCCGGCACCTAACGGCTTGTATTCTACTCCAGGAAAGTGTAAAGCTACATCTTATGAACAAACAGGGAGCCAAGTCGCTTAGAGCATTTCTCATAATATGAAAATAATAATCGAGGCGTTTTTACGTTAAATATTTATGAATTATTAATTTACAAATTATTGTTCTTAAATACATTTAAGAACAATAATTACCGAATATGTATACATGAGTATAATTCGTTTCGGATCAAACTTATGTCACGACGGGCTTGATGGCGCAGTAGTAATCCATATGCAACAAAGATCGTGGGCTCGATCCCCACCCAGAACAAATACTTATATAATGATATTTATGTTTGTTCTGTGTCTGGGTGTTAATAATAATACATACATACTTTATTTTTGTGATATTACGAACATCTATAGGTTGCAATAACGTGGGCTGCATGCTTGCTCGTCGACCTAGTCTAATAAAAAACGCGGCCGTCATCCAGCGCGATCCTGCGGTTTATAGGTGAATGTCCTTCCACTAGCCTAACATTGTCTATTCTAGAAATTTAAGGCTCTATTGAGTGCCGAAAAACCAGCGAACCAACGAAAAACTAGACTCCATTGTCCCCGCGTCGCGGTCTGTATAGCTGATTCGTATAACATTTTAAAATTACATGAATAACATTTTTATTTTATTTCAAAATGTTATACGACTCTAAATGTGAATGTTGCTCAAGAAAATCTCGATTAAACTTGACCTGTGTATGTATACAAACTCGTTCTTATCTGAAATGTGTTTAAAAGTTTGCAGATATGACTTGACGATGTAATTTCTTAAATTTTGGATTGTGTTTTACGCAGCGTAAAACTGTTTATGTTTTATTTGTTTACCATTCCATTATAAAGTTATTCCTTAATTATATGGATTAGCCAAAATGTAGCTTTCTTGTTATAAATTGAACTTATTTCAGTTGATGCTAACAAGACGTGTATTATATTTGTAACATTACGGCGTGCATAACCTTTTTTTAACGGGTTTTAAAAGCGTTTTCTTTTATTTTTATGTATAAAATTTTGGTTGTCACTACTTTACAGTTTATTAACTTCTTCAGAACATATTAATATATATCTAGAGCAGCAATGAAATGGATGTAGCGATTTGAAATATATCCGTTTCCACAAATAATGCCCTAAGCCTTTTAAGTTTTGTGAGATTTATTTCACTTCTACATCCATAATTTTTGGACGTAATTATTTATTTATATTAACGATACAACTTTAGTGCGCACTAACTATTTAGGCGGATATCCAAAGTCATTATCTTAAATGTCAATTTTTCTTTATTAACATTTTGGCAAAAATAGAAAATATATCGGTGGGGCCAAACACAAAGTCATGACAATTACTTTTAAAATTGAAAATCAAATTTAAACCTACTCTTTTAACGGCTTTAAAACGCGGTTTATTCAAATTTTATATTTTGGTTCCACATTGCGGTTACCTATCGACAGCCATTTTTGATAATTCTTAGTTATAAATGTAAAACGTTAAAAAACCGCGTTTCTAATACGTTAAAAGAGTACTTTTATTAGTGAACGCGTAAATGTTAAGAAATATTATCAAATTTAAAACTTTTAATAATTCACAGATAAACCAAAACTAATTTAGGAATTTATTCCCAGAACATGTCCTACATTGACCTGTATCCGTTATAAGTCGCTTAAATCACATATGTTACGGACAACAGACAACAGAAGAATCACAAATACACTACTTGAATACGTATATTTAACACCCCGAAACATCAGAATCATGAATATCATCATATAAATTTTTGTCCTGGGTGGGGATCGAATCCACGACCTTTGGCGCATAAAAGATGATCACTACAATATTTGCCATCGGGCCCGTCAAATAAAAAAAAATAGAAACATTTATAATTAAATAGTAGGCTAGCGGAGGCTATGAACCTAATTGCACATTTCTATTAGGCTCAAAGTGATATATCTCATAACTAGACACGGGAAATTGGAATTAAGATATTGAATATTCGTTCGCTAGCCGCGCCAGTTTTATTTAATGGCGGATTAAAATGTAATAACTAGATAAATTTCCAATCAATTGCTTCGATTCAATTTATAAGCTCCAATCGATAACAGCTTAAAAAAATTAAAGTAATACTGCAGTTCTATGCATTTTATTTGTGAACGTTGTTTAATATACTACTACAAAAAAGGTGGTTCTCAATTCATCAGATTGTTCACGTATGTTACCCTAAATTACCGTAAATTTTGAATCTATTTTAAAACATAATAAGATTTCAGGGAAACCGAAATTTGGAGGAGGTATTTTTTTAAAGTATTTTTTGTCTCTTATTAAAGTCGATTGTTTTGTTAACAATGGTTTGAAATGGTTGCTGGACATAGCCACCCCCCCCCCCCCCC
>JACJUM010002543.1:16250217-16272058 GCA_020976665.1 Heortia vitessoides
TTGCTGGACATAGCCACCCCCCCCCCCCCCCCCGAAAGGGAAAATTTACCCATAATAGCCGCGCTGGGCAAGCGTAGTAGCAATCGCAGAGAGTAGCTTCAGGAATGTTGCTTCTCATCTCCGCCCTGTAAGTTACATTGTTTCAAATGAATATTCGCTATCTTTCAGTACCTCAGTCCTTACGACATCTGGTTTAATGGAGGTAGGTACTATTCTATTCTAGCTGTCTGGTATATATTATACTAGATAAACGTACGACTCTCAAACTACATAATCCTATTTGTTAGAACTTGGCTGTGTGTCGCTGTAACTAAGCAAAATTTTAGAGCTTCGAGGTCGTGTCTAACAAATGCCTGTTTGCGATGTTCTTCAATAAACGTACTTCACTATGCTTCTAACATTTACTTATTCTCTACCTAGTTAAAATGATGTTTCTGGAACCATTGTCGCAATGTAAACGTAACGTCAAACAAAAGTCGAATAAATCTCGTTAAAAGTTTTATATAAAATTTGAAACCCTATTTCCCTTGGTCACGCCATCACACGTGAACGGCTGGACCGATTTTACTACCTTTTTTGTTGTGTTTGTTATTGTCAGAAGATGTAACGTGTCACTGAGTTCATCTAAGGTGGACTGAACCGATTTTAAATTAATTTTTCTTAGCAGTTTGATCCAATTTGCGAGATAGGACAGTACATACCTCAATTTGAAGAAGCGATATAATTTTCATGACAAATATATACATATATGGTAATGACAGGAAAAAGTCTGTCTGGTCAGTTTACTCAGAATCTTAGTATGGTCTTTTTAACATATTATTATTATTAACATACAGTTGCCTATAGTTGCCGAGTGGTACCGGTAGAGCAGAGTAATAAGTACTTACCCTTGTACCACTAAGGTACCAGACACAACAATTAGAGGTAGACCACTCCGTAATAGTGTAGCTGGCACGGAGATGGGTAGCAGCATCCCTGTCACGAAGCTACTCTCTGAAGTCGCTAACACGCTTGCCCAGTACGGCAATTATGGGCAAAATTGGCTTTCCATTGCTGATATTATGATGATAATTCACCTCCTGATAGAGGATTAACGTTTGATTACGATGGCTAGATGTTTCCCTGTTTTATATAGATATAGTACAAATGTACATAAAATTAAAAGTGAACGTATCTGTCTGCATTATTGTGCATTTCCAGCGATGATATCAATAACCTTGGGACAAGTTTACCATTTTCCCTGTACAATATTCAATGTGGGAGTTAAAGCTTGTAATTCAGTATTATGTTGGTGTTATTACGCCTTATTCCGAAAGTAAGCAATATTGGCCAAAATACAAAAGGCAACTAATCACACATTGCAACTTCTTGAGAAATTTACGGTAAAAATTAATTCTTGTTAGTTATTTAAAATTTACGATTCTAAGTTTAATTTTTTCCTTACAAACCGGTTTTCCGACAATAATCGTAACAATATGCAATTTTTGGATGAAATATTACGTCGAAAGTTAAAGTGACAGTTCGCAGGACACTTAGTACACAAAACCGATAACCGATGGAGTCATAAGGTACTGGAATAGAAACCCCGTAGGTACTGCTAAATGCAGCGTAGGCTGTCCACCCACAAGAAGTATAGAAGATGATAAAAACCTTTCCTGGTTGGTCCTTTTTGAGATTACTTGAGGAGTCGACGTCCTACGGCTAATATGATGTGATAGTGTAGATTAATATGGTCATTAGGGTGTGGCAAACACTTTAAACTCTTAAAAAAGAACTATTTTTTGGACATATCATGCATTGACCTGACTCCGTAGTAAGTCACTTAAAGCATTTGTGTTACGGGCGCCAGACAACAGAGGAATCACAAATATACTACTTCAATACATATATTTAACACCTAGCCACAGAAGAAACACAAATATCTTCATATAAATATTTGCTATGGGTGGGAATCAAACCTACGACCTTTGGCACACAAGATAGGATCACTACCATCTGCGCTATTACGTCACCAAGCTGCAACAAAAAATGATCAAAGTATTGTGCATAAATAATATCCAAAAACATTATGGCCAATATTTAATGACGAAACCAATATTCGACAAGGTCACACTACAGACAATTAATAATAATATCTATAGAAGGTCTTATTGGTTTTTTGTATAACTATATCTTAACAAGAAATTGTGCTCACTATATAGCAATTGTTGTTAGAATGATATTATCAATCTCAATAGTTTAATAATCTTAGTGTAGATATTTTTAAATCTAGAACGTGGGGTATTTGAAAAAAATATGCTCTCATTTATTTAGTTGTTTAATTTAGCTTGCACAGTTTGCTTTTAATTCCACATGTGTGATAGTATTACAATCCATTCATTGGTTTATACCAAGCGTGTTTTACTGCACTTTGTTGATAAGGTCAGTTAAGCATAAAGATGCGAACACCATACTCTTTTTAAATATTAATATTTATTTAACGCAGGAATCCTTATTAACCCAGATTACGGTGTTATCTTCAGGTAAAGAAACTACGGTAAACAACTTGTTTTCTTCAGAACAAATGCCTTTTTTATTTCATAACGAATTTTTTGCTATCGGGCATCATATCTTATCATCTGTTTTGTGTTCGTTATAAACTATAAATTATTAGGGTTTCGAAGTGACTATTTATTGTACTGTTTATCGTTTATACAGTAGCAACCTTTGTGAGTTTGAAGAAGTATACAATTATAAAATGGGTATACGCTGCGAATTTATTACATACAATCGTACAGAAGAAGTCTTTGTACCCGGCTTTCCTGTATCTGGCGAAGTAAAATACACGCTGTCAGAAGAAATGGATTTCAACAAAATTACTGTGTCATTGAAAGGTACGGAAATATTTACCATCGACGATTCTCCCCAGAATTCAGGCAATGATAATGTAAATTATCTGAGTTGTGATAATGTTATATACGAAGATGGAAAAGGAACAGCTTTTTCTATTGGTACGTACAACGTTCCGTTTTCATTTGATCTTCCAAATAATATACCATCGTCTTACACATTTGAAAAACATAAAAATGGCAGTGACATTGTCTTCAAGATTTCATATTATATTCGCATTAAATTTGAAAGACCAGGGCTATTACATGTACCTATAACTTTCAAGAAGGACATTAAAATAGTTTCAAGTAATGATATGCTACTAATGGAGCCAAGTCAGCCAACTACGTTTGAAATAATTAAGAAATTTTTAAGATTATTTTCTAAAAGAGAAAAACATGTATGTATACAAGCTAAATTGCAACAATTCTTCGTATCACCTGGAGGTCTTATAAGATTGGGATGCATAGTTTATAATGATACTAACATTGATATAAGAGAAGTTGAAATAAGGCTAATAGAAATAACAAATTTTGCGCTCAATAATATAATCGAAGAAATCGTCGATGAAGTTAAAACTTCGAACACAAATCTATCTAAAATAAATAAAGGTGAAACGAAAGAATTTGATCTCCTTTTAGATGTACCGTCAGAAATTTCTTCACTGTGTCATCCTAAATTATCTATAAATTATTTCATTTGTATAACAGCAGTGCTGCCTATTCCACATCGTAATATTGAATTAAGAATACCAATTGATGTTAATAAAGATAACAAATGTACTATTGAGCGTATTATGAGATCACCGCCATCGTACTGGATAGATTTGGACCAAAATAATAATGTCATGTAAATCTGATGACTAAATTACCTAACAATATAAAAAGGATATGAAATTCTTGCCTAAAGATGTTATGAAGATCTTAAATGTTATGTTTTAGGTGTAAGAGATTGTTGTAAAATCTTTTCTTATATTAAATTTTATATTTGAATTATAAATATTAAAATTGAATTTATAAATAAAGCAATAAACTACTAATTGTATTATTATTTTATTAAAAAAATTGCTGATTGTACCTACACAGATTGGGTATTTGTGGCGTGCGCAAGTGTGAACATATTATCCACATATGTATATTATTATGATTTTTCATATCAGCAAATACGGGAATGCGACAAAATATAACTTAATACCTAAATGGGGACCTCCCAACCGAAAATAATTTAGTAGCAAAATAAACGTGCGTCGTGTCGGATGTTAGTTTGCTTTGCAAATAAGATATATTAAAATGAGTGTCAATTGTGAAATAAAAATTGTTTCCAGTAATCCTAACAATACAGAAGTACCAAACGCATTCGTTGTCGGTCAAAGAGTTAAGGGTACTGTTAAATATACTCTTCGTGAAGTGACAACTTGGACCGAAATAACTATATGTCTCAAAGGCGTGGGGAAAGTTTCAGTTCGGGACAAATGTGAGAGAAAATCTGGCCAAGGATACTATTATAAGTACCAAATTTTTGAAAATATCAAAAATGAAATTGTCGCAGCGAAAGAGGGACAAAAAGTTCCCGTCGGTACTTACGTGGAAGATTTTGATTTTCTCGTGCCAAATGATATTCCGCCGTCGTTTGCGTACAAGAGAAATCGGGGAAGGTACAAAATCAAGAGCAGCATCACTCACCAAATTGAAGTCTCCTTTAAAAAAAAAGGATTCCTATCTGGTACAACAAAGTTTAAAAAGGAACTCGTTGTAATAGCTGGTGTGGAACCAAGAGTGACGACTGAACCATTGATTTATGGCAATCAGAAGAGAGTATACCAGTTGTTTAATTGTAAGAAGCAAATTCTTAATTTAAAATCGAAAATTGAGAAATCTATTGTTAAGCCAGGTGATAAAGTAAATTTTTCTTATGAACTAACGAACGATACAAATTTGAGGATAGTGACTGTTAGAGTGAAGATATTGGAGACATATACCTTCAAGTTGTCAAAAGCTAGGGAAGTTAAGGTGTCGGAGAAATTATTTGAAAAAGAATGGAGATGTGAGAGAGTACCTAAACGCTCGAACTACAGCGAATCGTTTGAAATAGAGATGCCAAAGACAACGAGTACATTGGATTACGCGAAACATATCAAGAAAGAGTATTATATTCACATGACTGTCGTTTTACCGTGTATCCGACGCAATCTGGTGTTGCAAGTTCCAATATTAGTGGATCCAACATTGCATGATGATATTTTAGACTTTGAAAATGGTTTGTTTTTGAGCAACTTTATGAAAAAACTACAATTAAATAAACATTGAATATACGTTTTTGTAAAGAAATTAATGCAAAAATTTTCTAATTATCTAAACTATTAGTGTTGTAGAAACATAAAAATATCACATTAAACATTTTACTTTTATGTGTTGTTGTTCAAAAACATATAAAAAGCATTAGTTTAATCAAATTAATAACCTTTTGATAACTTTTCCTGTGTATTCAAAATAATAAATTAATCTGAATTATAAACTGTGTGATTTATTTGCTTATCGTACCCTTCTACGCTTCTACAACGAAAATTGTAAACGGTTTCAAGAAGTTTTACTCAGTACTAAAAAAGGACATTTTAATCCGAGATAAGTCTCCAACGAACGCAATAAACCCGACACAGATAGAATTAGTTTCTCATAATTTTATTGATATTTTAATTATCATTATATTCTTAGTAGCTGTAAATTCGCAGCTGAATTACTAGACTTCCCCAAGAATGGGAGATTTTTCCCATAATTGCCGTTATGGGTGGGCGTTGTTGCAACCGTAGAATGTAGTTTTGTAATACGAATAATGCTGCCCATCCCCACACACATTTGAGCTACGTTGTTTTGGGTAGATATACCGCCATCTGTCTGAACCTCAGTGGCTTCGTACGACATCTGGTACAGAGGGAGGATCCTGTTACTCCGCGGAATAAATTCAAGGACTTTATTTTATTTCTAAAGCTTATTACTGTTTTAAAGACTAGGTATATTAATAATAAAAGTCCTTAGAAATGACACCAATTGTTTTCACTGTTATTTATAGGACAAAACTTTGTAAATGCCGATGCGGGTAGTGATCTATTGATATCAACAACTAGGTGTTAATAGACTCATTATTATTGTCAGTTTTTCCTGCTGGTTTCTTGTCGGGTGGTTTGTAATGAATAATAAAAATGAGTTTTAAAATAGTTTAAAGTTATGGTCTAGTCTAGTCAATTGACTCTTAATATCCTGTCATGTCATCAGGCTCATCGGTCATATGAGTTTCGGAATATTGTGTAAATAAATAAAAATGTAAAAATATTTTAAGTGTGACACTTCATAATGGTGCCAATGGGCCTGTCAAATATTAACATGTTACACTGCACAGTAATACCATTATCTTAAAACTGGAACATCATTGGAGTACTGCTGTGAGCTGGTCATCCAAGATTCATCATCACCACCATAGCAGCCGAAAAATATCCACTGCTGGATATAGCCTGCCCAAGAAGAGAGAATATGCCCACAATAGTTGCGCTGTGCCAGCGTGGTAGTTAATCTAGCGGTTTTTTTGCTTTAGAATTACTCTGTAAAGGTTGGGTATACCACTATGTGTTGATTTCGGTACCTCAATCCCCTTTACGACAACCGGTACAGGAAGAGGTACTAGAGCTAAAAAAACGCAAATATTAATTACATTAATGTTTGTCAGGACAAACCCAGGGGTTTAGCACAAAAAATACGATTACTTCAACATGCCCTATCGACCGCTTTAAAAAGTATTTTTCTAATATCTTTATGAGATCTATTTAATGGAAACTTACCAAATGTAACTCTATTTGAATATCAATAAAAATGTATCCACCATTATTTTTTATCGTTTTAATTCTTTAGAGGGATGACACGGTACATGAGACACTATTCGTCAGTTTAGATAAAAAATAAAATATCTATTGAAATGTTTAAAATAGTAAGTGATATTAAAAACGTCCACAAGCGCTTTTTTCATTTGTTTGCGATATTCCAAGAGACGTACTATATTGGATTTAAAACTATAACCATTGTTAAAACTATATGAATGTACGAGTATGATAAAGTGACACGTGCTGTGTAACAGTTAATCTTAGTTTCAGCCAATCACAATTGATCCATATGTCGTGATATATTCTCTGACTAATTCTCACTACAATGTAAAACACTACTACTAACTATACTGGTTTTAGTTTTTTTCATAATGTAATTTCTGGCATAGATAACAATGCACAGCAATAATGAAGTCACTAGTTTATATTTGTAATTTGAGCCAACAGTTGATCAGCTATTAAAGATCTAAAAGTCCTCCCAAAGAAATAAGGATTTTGTCCATTATTGCCGACAATCGCTATGGCAATGTTGCCCATCCACGCCCTGTTTATTTGTGCTCACTGTAACAGATGGATATACCGTCATCTGTCGGTTAAGGTAATCGGTCTTCAAGGTACCGGACCTTAGTCGCCTCTTACTACACCTGGTACAAGGAGAGGTACTATTCTACTCTGCCGGTACTACACGGCTCACTTGTATTGGCTATAATGAGCGCACAGATAACGTACTTTAAAAAATAATATAAATACAAATCTGATCAATACTTAGTTTCAAGATAATAGTATTACTGAGCAGTAAGACATAATAATATTTGACAACCCAATGGCGCCATTTAGTGGTGTCAAACTTAAAATTATTTTTATTTATTTAGACCTATCACAGGAATTTAAAATGTTTTAAGAGTATACAGGATATTTAAAAAGGACTTGACAGAAGTAAATATAATGTACACAAGGCGGAATTAATGCCTATTGGCATTATCAAGCAGTCGACCATAGGGAAAAATATAAAATAGATAAGGCGATGCTATACACATACATTGCAAACATACAATTGGAAATACTTAATTATATAAAGACTGCATAAAATAACTATACTTACTTATATATATGTGTGTGTGTGTGTATATATATAACCAAGTCGACAAACAAGCATGCAGTCCACGTGATAGTAAGCGTCATCACTGCTAATAGACGCTCGTATTATCACAAGGATATCACTTATGGCTACCTTGTGACTTAAGGATATTATGTCAAACTAGAACACAGAAATGCGAACACTCCGTTTTTTTGTAAATTTTAGATGTCTTTTTTTCTTGAGCTGTAATCTTTTAAATAAATAACAATATTCACACGTCTCACACCTTGATCTGACTCCGTAGTAAGTCGCTAAGAGCACTTGTATTACAGACAACAGAGGAATCACAAATATTATACTTAAATACATATTTTACACCCAGACACAGGGCAAACACAAATACTGGGTGGGGATCGCCCCCCACCCCTGGCGCAAAAGATTACGTCCCGTTGGGCCCGAAATTTATTAAAGCATTAATTTCTAACCTAGACCTTAATTTAGGGTTATATGAAGTGAAAGAGAATTAACTTAGGCCTTAACACCTAGAAATGCTAATCTGGCCCTTTCGCCAGGTTAAACCAAAACATCACCTGTTTATGACGGGCCTGATAGCGCAGATGATAATGGTCCTATTTTGAGCGCCAAAAGTCGTAGATTCTATTCCCACACGGAGAAGATATTTATATGATGGCATAGTTGTGTTTGTTTGGTGTAAAATATATGTATTTAAGTAGTATATTTGTGATTCCTTTATTGTCTGGTGTCCGTAAAACAAGTGCTTTAAGTAACTTACCACGAAGTCTGGTCAGTGTATAAAATGGTGTGGGAATTTTTATTTACTGTATACAGCTTGATCTAACTTGAAAAAATAGATTAGTTTTTAATAGTTTACATGTTGCGACGACAGTTTTGATTTATAATAAAGAGTAGATGTGAATATTTTCCAACATTTATCGTGTTCACTACTCATAATTCAACTACTCTTTAGCCTTTACAACGCGCCAATTCTTGAGATGGTTGCAACAAGGGAATCGAAACGTAGAACATAAAATATAATAAGACAAATAAATTACGTTTTCAAGCCGTTAAAATTTCGTACTACTACATAATTTCATTTGAACACTTGCAGAAATCTCCAACTTTGCCATCCAAGGCCAGGCACTTGAGTTGGTAGACTGCCTTTAAAAAACAACTCAAAGAAAACTACAAACTCTAGAGCACTCGAATTTGTAGATGTAACATTCTCTTTAAAAACTCATTTAAAGTGTAGCTCCAGTTAGTTTTTTCCAATTGAATTAAGTTTTTTTATGTTTTGAAGTCAAGCAAGCATACGGTCTGCTTGATGATGTTGATAATCGTGACCACAGCCTATAGACGATCGTGTCACCACAAGAATATCACTAGCGTGTCGCTAACCTTGTAAACTGAAGATACAATATCATACTTGGCGGTAGAAATAGATAGGAGTGAGGTACCAATGCAGACGACCTTTATAATAGGTTCCCACTAGTCAATATAAGTAACGTTTACCGGATAGTTCAATGTTAAGCCAATGACTGTTCTTATCAGACTTAAATTAACCACATTGACAATTAAATCTAAATATGAAAAAATTATAAATCACAGCTATAATAATATCATCATATGGAAACGTGTTAAATTTCCCGTTCAATTGGGTTTTTAGCAAATGATTAATTTGATCATTTGTTTTGAAATAAACATTATCAGTGTTTATTTAAATCGACATTCCGTCAACTAATAAAAATATTGCGTCATTATTTAAATAGTGTTGTAATCATATTTTTTTTATATCAACTGTACAATTTGCACTGCTTGGTGTAATCTTATTCTAAATCAATAAAATATATATATATAAAATCAATAATATTAAAAAATATACTTAGACAATTGCAGAGCGCAACTTCGTGCTGCTCATACCCACTATGAAGAATTAAAGCTGTTTCGGTTGGATATACCGCTATCAGTTCCGGTCCCTCAGTTGTCTCTTACGAAACCTGGTATAGAGAGAGGTACTATACCACAGTACGTAGTAGAATAGTATATACTTTAAGTGGTGTCATAAGTGACGACTGAGATACTGGAAACGATGGATGGACCAGGGCAGGGGTGGGTAACAGTTTTCCGATGGTAAAGCTGTGTTCTGCGGTTGCCTGCTTAACATAACTATTCATCGTCAACATACCAGCCATTAAAAGTCCACTGTTGGACATACGCCTCCCCAAGAAAGAGGGTATGTTGCCCATAATTGCCGCGCTGGGCAAGCGTGTTGGCCATCGCAGAACACAGCTTTCGCGACGGGTTAGCTGCTGCCCATTCCCGCCCTGTACGTTAAAGCTGACTTTTTTGCATGGATATACCGCCATCTGTCGGTTTTGGTACCTTAGTCGCCTCTTACGACACCCGGTACAGAGGGAGTTACTGTTCTACTCTGCCGGTATATTATGGCTAACTATTATTATAGATAAATTAGCAAGGAAAATAACTTTTTTTATTAGAGGCATATGATCATCGACATTCTGCAGCTGCAATGATGATGATAATGATAATGATGATGATGATGATGATGCACCCAAGAGAGACTAGGCTTGTTTACTCCCCTAATTATACGATATAGACAAAGAGACTTCAAAGTACACTTAAAGACAAAACTGCTGTTACGACTAACAGTCCGAAATACAATCGAGCAGAAAGTTGTAACAAAGATTCCTTTGAGGGCCTCAATCGTTAGCGAACTTTTTGAACTCTTGATTTGTGACACTGATGAAAGTAGATAATGCCCGTGTAAGCACTTCACAAAGTGACTGTTCTAGTTAAAAGAAAAATACTTATCTTTGCCGAAGTAAAAGTTTATTCTTACATTTCTTTTTGATTTAGTTGGTTTGGTGAAAGGCGCCAAATTCTGTTACCAGGTCAGTCTAGTTGAGTACCTTGTAGTGGAGTACAGAAGTAGTTCTAGTTATTTGTGAGCCAAGTGTGGAAAATTTACCAGGGCTTTGTAGATTAGGCTAGATTTCACAGACAAACTTTCTCAGTCCTTAAAATGATTCTTATTAAAGCATATAATTAGTTAAAATTATTAAAATATAAGCATACATTAATTATTTTAATTTACTTCGGTACAATTAAATTTGTGTGGCAAAAACTGTAGCTAATACTTGCAGTGCTAAATCAGGTGAGAGCGATATGAATTTCTAATCTCAATGTCTCAAGTCGAAAATCTTCGATCAATGTACTCGAACGTAACCAAAAATGATTTATGTCAGCGAAATGTGTCCAAATAGCCCAACGAGCTATGGACTGGGCAATACTTGAAGTCTCTTTTCACGATCAAATTAAGAAAGACAAAAGAAAACGACGTTAAAGCCCGGCAGATTACCAAATTAAAGTGGTAGTGTTAGAACCGATGAATGGATGGATCCGTACAGTTCTGAAATGAAGACCAAGTACCGGCACATCCTTATGAAATCGGCAAACGCTCTGACTAAAACCGCAGGATCGCGCTAGATACAGGCCACATACAAGCGATCAGTGAAAATAAATTTTGGATTTCTACGTCCAGCACTGAGCGTTCTACAGCAGATAATGAAATATACGATAGTATGAACAAACAAATGACACTCGCTTAGTCCCTTTCAAACTGTAACCGACATGGACACGGTGAAATTGACAAAGAACATCGCAAACCACTTCTCTCTGGGGCTCCCTAATTACTTCCACCGTGCGAACTTTGTGAACGTTCTAATTCATATTGAATTAGAGAGATTATCATAGCCGAGTGCAAACCCTTCTAACCATTGGTACTTGAATTAATATGGAATATGAAATTAATTATGTAGAAATAACAGGACCTTTACACACTGAGTATTAAGGCATCCCACTTTCATTATAAATAAAGGTGTTTAAGGTTAATCTATGTGTCCAAAAAGCGGCTACTATTTCGTGAGGCAATAATAATAATAATTAACTCACCAGACATCCCATACGTTGACTTAACTTCAAGGTAAGTAGCTTAAAGCACTTGTATTGTGGAGATCAGACAACAGAGGAATTATAAATATATTACTTAGGCTAAGGACCTAAAGGACATCCGGACTCAAAACAAAAACATACGCTCTAAAATCCCTGTGCAAAATACGCTTTGCGTTGATATGTTAATCTTTCAGTCAGTCAGCCAGTTTCTCCACTTATATATTAAGATGGATGCCAACTTGAATAGTTTGCCTCAAACACGTGCTGTGAGAATCATAAACCATTCGAAATTTACTAGCATCTTAGAATTATTAAGTCTAAGGGTTTCTCTTCAGACGTTATGATTCTATCCAGACAACCATCATCTTTTTAAAGTAATTTATCGAGCTCATTAGTAATCTTCTGCAGTCTGTAGTGTAAAAGTCACACAGCGATCGCCGTCGGTCCCGCTTCAATCCCGCAAACATTGCGAGCGACCGCTCCTGGTCGCCCCCACTCGTCGATCGTTCATTAACGTTCAGTAACGCAATTCCTGAACTAGAAGTAATACTTCAATGCGATTAAAGTCACTGACGAAAGCTAGTTTTATACAAATCTTATTTAAACTCATAAAAAACTTAGATTACATTTTCAAAACTTAAAAAGCCACATCTGAATTGTTCTCAACTGTACCGCAGGGTTACACTCGCCGGCAAAGTGTTAATGATGGAAGTTGTCGGCTGAGAACTTGACTGGAGTTAAATTGTACAAAGGACAAACTGTTTTTTTATAACCCAAGTTTCGCTCTCGAGATGAAAAAGCAGCGCGATGTCACCTTTAATGGACTACATTTTAATATTAATTAGCTGTGTTGTAGTATGAGGTTCGGGCAGTCACGGACAAAAGCGTAATGTTATGTTTTGTTTAATATATCGCATGAAAATTTATTAAAGGCATAGACAGTAAATATTAATGTCTGCTGATTAGTTTATTGTGTTGTCGGATATGTGTGGCCATACGGCTGATCATGATGACGTCACATGGCGGGGTGCCATATAACGTCACCTCTACAAGCCGTGATGCATGACAGAGTGGGAATGAAGCTGCTACTTCGTATCCCAATCACCGTAATAACCAAACTTCAAAGCGCAATTGTCCATCCGCCTTTCCCAGCCTTCTTATAATATCACAACATGGTATAAAACAGGGTCAATTTCCGTTGTCCCGCTGTCTGTCTATCCCTATGTATATTTAGATTTTTAAACCCACACAGCAGATTTTGATTCGATTTATATTTCATGTAAAAAATGCATAATAAAGTAGAAAAACACTGAAAATTTAATTAGTTTTCTAATGTGATGAAAGTAAATAATATATTTTTTTTTGCGTTTACATTGCAAACGCTGTCTGAACTCGAAGGGATAGATTAAAATAATATACTACACCTCCAAAAGGTCTACAAAAAAGTGCGCGATACCACATAATTCTCTCTTAGGGATAACCTGCAATAACCATTTTTTATCCTCATTGCGATAGTATGAAGCCCAAAGGATCCCCCTTTGGGCTTCATACTATCGCTAATAAATATTATATTTTAGTATTCACGTCGTTTTTTTTGTTAGTACGTACAAGTACATATATGCTGTATACAAATTAACTAAATAAATAAGTAATGAATATAAAATGCAATATATTTATTATCATAGAAGAGGTATTAAAAAATGGCCAGGTTAGAAGTACTTAGAATAAACGAGCGAGTATGAAAGGACTAATGCGAGTAAGGAAAGCAAGAGAGGTATTGCAAGATCGTAACAAGTGGAGATCCATAATTTCTATCTACCCCGATGGACACAGGCGTGATGTATGTTTGTATGTATATAATGCTATTGAAGTATGTAATTTTTATCACGTACTAGCTGTGCCCAAGACTTCGTCCGCGTGGAATAGTTTTTTAGAGTACCATACCTTAATTTTATTTTATATAAACTCTGAATGTCATGTTTATTTATATCGAATCAATGGCCTAAAAAATAAGTTTCAAGTTTCTAGCTCTATAACGATATTTCCAAACAAATTTTCATCCCCCTTCAACCCCTTACAACCCTTATATCGAATTAAAAAATAGCCTATGTCCTTTCTCATGGTTTTAAGATTGTCTGTGCCAAATTTCATCAAAATTGGTTAAGAGGTTTAAGCACGAAAGCGTAACAGACAGACAGAAAGACTATTAGTAAGGATAGTAGGGATTGTATTGTAGACCCTTTAATTATATTTATAGACATATACGGGCTCGATGGCGCAGATGGTAGTGATCCTATCTTGTGCGCCAGATGGCGTGGGTTCGATCCTAATCCAGAGCAAATATTTTTATGATGAATATTTGTATTCGTTCTGTGTCTGGGTGGAATTTATATGTATCTTTGCATAATATTTGTAATTTCTCTATTTCCTGAAATCTTTAATGAAGGTGCTTTAAAAAGTTTATTATTGCAATGCTATAGAGCGTCGCTACTTAACACAAGTGAAATTTTTGTTTAAAGGCAGCGTTTACTAAATTAATTTTTCTCCACGACTACGATCAAACATGACCGCTTTAAATATTATATAACAGCTTACTGATAGCCACTAACCAGCGGTTGAAATGTAGTTTATATTGCGTCCCGCAGGAAGTCTGCCGGGACCTAATGTCACCTGTACCCGTTAAAGGTTGTATTTATACACATGCGAAAATTCAAGCTGTGACGTACCAGCAGAGTAGAATAGTACCTACCTCTGTATCAGATGTCGTAAGATTAAGGTACCAGAACCGACAGATAGCTAACAGATTACAGATAGTAAATCCAAGCTAGCTCAAATGCACAGGGCGGGAATGGGCAACACGCTTGCCCATTCCATGCCCATAATTGCACCACTGGTGTAATTATGGCCAACATTTTTCCTTTCTTGGGGAGGCTTATGTCCTACAATGGATTTCCAATGGCTAATATGATGATGTATAAAAACGAAAACACTAATTTACGCCTGTAATCTTATGTGCTAATACAAAAACGGAAGTATTATGTTTCATTAATGCAGCATTTGTTATTTATCAACTTTATCGACAACATTTTTCATGTTTCGGCCAATTAGCATTATCCACGCAATAAATTTAGTTATAAATTTGTTAACAGTCCCTTTATTAAAAAAAGTGCCATAAAAATCCATGGATGTTATCGAGTTTATCCCGATCATCCGTATGAAACAAAAGTACCGATATAATATGTATGAAACAAGAGGGTTTTTTTATTGACAGAAATGTTACTAAATTTAAGCTTATTGGTACCTTTAATAGATACAAAAAATTGGATACATTTTGTACAAAAGTTCAATCGGCGGGTTCATCACATAGAGCTTCCATGCAACGTTTGGATGGAGAAAAATACAGTAAGAAAAAAGTTTGGCAGTTTGGGGTGTATCTACATAAAAGTAATCATGTATAATAAAACATTATTAATTATTGATACGCATAAATATTTATACATAAAGTAAAAACTTTTGTATCCCTTTTTAGGAAATTGCTATGAAACGGATGATTGTGAAAATAAAATTAATTAAAATAAACATACACTACTGTAATAATACATTGACACACAAATTGCAAAAAACATTAATTGATCCATATGTTACGTTTTGGTAAATATACTCGTATTCTCATTGTTCTTAATGAATGTCAAAATGTTGCTAACGCTAATGACAATACCAACGAATGGAATGAAGTTTAACTTAAGAATATATGAAATAAATGCGGAATTTTAATTACCAAGTCAGCACTTGTTATAAATACTAAATGCTTTAACAACTAATCAATGTCGGGACAGAAAAAAAATAGAATTACTTGCTTCGGGCAGTTTTACTGAGGTAACCTTTACCCGACCAGTTTGAAAAAGATAAAAAGATACTAGATGTACATCGATTAAAAAGTAAACTGACTGTGTGCAAGGCTGACTGTGTGCAATACAAAAATAATTAATGAGCCGTATTTTTTATGTACATACATATAAACAACTGGATGGTATTTGCTCAGAGAATTGACAAACTATTCAATGTCACTATTAAAATTTATATATAGAATTATCATATTTTTGCGAACTTAGAACGCCGTTCAAAATGAATCACGTAAAATAAGTAGAAATTATTTGGATAGGTTTCTACATACAGCCATCCATGTCCACGAAGATAAGAAACTATAATTAGCAGACATTTGTTACCTCATATATATTTTGTGATAAAATATTATTTTTGTGATCCCTCTGTTCTCTGATATCCGTAACACAAGTGTTTTAAGTGACTTATTTCGGAGTCAGTTATGAATTTGTTATTATGTACGCATTTATCATCATCATTATCATCTTCTTGCTTCAGCAACATTAATTTATCTTGTCTTACCAGAGCGCTAGACCGCACCGGAACTTAGATAGTGTTAAAAATTAAACCTTACAACCAAGTCTTCCTACTGCATAGCTGTATTTTTTTACATCATGAAGTCAGCCAACAAGAACACGGTCCACTTGATGGTAAACGTAACTGCAGCCTATAGACGCTAGCGTCATCTCTCTATCACTAGCGTGTCGCCAACCCTGTGAACTGAAGAATTTATGTCACATTTACCCAGTAATTTCACTGTCTTCCTCAACCTTCTAATCGGAACACAGCAATGCGAACACTTAGTAGTGTTTGAAGACAAACTATGTAGAAGGTCTACCTCATGAGAATATATACCTTCTATAGCCAATCTCACCTAACTTAGATTTAATTACGAGTTTTATATAAGTTAAGACAATCCAGATAGAACTTGGCAAAACTTAGAAGTAGGTACCCGCGAGCTATGATGCGGAATGAGCTAATTGCAAAGATAAACAACAGACAATTTCAGCTCTATGGCTCATGGGAATTGATATATTTACTCTTGGAAGTTTCTTTGGAACAAATAAACAATTTGTTAGCACCATACCGATTGTAAGTGCCAAACCGTAAGGTACAGGCAGAGTAGAATAGTACCTCCACCTGTACCAGGTATTGTAAGAGGTGACTAAGGTACTAAAACCGACAGATGGTAGTATATCCGCAACCGTGTAGCTGAAATGCACAAGGTGAGATGGGCAGCAGCATCTCCATTGTAACAGCTGCGTTCTGTGATTGCCAACTCGCGCGGCAATAGTGGGCAAAATTCCCCCTTTGGTAGGGCCTATGTTCAGCAGTGAACTTCTAATGACTGACGGGGATGTTGATAATGATATGACGATTGTAAATTATTCAACTGAGGTTTTTATTACTAGATCAAAAACATAAACTCTTTGCTGAGGTAACCTTCACACAAGGATACTCTTGCCTATTTCTACTGCCAAGCTTCAGATGAATTCAGTCCTGTTTAAATGGTGAAATAGGTATTGACTTAAGGTTATATTTCAATAAAACTCGTTAGAATTCTAATTAAACACACTTTTTATTATACTTCTTATAGTGACACTTCCATATCCATTTTAGAGAGAGATACAGCGCCTCAAGTGGCAGAAAACTTAAACTAGGACATATATAAAGACAGTCCAAAAAATGTTTACAAAGATAGTATACACATTATATTTTATAAATTTATTTACTCAATAATAGGCAGTGATATTGCTTTAATATAACATTGTATTCAGCTCTTCAGGACATAAATTGGCTTCGTGCCAGTGTGATATTTGTGTTGATACGAGCTTTTTTAGCTTAAGGTGGTTATAACTGTTATGCTATTAATTTGTTGTTATTTTTAATATATTTTTTGATTACAGCTACATAAATAACCGATAAAAATAATATTATTGAACTTATAGCTTTATGACAGAGGATTGACAGGACCAACGGCGGTAGGATTTCCATTTACACTAATTAGTTAGTGTAAATGAACCATTGCCGTGAGGTACCGGCTGAGTAGAAAAGTGCTTCCCACTGCACAAGGTGTTGCAAAAGGCGACCAGACCCGACAGATGGCGGTATATCCTTCAGTGCAGCTTAAATGCACAGGGCGAGGATGGGCAGCAGCATTCACGTCGCGATAGCTGCGCTTTGCGATTGCCAACACGCTTGTCCAGCGCGACAAATATGGTCGAAAAAACTCCATTCTCCGAGAGGCATATATATGTCCGGCTTTGAGGACTTTCAATGGCTGGTATGATGAATGGACCCTTTGTCGCCACCAGCTTTTCTTGTAGGTTCCTTTCTGGTGACGGCAGATTGGTAACGGTAGACCTAATTCCCTTTCTTTAGATGAATTTTTAGTCCTGTACAGGGTTATCAGGATTTTGAGTATAACGAGTAGCACTCCGCTGTTTCACTCGCATAGTTACCGTTCCTGTGCGAATAATAAATGTAGCCAAAGTTATTCTTATAACATCAGCTATCCGTCAGCAAAATTCTTGTCAAAAATGGTCAAAAAGACACAGACAAAAAATTAACAAAGCTTATTTTTGTTATACCGTACAGTGAAAATTTTGATGATATTACGAAGATACTTCAATTTATTTTTATATGTATAGACAATATCATGCAACCGACATAATATGATAAAAATCAGACTTGCAAGTGGAACTAGGCAGGCGTTTTGTGCGCAAGCAACACTTATCGTTAAGTTCTAGACAGATCTTTTATTGATATTGCCTATGTATAGTCTTATGCAAAAGTTATTTTATTGTAAAGTTTCATCAAAATGCAATTAAAGAGTAACAAATAAACACAGTCACAAACTTTCGCCCTTAGTGTGATAATAGAATCTAGTACTTCCTTATTTTGGAGATACTAATAATGTTATTTATTGTGATTATTTATTGTGATAATGTTAAGTGCTTGGCTCAGATACATTTAAGTAGTTGAATTAAGTATATCTCGATTTAAAACGACTTTTCACTATTCCAATAAATAGCTAAGAAATTAAAGTACTATTCCTCAAACAAAAGGTAGTTGCGAAAAATTATTCTCGTAAACTTACACTTTTCCAATCGTAATACATAAATCATAAAGTGTGTCTTGTGTCTCCAGAGAACGATCATCAGTTTTGTATATCGAACAAAAAATTACCAACCACTCAGAATATGTTATATTGACATTTACCGACATATCACCGTGCATCCTCTACAGGGTTAGTCTGTTCGAACCGTGTACCCTTAATAGGGTACAAGTCATCCATCTCCATTTACTCCCAGCAATTTACGCTTTTATACAGAACAACCGTAAGGGTTCATCTAACATACATCCATCATTTTGTCGGATAAAATTGCATATCGTCAAATTAAAACTTTTTTGTTTACTATTTTTTTTCGTTTGGGTATACTAAATATGTTTTATGGTTCTTAATTTATGGCCGTATTGGTTTATTGACCCTTATAGCAATATCAAAATTATTATGAGGGAAGACCCAGCTATAGATAAAGTACCTTTGAAGAGTTTTTTTCAAATGTAGCTATTTTGCTAACTCTATTTTTATAAAATTTCTTTATATTAAATTTTTTTTTTTTATTGAATAAATTTACAAATTTAATGCTAAGGTTAGATCAGAAACTCAATATCAAGTGGTCTGATACTTCCATGGATCTAACTTGTTATTCAAATAACATGTATTACAATCCCAGTTTTGAGTATTCATAATATGGCATTTGCGAAAAACGTTGATTCGCAACTAATCATATTTGTTAAGTTTTTGGCATGGGTTAAATAAAGTAGAAATTTAATTAGTATTGTTATATATAGATAATATAGTATATCATTAGATGTAACTGTAGAAGTTATAGTAAATAAATATATATCAGTCATTAACCGCATTATAAGTAATAGAGTAAGATTTCTAATGCTATGTAGCAGGTAAAGACAAAAGAAAACTTATCAGTTTCTTTATAGATCAACAGTATTGCTAATGTTTTATTGTAGGCGTTAATGGATTATCACACATAAACAATAGATTAAAATAAATCTCGAATAAATACCATAAATACAAAGACATTCGATATCATTTAGTCGGTTAATAGTATAGAAATTTATCTCTAAAGAGGTTTTAATTTAGTTTAGATGTGTTACTTGTCCATACATTTTCATTATAATTATTACTCACGATTATAATCCTTCATGTGGATTCAGCATCTGTGAAGAATAAATAAAGACGCATTAGTAAATATATATATAATGTATTAATCATTATTTGGTAAGAATCATCTTCATATCAGCCATAAGGCCTCCACTGCTGAACATAGGCCTCCCCAAGTAATCTCCAATAGGACCGGTTATATGCGGCCTGCGTCCAGCGCGATCCTGCGGTTTTGGTCAGATCGTCTGTCCATCTTGCGGGTGGACGCCCTATAATGGGCTTACTGGTACGTGGTCTCCATTCCAGAACCTTATGACTCCTTTGGCCATCGGTTCTGCATACCAAATGCCCAGCCTACTGCCACTTCAACTTACTAAACCGCCGGGCAATGCCGGTAAACTTGGTTCCGTTACGAATCTCCTCATTCCTGATTCGATCGAGCAAAGAAACTCCGAGCATTGTCCGCTTCATAGCATGTTGAGCTTCTTTCAGTTGGCCAATAAGGCCAATGGTAAGAGACCACGTTTTGCTGCTTGCATGCTTAGAAAGGTTTATATGGTATATAGGATAAATAATAGCACGCCCGGGCCAACAACAGCAGAGCATATATCGATGGTCAAGAATTCAATTAGAGTAAGGACAAAATATTGTGTATTCATTTATTACTGACTATTGTAAGAGTTTAAAAATGAATTCAATTTAAATAATATTTGTTAAAATCCGCTTAAAAATAATTAAAAATAGCTTTTCAAATAGTAAAACTAAACAGAATAATTTTAATGGTTTTATTTTATTTTTTTGGTCTTCTTGTTAACCTACACGTTGTCTATTGGGACAATTGAATGGATTACGGTCGATATGATACATACTAGGATTGTTCTACAACTTGACGCGCATTACTTCAGGGCGCTGCCGTATCGTAATCCTATGCTAACGAAGTCACGAACAACTTGCTGTTGTATTACATAACAATGTAAGTATGGAAAAAAATATTTGTGTAATAAGACGTACGTCGAGTAATAAATGGCGTGTTATTACTTCCAAATATAATTACGGATCGTGCTTCATTATTTTATCTTTCGTAATACATTCACATTTTCAGTCTCGTTAAAATGGAGTATACAAACAAATCCAGATTATGTCTAGACATATGCTACACACATATATATATATATATATATATATATATATATATATATATCCCTACTAATATTATAAATGTGAAAGTAACTATGTCTGTCTGTCTGATTTTGATGAAATGAAAATGGCACAGACAATCTTTAGGCCCTGAGAAAGGACATAAGCTATTTTTTAATTCGACATAAAGGTTGTAAGGGGTCGAAAGGGCGTTGAAAATTTGTATGGAAGTATTGCTATTTTTAGAGCTAGAAACTTGAAACTTATTTTTCAGGCCATCGGTTCGATATAAAACTATTCCACGCGGACGAAGTCGCGAGCACAGCTAGTATATATATAAATAACAAAGGCCTATGCCTTGAAACGTTTCATCATTATCATAGCAGCCAAGGAATGCCTTCTCTGTGGTGGCAAAGTTTTGCGATAGAGCTGGTTGCAGCTGGTTGCAGCTTCTTAAAAGTACACTAAAACACAATAGGGAGATGAGCCCAACGGCTATTTTGGGTAGATATACCGCCATCTGTCGGTTTCGGTACCTAAGTCGCCTCTTATGACACCTGGTACGGCAAAAGATAGTATTCTACTATGCTCATACCTCACATCTTTAAATATAAAAAGGTTCTGTGACTTTGTTAGTCTGGGTTAAACTTTTAAACGAATGTACCGATTTAAATAAATTTATATAGACGTAATGAGCTACTTGAGAGGCACAATTTTTTTTATTATAGACCAAATAGACGAAGAGAAGAAGTAGAAGATAGTGTCGTTTTATGCTTAACTGCCAGTACGGTACACAGTACGGTACACAGTACGGTACACAGTACGGTAC
>JACJUM010002543.1:16272068-16325244 GCA_020976665.1 Heortia vitessoides
GTACACAGTACGGTACACAGTACGGTACACAGTACGGTACACAGTACAGTAGGGAATAAATGCTTTTTTTAATTTCAGGTTGTCTAGTTGGGTTGTACCTCGCGGTTTCACCTGCGTTAAATTATAAGACTTGAATTATAATTTTGCAACCCTTTTTACCCCCTTGAGGGATGATTATAGATTAGAGGTGGGAGAAAACAAATTTTTACATGTATTTCAAAAGTTTTATTAATAAACCTTTATACCGAATTTTTTTGATTAACTTCAAAAATAGCAAAGTTTTAGTACAAAATTATAAATATATTTATTAGAAACATATTTTCAACTGTATCTGAACATGTATATAATTTTAAACCAAGTCATAAATCAACCCTTAGAGTCTTTATAAGAAACAAGGGACTATTAGGCCACCCTTTAATATATTGTCTGAACTCTAAGACCTAGCTTAGACTTCATTGGAGTTAACATTAGATGGAATTCACTGGGCTAGAATCTAGATAAAGTTATCTAGCTTTCAGACTATAAATGTACCTATTTAGCCTTAGTAATTTAAGTTAATACTTTATTATGGAATAAGTTTAAAATTATTAATCAAATTAAATATTACCAATTAGGATCAGAGCACTAGATTATTATAAAGATTATTCAAGCGAACTATCTATCCATAGCGGTATACTCTTAGACTAGTGTAATGATATTTGTGTTTGAAACTTAGAAAGTTCCCACGGATTCTGATATAAAGTGAAATCAATTGAAGTGAGTAAATTTAATATATTATTTTAACACAACTAATATTACAAACGCGCATGTAAGTTTGTTTGTTTGAAACCTCTTCACACTTTATCAACTCAAAAAATCACTCAAAAAATTGAAATTTGGTACACATATAATTGAAAGATAAAGGCTAC
The DNA here is from genome assembly GCA_020976665.1 of Heortia vitessoides. NCBI lineage: Eukaryota > Metazoa > Arthropoda > Insecta > Lepidoptera > Crambidae > Heortia > Heortia vitessoides. The sequence continues at coordinate 16,272,977 of JACJUM010002543.1, forward strand.
ATTTTATATCTGAAAAACATACTATACTACTATCTCTGTAGGAATGATCGACAACTTAAGTGCCATAAAAAATTAATGAATGGCGCTAAGCGATTTAAAAACGCAAAATATTCCAAATCAGTTCCAATATTTCATTCAAGTCACAAAGATGGATATACAAAACCTTTCGTCTCTCAAAGAGTTCCATGGAAATTCACGCTATACACAGCTAGTTCGACAAACAGTACAGTCTATTTGATAAGAGACGAAATATGACGTGAAAGCGTCACAGCAGCCTATAGACATTCCTAATATTACAAGGATATCACTAGCGCATTAGCAAACTTGAAGATATTATTTCAAATTAACCAGTAATTTCACTGCCTTTCTCACTTTTTGAACCGTAAGCTATGCAAACATTGCTATTTGGCGGTGGAAAAAGGTGAGAGTGAGGTACTAATGCAAACGACCTTTTGTATAAGGTCTATGTCATATAATGTATATGTGAAAACGCCAAACTTTGTCTTGTTTTTTAAAAAAATTACGTGAACAAATTTAATAAACGTGACATTTGACATAGTTATAAACTTCATCGCAGAAAAAGGGCATAAAGCAATTTTTACACCCTTCCTACTGCATGTAAATATATATGTATGTATTTTCTTTTAATGGCATTGAAAAGTGGTTTTTATTATGAAAAGAGAACGCATTAATATGATCGTCAAGGAATTATTCAATCTAACAGAGTTCATAAAGAAATTCCAAAAACACGTATTAACAGTCAAAGTGGAACTGTGTTTTTTAATTTACAATGGAATTCCTAAAAATGCAACTCGAATTTTAACAATGAATTTTGAAGTCTCAATGATTTTCTTTATGGTACAAATCGCACGGTAGAATATTAACTTCCATGCTTCCGTTCATATTTAGTAAACTTGATTTAATTTATTCAGGTGCTACCCGAAATTAGTTAGTGTAGCTGACAAGTGCTACCTTTGTTTAACATAATACACACATATATACAATAATAATGTATTATAATATATTATGATCTAAGAGAAAAGATGTTAAAAAAAACTTCGTATATTCCAAAGAACACAGATAGTCTTAATATTTCTACGATTACATGAAAACAAAAGAAAATTCAAGACTTAAAAGAAAACCAAAGATATACACACCTTTACGAAATGTTTTCCACAAAACCACCTAAATAAGATTTCCATTATGTCTTTTCACCATTCATAACTCATTCACTATTCAACACAATTACGAATCGAATAGAAAGGACTATTTAATCATGGTATAAATTAATCATACGTAAGAAATCATAAACTTTAATCTGATTATTTAAACTCTCACAATATAAAACTGAAAGATTATATTTTAACACTTAAGATATATAATTTATAATCAATGATAACACGATCGCTTCGAAAGTTTACGCGCGCTGTAGACGGTGTACCGTAGCGCCGTAGCGTCCACCTGCTACAAGAGACTAACTACGACTGCGGCTCGTAGCGGGAGGCTTCGACTTCGCTCAAGTGTGTCGAGAACCGCTGCTGTACTCGTGTGACAATAGCGATAATTTGTCACAGTCCTCTTCATGTGGAGCTTGACTTGCAATTCTAACTCGTATTCTGAAAAGAGTATGAAATATGACAGAAATAGTTACTTTTGGTTAAAAAAAATCTACCATATAGTAGATATTTATAATAATTTATCTATATATATGTTTGTGAAAAGTTAAAATATGTATAATTCAGAAAAAAAATTGCCTTGTCGAGGAAACATTTATTAGAAGCCCTTGCAGATTATTTACGTCATTTTGAAAGATATTTTCCCTAATAAACCGACGGGTAAGCATAGTGGTAATTGCAGAGCGTTGTTTCAGTCATCTGTTGGTTTAAATACCTAAGTCGCTTCTAACGACCTTGACTTATACCTACAAAGAGAGGTACTATTTTAAACCATTCAACTAACAGTCGATAATTTTTAATCGTCATTATCATTGAAGCTGCAGAGACGTGCACTGCTGAACTTAGATCTCTCCGAGAACGTAAAACTCGCCCATAAATGCCGCGCAAGGCTGTCATGGTGGTCCTTTCCGGTTGTATATACCGCCATCTGTCGGTTCCGATATTTCAATAATTGAAAAATACTTAAATAGTTGTAGGTATTTAAACAAGAATCTTTTGTGTCTTAAAGTTATGAACTATTTTTGCTACTACGATTTGAATAGGGTGAAAGCTTTAGAACGATAAATTTAATAGAGAGTTTGTCCTTAAAATTATTATATAAATTTGCTTTACGTTTGCGATAAGGTCGGCCATTGTACGTCTCTATAACATTGTAAACTTCAGTTTGTTTTTCTTGGCACACAATAAAGATATTATTATTGCCATTTATATAATGAAAGCTGTTTAACAAAAATAAATTATGGAACAAAGTGAGAACAGTAAATACTGGTTAATTTGACCCAGAGGGAAAACTTTAGCCTATATAAAAGTTATGATATAAGGCTATGCTAAAAGACAAATGTATTTAATTTCCTTTGTTTTCATAACATCCAGTTTGTATTTAATATGTTAGATGAATAAGCAACGTGAACGGAAGCCTAAGCCCAGGCCACATCATCATCAACATCTCTCTCCAATACCAACCCTTCCATTCACTTCCGCTCTATATATTTGTGCAGACATTCTACTTTCATCCATTCTTGCTATATGTCCAAACCATATCTATATTCCTTTCTCTATTGTTGGTCACAGCATCATCTTTTACACCACATTGATATCTTATAACACTTTTCTTTAATCTATTTCTCAAACTCACACCATACATAGTTCAAAGTGCTCTTATTTTAACATTACATTAGATATTTATTCAAATACACTGCAATCACTTTGTCATAGAATCAACGAATCGTCATATCAGCTATGGAAAGTCCACTATTGGATATAGACTTCGATGAAGGGATATTTACCCATAAATGCCGCGCTGAGCTGTCGTAGCGGCAATTGCAATTCGAGACGAGGTTTTTTCTGGCCATCCCCTCTTTTGTAGTATTTAAGCTGTGCTGCTTGGGATGGTTGTACCGCCATCTGTCGATTTCGGTACCTCAGACGTCTATGATCTACGTTACAGGGGAGGTACTATTACCACACGGCTAATAAGCAAATAATTTTCAATAAAAAACTTATTGTGACCTTAAATTGAGATATAATTTATATTTCTTTATATTTGATCCAACTTGAGTGATAAAATAGCTTATCCTGTCACTCAACTTGGATCAAATTGTCTACAGTAAGCAAAATTTAATTAAAATTAGTTCTGTAGTTCAGAAGTTTTTGCGGACAAACTACGTGACATGAAATTTTTATATATAACGAGTTGCATCATAAAAGTGCTTTTTCTGAAATAAATATTATAAAAAAGAACTACCAATGGTATTCAAAGGGAAGGGGTTGCTTAAGAGTTTGTTTCTTAGACCCGACGACGTATTCTGTAGTCCGATGTAGTATGTAGGCAATAGTCGTTGGTTCGATTCCTCCCCCCACTCTCTAGTACAATTATTTTTGTAATCAATATCTGTGTTTGTTTAATATCTTAGTGGTAAATATGTTTTTAAATATTATGAGGTAGACCTTAAACATAGGTCGCCTGCATTGGTACCTTGCTCTCACCTATTTCTACCTCCAAACAGAAGTAGTGGCATTGCTGTGTACGGGTTTGAAGGGTGAAAGGCATTGAAATTATTGAGTGTGTTTAATTGGACATAATATAGGCAGACATATAGGCTGTATGCTTGTTTATCGACCTGGTCTTATAATATTTGTTTGTTATAAGACCCGGTCGGTATTTACAAATATATATATTTAATGCTTCAAAGAACTGTACTTTTAAAATATCCCAGAAAGTGTAAATTGGAAATATAAATAGTATTTATTCAACTTGGCACCGACACGATTTTCGTTTTATTGCCACTGTATATTATTATAGCTGAAATGTTGGCTGGAATGTATTGATGTGTATTTTGGACTGATTTGACGTCAATCGATCTATAGACTATGACGTCACACGATATAAAAAAGCAGTTTATTATACCAACATTGCTTCTTAAAATAATGAATTAAGCTCACACAATTTCTCATAAGCTGGCCTGACACCGAGATAAGTCACTCCGAAATTTTGTAAGGCTGTATGTACTTGACTTGGCGAGTACTCATCGATATTTTCGATTTTGGTGTTTCCTTCTCTATTATTATCTCATTTTTATAATACATTATAAGCAACCAAATATACGACCTATTTTGAACCGCTATAAAGACACGCTATAACTAAACCTATAGCTACTAAGCTACACACACACAATCATGCAATCATACACGCAAACACATGCACGAGCACACACGAACACACACACAGTAATTTAATTCCATCTTCCAGTTGGAAAGTTAAGAGTGAAATATTTGGATAATGTGACGTAATATCTGTGTGATGTGAATGTGTGTGATGAAGTGATGAGGTGGGCAACGTGCTTGTGATATGCTCGTGTGTTACGAAAGGGACGTTCACTGACACACGGATCATAAACATTTGTCGACTAAGTAATATAGAAAAGAAACAATTGATGTACAATCAAATACTAACACTCACATAGACACATATCTCAGATGTATATGTAACTGCAATAAAATATGAATAATCATACAAAATTGAAAAAAAAATCAATTCCAGTTTCAATATTGCATTGTTTTTCACGAAACAAAAATAATAAAAGGCAGTGCAAGCGTTTCATTTGAGTAGCGAAGGAATAACAGAATCTGAATTGGCGTACAAGATAAAATTAAACGTACAACAAGTCGCCGTTTTCGAGACGTGAATATAAATTCGCGGACCTTTGTTCAATTTTCCACATACATTTTCGCAGACAATTTATTTTCGTCACAACATGTGCCTAGAGTATTATATTTCCTTGTGGTGTAGCTTTATCTAATAATATATAAAAACCCGTGATCCGTGAGGTACCTCCCCTTTTACCAAATGACTTAAGAGGCGACTTAGGTACCGAAACTAATAGATGGCAGTTTATCAATCCAAAACAGTGTAGCTAAATAAAAAATCTTGACAATTACGTTCTACGATTGCCAAGACGCTTACCATGTGCAGCAATTATGCACAAAATTCCCTCTTTCTTGGGGAGGCCTATATTCAGCAGTGTACTTTCAATGACTGGTGTAAATGATGAGGACACGTGCAGGCGTTCTTTGTAAGAGTAATTGTGAGAGCTTGAACTCTTTCCGTTGAAAGGTAGGCGTTTATTTTATATGTCAAATGGCTGCAACAAACAGTTTAGTATCAAATATAATGGCACCCAAACACGGTCGTCGGCGCGACTATTCTTAACAAATACTAGAAGACACGCAAGCATTATGTGATTTTATATTTTATTCATTACTGACGGCACGCCCGTTTATATATAGCACATTTTTATCTAAATATATTCTCTACTAACAGTACCCGCGACTTCTTAATTTTGCTCACAATTGCCGCGCTAGGCAAGCGTGTTGGCAATCGCAGAGCGCAGCTTTCGCGTCGGGGATAACCCCACCCTATGCATTTGAGATACACTATCTCGGATGGATGTTCCACCATCTGTCCTGGTTCCTCTATCGCCTCTGACGACACTTTGTACATGGGGAGGTATTCGATACCTCACGGCATAATTATAGTCTAAGAATTTGACTCATAGAAGACGTGGCAGTGACCATGGAACCGATCACCTGACCCCACGAAAAAATCTTCCCTTATCGCTAACTTAATGACAAATTATCATCATCAACATCCCACCAGCCATTGGTAGTCCATTGCTAGACATAGGCCTCCCGAAGAAAAGGATTTTTTCCTATAATTGTTGGGATGGGCAAGCGTGTTCGTAATCGCAGAGCGTAGCTTCGCAACGAAGATGCTTCTGACGAATATACCGCCATCTGTTGATTCTGTTACCTCAGCCGCCTATTACGACACGTGGTATAGGGGGAGGTACTATTCTACTCTGACGGTATCAAAGGGCAGAAATCTCAAATCTCCTTCGAAGTATTATAAAACAAATCAATCATACAAAATAAGTATTATCAGAATAATCATCGACAGAAATAATATGATATGATAAAATAGCATTTGCTTGTAATTGCTATCAATCCAACCTATCGGATCCCGGTTTATAGACGGGATTAGGGGGATACGCCGAAAATATCGCGGATTATGGGTATCTCCGCGCTGAAACAATTCCGACATATCAGGCTGTGTCTCTACTCCAGCCGCTTGTCTTTAAATCGGCTCCTGAAGAGTATTTAAAATAAATTTTAAAAATTACAATAATTACATACACTACATCATGCGTCGGGTTTGAAAAAATATATTAAAGATTGGGATGTTATTATTTTAATATTATTTCGAAGATATTTAATTTTGTTTTTATATAGATATTGGAACAGATTTTAAATGTAAGCTTTCAGCGCCTATTTTGCACATTTAGAGAGTGAATAATAATTTACGAAATACGTGTTAACAATAAATCATGAAACATGTTTCAATGAAATAATTTTAACTACTACGAACTAAATCCCAGGTTTTATGAAAATCTTCATTTTAGGATATTTCTATACAAACTAGTAACTCTTATTTCATCCCTTTTAGGTTACATTTGATATTCCTTATTAGTAATCGTTTGCATTCTGAAATTTAATTATTTAAACAACTGTTCGCTACATAAGTGCGACTGATATAGCAAGGGGTAGCTTTTCTTGAAATATATCAATTAAAATTCCACAACATCTCATACATTGACCTGACTCCGTGGTAAGTCGCTTAGAGCACTTGTGTTACGGACGCCAGACAACGGATGAATCACAAAAATACTACTTAAATACTTATATTTAACACCCAGACACAGAACAAATACAAATATCAGCATATAAATATGTGCTCTGGGTGGGAATCGAATCTGCGACCCCTAACGCACAAGATAGGATCACCAGCACCTGCATCATCGGGCCCGTAAAATATATGTATATATAAAAATATTATGTAATATTGAGATGGTTTGGACATATTGAAAGGATGGATGAAAGCAGAATGACTGTACAGATATATAGAACGGAAATGAATGGTAGAGTTAGTATAGGTTGACCTAGACAAATATACGGTAACCAAGCAGAAGAGGTATTAAAGACAGACCTTACCAGAAGTATTAAGAATAAAAAAGAGTGTATGAAATGAATAATACGAGTAAAACAAGAGAGAAAGGTATGCTAAGATCGTAGCCAATGGAGGTATTTAGTCTCTGCCTAACCCGATGGAAGACAGGCGTGATAAATGTTTGAATGTTAACAATATGATTATCCTAGCCTTGGCAGCCTGCACTGTCATTGAGGATCTCTTCATGGAGCGGCGGGTCTTGCTTACCCGACAAGACATGGTTATCGATAGGTTACAGTTGAAAAATATTTTTATAAGGTCGTTAAGTTTTTTAAAATATGAATTTAAATATTATATTATACTTAAATACTATAAACGACTTACCTTGGAGTGATGTCAATATATAAGTTTTTGTGTGAATATATATTTATAAAATTACATTTAAAGGAAATGTTGAATTCCTTCAGGAAGGATCAAACAGACAACATGTTTAGCAAAGTTTTCTTTCGGAATATGTATGCGAGTCTTAGACCCTAATGCGATATTTCACGTTAATTTCTAAAGGTAATTTAAACCTTTAGAAATTTATGTGAAATATATGTTTCAATTTTGAGTTGTTGGAGTCTTCATCCGAAAAAAATGAAATAGCGAAATCGGGCCAGCCATTCGTGAGTGAACAAGAAAAATATGGATTAATTGTTGTAAATATACATACGACAAAAAAATTGAAAACGTACAGACGAATAGAAGACGTACAGAGAATGGCTGGACTTAGAATACGTAACTAGCCACCAACAAAGGAAAGCCAAAACAGCAGATTATAGAGCAAATGCTGACAGAACGTGTCACTACAGTTCGTTGACTTCTACCTGATTATTCTTGATATTTCAAAAGAACGTTGTACGCGGATCGTCAAAGAGTTTTGGTATCCATTACAATGAAACTCACTGATGAATATAAAACGGGCAACGAAGTTTATTGGATTATCCTATGTTACTGATTGTAGCTTTTATTCCGCAATTTCAAGAATCGTGACTCTCAGAAGTTGGGTACTGGCAGACTAGATTAGTACTTCCATATGTACCAGGGCAGACGGGCAGTATTGGTATCACGATACAACGTCCTGCCATTGCAACCACGCCTGCCCAGTACGGCAATTATCCTTTCTAAGGAGGGCCTGTATCCAACCTATTGCTAAACTGTATAAACTATTGCTTCATTATTGTCAATAAATACATACATACACAGCGTTGCGGTTGTACCCGCGTTAATATGAAGAAATTTCGTACTTACTTTTCACCCCCCTTTTACCTTCTTAAAGGGTAATTTTGAATATATTTCAGTCTTGTAGTAACTTTGTACCCTCGTTTTATCCCCTTAGGAAGTGAATTTTCAAAAATTCTTTTTCAGTACTCAGTGCATTATTTTAAGTTACTTACCCTTATAGTTCAGATCCTGCGTTGATATAACAGGTAGTCAGTCAGTAAGAAAGCTTTTCCTTTTATATACAAAGATTGATAAATAAAAAAAACAAGCAGCTTAACAGGAATGCAGAACGATATGTGGAATCTCAGCGCGGATATATCCTTAATCCATGACATTTTATCTACATCCAGTATTTTTAATTCTTGGGCTACTGAATGTGCCTATTACCGTAAAGTTTCGCATAGGAGTTTCATATGTTCGACCAAAACGCAATTCGTGGTGAGAAGTTTGTTGTTAGCGGGTAAGGCCTAGTGAGTCGTTCATAGCGCCTGTGACATTCAGTTTAATATACTTTTAAAGGTATAAATACATAGACAGTGCTGAATTATATTTGAAATAATATTAACTAGAAAAAAAATCATTTTCTGGTTTGAGGTGTCAGGACATTAAAGAAATGGAGCTGATTTTCAGCACAGAAAGAATATAAGGAAAACTGCATGTGTCTATTAAGGTATCGGTAGCAAAACAGTACAGTCCTCTGGTATGGAATTGATGAAGATTCTAGTCCCGCCTGAATTTTTTCTAGTAAATGTTATCAATTTTCTGCATAAAAGGCCTTACAACAGGTTCTCTTAAAAAATTATGAAGAGGCCTATATCTATCAATCGATATCCTAAGATATAATTATGATGAGTCTCGTAATTAACAATTATCGATATCAATCAACCATTACAAGTCCACTGCTGGACATAGGTCTTCCCAAGAAAGTAGGAATTTTGCCCTTAATTACCACGGCGGGCAAGCGTTTGGCAATCGCAAAGCGCATTTGAGCTACTCTGTCTCGGATAGATATACCGCCATCTGTCGGTTCTGGTACCTCAGTCGCTTCTTACGACACGTGGTACAGGAGGAGGTATCATTCTACTCTGCCGATACCTCACAGCGATGATGATGTCTATTAAGAAAGAAATGCGACGCAGTTCAGAATGTGATAATGTCTAAAGGATTACTTTGCAAATATGAAATTTGGGTCAAACAAGAAAATGCTTCAATCTAGAATCAACAGAGTTCTAAACTGAATAAAGTCACGCGTTATTTAATACTTAATGGAAACACAAGTCAAACAAAAATTTACACGATCAAAATTTACATCGTCCGACCGTTTACGACGTCAGTCAATATTGTATATGCGTCTATCCTATGATAACATTAGTGAGGTGCTTTAGGGGATGGAAATATATGTAATCGCATAAAAGATAGTAGACGTGTTATTGCGTTAACGCCTCCGAAGTTATTGGTTTTTTATCTCCATACGGTCACACTGGAAATTGGTTGTTACAATCTTACAAAAACGTCCTACATAAAAATGTACAAGTTAAAAGTTCAGTCAATTAGTCAATCAGTTAGTCAATCAGTCAGTCAATCAGCCAGTCGATCAGCCAGTCAATCAGTCAGTTAGTAAGTCAGCTTCTCTTTTTAAAAAAGATTGATTAATAGAAAGAGAAGCAACTTGAGCAGGAATACAGCACATGTCGGAATTGTTTCAGCGTGGACATAACCATAATCCATGACATTTTATCTATGTCAAGCAGTTTGAACTATGGCTACGGAATGTCCCTTTTACCGAAAAGTGTAGCTTAGGAGTTTCACATTTAAGACAAAAACGCAATTCGTGCGAAGAGGTTTGTTATTAGCGGTTAATATATTAATTGATCACTATCTCTTACATTGCCCAAAAATTGCTGATTAAAAAACATATAGCAATTCAAACACAATTTAATAAAAAAGCACCAGATAGCTGTTCGACTTCAGCTTACTGATTTTGATCACAATGCAGAACTGTTTTTTTAAATCTAGACTTTTCATAAAATATTTACTATTCAAAATGTTTATCATAGAGTTTGTCTAAAACTTGAACTGGAAAAATGATATCTGTTTCAAATAACGGGGAATTATAACGGTTCGTTTACGATGACGACGTCATGAACCATGCGGGGGAACCTGAGACGAAAAGGTTATGAGCTTTAGGCAATTCTTGAGCATTTTATATATCTCAAAAAGCTTTACTAGGTTCTTTTATTTTCTAAATAATCCAAAAAAGCTGTAATTTTTATAATAAATAGTGCAGTACCCCAGCATTGGAAAGACGCAGGTTCTTGTCCCTGAGTTAAGCCTGAGACTAGTTTATTTCTTTCTAGTAAATTGTATCTTAAATTTTTTAAGGTACCAGACAATATATAGCGATATATCTATTCTAGAACACTGTAGCTCAAATACACAGGGCAGGGGTGGGCAGCAGCAACCCTGTTGCGAAAGCTGCGCTCTGCGAATGACAAAACGCTTCCCCAGTTATGACCTCTGTAGGCTTCCAATTGCTGATATGTTAATGATGATGTAGCGTGCAAAAGAAGACGACTTCAGGAATCATTTGAGAAACTTACTTAGATACCTATCAGTGTATTTAATGCTTTATTTACATGATATAAGTTCGTACAACATCTTATACATTGTCTTCACTTCGAGATGACTAGTTTGAGCACACTTATGTTACGGATATCAAACAACGGAGGAGTTACAAATATGATACTTAAAATTTCTGTTAAACATACTGAACAAACATGAATTGAGGGGTGACCCTTGATACAAGTAATGGAGGTACACTATCAAGTTGTCGTCCAACCCGACGTCGTAATAAAATTGTTCTTACAGTTAATTTGTAATATTATTAAATTAATACTTTATAACATTTTCAAACATTTAAGTGTTAATTACTATAATTTCTAGCGGTTTTTAAGCCGTTAAAACGTCTTTATTAACATAAAATTAATTCTAATATATGTAATTCCCTTTGAATATTTTTACATTGACGTAGCTCAGAATTTAAACAATTCGCTTTATTTTTCACCTTTATGTATATAAAGATAATTATAATTTGCTTCAATTCAATTATTCTCGGGTATCGAACTCCATAGAGTTGTAAACAGATTAACTTCTACACCAACCGATGATCTACAGTCTACACTTTATACATATACAATTAAATATGAAATAAACGTGTGGTGCCGGCAGTGTAGAATAGTACCTGCACCAGGAGTAGGGTACCAATACCGATGGATGGCGGTATATCCATTCGTAACCGTGTAGCTCAAACGTACAGGGCGGGACAGCAGCATTCACGTCGAGAAACTATGCTCTGGGATTGGCAATACTATTATCCAGCACGGCAATTATGGGCAAAATTCTCCCTTTTCTTGGGGGAGCCTATGGTGAACAGTGTACTTCTAATGGCTGAAATGATTCTGATGATAAAATAAAGCTAAAGATAGTCCTCAAAGTTCAAACAAAACATATAAATGTCTTCAAAATCATCGTCATTATCATCTTTTTTCTTCTGACGTCTACATTTAATTTACAGGGGGGAATTTTTTCTCGGTCGCGTGTACTGTATTGGTGGTACCGGCAGAGTAGAATAGTACCTCCCACTGTACCAGGTGCCGTAAAGAGCGAATGAGGTAACGGAACCGACAGATGGCGGTATATTCACCTAAAACATAGCTCAAATACAACACGCGATTCTCGATCTACTGTTGCTAACTCGCTTGCCCAGGAGGTAATTATAGGCAAATTCCCTTTTCTTGTGTAGGCCTATGTTTAGCAGTGGACGTTTTACCGTTACTTTGATGATTAAATGTGTATGTATTCTGTGTATAGTTATTTTAATATGTATTAATGTAACTTATGTGTATTAATAATTTCGTATTACCGAATTTATAGTTTTAATTCTATTACTTTTTTAATCTATGCACTGCTTTTTTTTGTTTTGCCCGATGGTTGACTGGTTGATAACGCCACTAGATTTAGTCCGCTATATATTTGTATTTCGGATGTGCAAAAAATAAAATAAATTGATTAATTTAAAAAAAACATTTATATTAGTTCTCTACTCTACCATTCTTTAAATATATATCGGCTTCCCAAAATCTAATCGCAAGACTTTCTCAGGACTATGCATTATTTATTTTTATGTAACTAGCCTTTTTGGCTGTCTATTTCACACTGCATTTAGGGTTTTTTCTTACCTTTATCAGTGTCAGGGTTGGGTAGGTCGAGGTAGCTTTTTGCTAATGGTGTAGTGAATTAATGATACGCTGCAAGAAGTGAAACGAAAATCTTTTATGTTCCGAAGGTGCGGCTGGTTCTTAGGCAAATGACCTTCTGGATTGTTTAAGGGCGTATTTTGTCTCGAAAATTTTAATGCTTGTGCGTGCCTGTCGTGGCCACGATACGTGACGTGACGCACTTAACTTGTGTCGCGTCATTAATCTGACGTATTTTTTCGAAGCCTTAGGACTATACATATTATCAAATGTAGCAGTTTTACATATAGGATAATTATTGCAATATTTATCCTATATGTCATCACATATATCGTTATCATTCTGGTGTAATAAACAGATCGTCAATAAAATAATAATAAGTCAAGGAATAATAATAACATTATCATTTCCAATAAGGTCAGTGAAAAGAGATCATAAAGTCATCTAACACATAGATAATTTAATAAGGCTCACCTTAAATTCAGTCGGCATAGTCTAAAAACTAAGTTCCCTGCAAGTTAATTACGCAACCTACCAGATAAGAACTTGCAAGAAAAGCTGGTGGTGATAATGTTTCTACCAACACAACCTATGTAATAGTTGGTGCTAAGCAAACCCCTACCGGCGGCGGTAGGCTGAACCTAATTGGCGCTAACAAACCATCACCTTAAAGCTAGTGGTTTAAAAAATTCAATCCCAAGCAATTTTATCTTTTACATAATTTTAAATATAAAAAATAGATTTATATAAATTTCACCATATAAATATTTGTGGTAGGTGGGGTTCGAACCCACGGACCTTGGGGCACAAGACAGAATCACTATCGTCTGCAACATTTGCTCCGTCACCGTAGACCTTCCACACAGTTATCTCGGCATAATTTAAGCCGTACCCAGTGCTAATTGTAGTTGTTTATCCGCTGAGATATGTACTTAATTATTACCAACTGAAAAAGGTACCTTTCCCTATTTCAGTCAAAATCAACGACGGGAGGTTCCTCCTTTTTTAGTCAATTCGACTGACTTCTTTCTCGTATGTTATTTGATTTATCCGAGAAAGGTAAACTAATTAAAAAACGTATACCCAGGTGGGTGGACATCTAACGAGGTGAACAGACGATCTGGCGATTAAGCTAAATATAGTTTGCATTTCCCTTTTTTTACCGACTCATTTTCCGGGTGACGCAGGCAGCAAATGTCAAATCAGTTGTCATTGGATAAGTAAATAACTATTATTTATTATATTATTTGCCGTGAGGTACCGGCAGAGTGGTACCTTCCACTGCACCAGGTGTCGTAAGAGGCGACCGGAACCGACAGATGGCAGTATATCCATCCAAAGCATGCATAGGGTGGGGTTGGGCTGCAGCATCCTTGTCGCGAAAGCTGCGCTCTGCGATTGCTAACATGCTTGCCCAGCGCACCAATTATGGGTAAAATATCTCCTTTCTTGGAGAGGCCTATGTCCAGCAGTGGGCTTTTAATGGCTGGTATTATGATGATGATGATTTCTGTTTAAGGTATTAAAAGCCTTAACTGTTTAGTTTTAAGATAAAGGTTTTGTAAGGGCCGTCAACCTGACCAAGGTGACACGGGTCTTTCATTAGCCTCTTTCAGGATCTTTTCTGATGGATCGCGTAAGGAACCTGCATTAAACTTTATTGTAAGGCTCGTCTAGTGATAACAGTACTAGTGCATGCTTGGTACACGATGACAGATGTGATGCGTGACTCTGCGCATCGTAGCACCATAAAATTGGTATCACAATAGTATTTTGTTCTTTTTTAACTATTCAAAAGTGCCTATGATTAGGTTTAATTGATTAAATTAAATCATTTTGATTTGAAGTATATTATCGTTTGGAAAATTTGGTTAAAAATTAAAATATGAAGAAACTCCGGTTCCGGAAATCCACGAAAATAAGCCTGAAACCGCCATTAATATCTATTGTTCAATAAGTGAGTATACGAAAGTGTTGCATATCCAAGTTTAGCCATAAATTTCATCTTTACACGTATTTTCGCCAAGGTCGGACCGTAAAATTATATCGTCGGACGCAACATGATACTAAACGATAAGCCTTGATTAATTATATTAGCCGGACACCCTGCAGACTTACGTTGACCAGGGGACGAGGTGATAACATTTTAAGCTGCCTGGACACTAAATTTGGAAAATTAGATCACTCACTCATGATTATATATTTCACAGCTAATCTTAAATATCGGATTAATCGGTTTTATTTTTGGATTAATCTTTTTAGAATACATTTTCTTCTTTTTTTTTAAACAGGTCTAAAATCAAGTATACAATCTACTTGATAGTAAGTGTCACCACGGCCTATAGTTGCACGGAATACCAAAATGATATCACTAGTACGTTGCCAACCTTGTAATTTAAAGATATTATATTACATTACCCAGTAATATAATGACTATCTCATCTTTCAAACTGGAATACAGCAATGCGAACACTCCTATTTAACGGTAGAAATAGGTTAGTTCAGCTATTTTCATCTCAGATAAAAACTTATTTTTGTTATAAGTACTTTACATATATTTATATTCCGTATTTTATTAAGCTGTTTTTTGATATTGACTCTTCAATTCTATAAACTAACAACGTAAATGCAGAAAATCTTTCATTTCTGTTTGCCCTCAAATACCATGTTAGGCAGTTTTGCGGATGAAACTTGACAGGCGTTAAGGGGGCAAACAACAGTCATCGTTATATTTTAGACAAATCTTTACAAATGATTGCTTCTATGTTATTTTTCAATAGATTAACACATCCAACTAGCCTTAAAAAATCGCGTTTATAATATTAATAGGATAATGCATCCCATCTCCAAAACTACGAGTAAAACAGCAATGTTTTTGCGGCGATAAGTCGAGGAAACGCTCCGGCGATAAACCGGTGGTGATCTATGGGGCTAATTCGTCATGCGCACCTTCTGACGCTGTATATCTAGGGGATTTAATAAAGTGCTTTTTAAAATCAGCACAAAATATTCCCAACATTTTCTCGCTCTTCAGATTTTTGAATGAGTAATGGTAGATAGTATGTTTTGTGTTACACCGTCATTATAGCGGTTTTAAAGATGGCCGCAGATGGTAGTAAATTTATCTTGTGCGTCAAGGGTCGTTTGTTCAATTCCCACGGGGACAAATATTTATAATTACATTTGTTTTGTGTCTGGGTGTTTTAGACGGGCCCGATGGCGCAAATGGTAGTAATCCTATCTTGTGCGCCAAAGGTGGGTTTGATTCTCTCCCAGCACAAACATTTATATGATGATATTTATATTTGTTCTGTGTCTGGGTGTTGAATATATGTATTTAAGTAGTATATTTGTGATTCCTCTGTTGTCTGATGTCTGTTATACTTGCTTTAAGCTACTTATCTTGGGGTCAGGTCAACAAATAAGATGTAGTGTGAATTTATTTATTCTGTAACCTAAGGCAGATGCGGAAAAAAATATCAATTGTCGCTTAGTCCTTGAAATGGGCCTTTAAAAAACATCTGTCTTTTCATATCTTCAGGTGCACAGTCATCATATAAGCCATTAAAAGTTCACTGCTGGACATAGGCCTCTCCAAGAAAGGAGGAATTTTGCCCATAATTGCCGCGCTGGGCAAGCGTATTGGCAATCGCAGAGCGCAGCTTACGCGACAGGGATTCTGCTGACCATCCCCGCCTAATTCTACAAATTTCTACAATTTTGTTTTTAATAATTAATTAATGATTATATTTTATTACATTAAATATATATTTTGATTGGTTCCATGGTTTAGCTGTAGAAAGTTCTACATACTAACATTGCATCCCCGTTTTATCTCTTTAAGATATGATTTTGGAATAAATATTTTACACTTGATACACGACTTGAAATGAAGAAACTTCACAATGAACATCATTTGAATTTAATTTTTTTTTGTATGAATTTATTATTTTATCATCAAATTAGTATGAAACTTTGAAAGTTTTAAACACAGCAAAGTTTCATACTAATTTTGCCGTCCCCGTTTTACCCTCTTAGGGAGGGAATTTTCATAGTGCTTCCCTATCGTATAAAAAAACCTCGTGCAATATTTCAAGTTTCTAAACTTTATAATTTAGGCCCGCCGTCAATATGTCAATCAGTCAATCAGCTTCTCCTTTTTTATATATAGATACGAGTATAATGGTGGTGCCTCGCAGTTTCATCTGCAAAGTTCCGCAAATAATAAATAATAAGCCGACATCCATTTATCGTATAATCCAACAAAAAAAATATCATGAGTACTTATTGTACATACTTTTTAATGCCTATTTTAAAAGCTGCTATTTTGATAGTGATACTTCAATTTTATCTATACAATTACTATCTACAGAAAATATAGCCTAAGTAATTGAAGACATAGGTGCCCGCGTCTAAATCAGTACAGCCGATTTTTAATTTAGGTGCCTCAAACAGTCAGTAGGAAAGACAGAAAAATTTAAAAAAATATTTCGTTTAATGTCCCATGTATCTCTATATGGGATATCTGATGAACTCTCACTGGCAGATAGCTCATATAATTAAGAGTAATTTAGGATATAAAATAATAATAATATACTCTTTATTGTACACCAATGAAAACAACACAAGAGCATCACAAAAACATGGAATAGTAGGTACAAGAGGCGGCCTTATCGCTAAATGCAATTTCTAACAGGCAACCTTTGGATAGAAATAATGTTAAAGCTGGTGGAAGTTTGAGGAGCATTTAGTACATAATAATAATAATAAACATACATATATACATATAATACACATACATTCAAATACATATAAAATATAAAGTTACAGAACAAGGAAAGTAACAGAATCAAAAAGCAAAACCAAAGTGACACATAATACTCCTTCACCATTCTTTTAAAAACAGAAAGAGAACGAGCAGATCTCACTTCAAGGGAGAGCGCATTCCACAAAAGAACAGCTTGAACTGTAAAGGATTTGCTATAGAAGCTTGTGGAATGCAGAGGCATTTTGAGTGATAAATTCTCTAACGATTTTAGGGATTTTTCATGGCTGTCCCCAAGGAACACAAAGTGACTTTTAAGATAAGTAGAAGGGAAAGGACAGAACAATAGATCGTATAGCAAAGAGACATAACATACATATACAACGCTCAGACTGAGAGGAGCGGAACATCAGTAAGAAATGTGGTAACAATATGGTGGCCATAGTCACTATTACACGCGGAGAAAGTTGCGTTCACAGCTAGATGTTATATCAGTGGACCCCCGTTAATCCGACATGGTCTACAAGTATGATTTGTACTTCAGAGTACATATATGTACATATGTATAAAGAATCTTATCATTGGATCTGTAATTTGTCGAATTACAAGGTACTCTTCTGTAAAAAATTCCGGACTATAGGGGGTCTTAGGCAGTACTCTATAATCCGAAGAATTCGATAGTTCGACACTGCCCTGCAAAATGTTTGTCGGACTACCGGTGGTCCACTGTATTTCTTTTCTTGATCTGTAATGATTCTCCGGACTTTCGCCTAATACATAATGCATTATCTATCCTCTCTAAAGGCGATTAGTGCCTCAGTGCCTGAAATCAGTACCAGGCATAAGTTCTCCCTCGTGACGTCTTATGAAAGGGCATAATGTGTATTTGATGGGAACATGTGCCGTTAGCGGTGTCCAAAAACGCTCGTTAATCATATAAAGGCATTCACAGCCGTAATGTTCCTTTTTCGTTTAATGGAGAAATTGGGAGATTCTATTTCGATTGAATTCGTCATCATATGAGCCAGCCATTGGAAATACACAGCTGGACATAGGCCTGTCCAAAAAAGGGGGAATTTTGTCTATAATTGCCACGTTGAGCAAACGTGTTAGCGATTGCATAGCGCAGCTTTCGCGACGGAGCATTTAAGCTGCACAGTTTTTGGATGAATATACCTCCATTTATCAGTTTTAGTAACTCACTCGCCTTTTACGATACCTGATACGGAGGAGGTACCATTCTACTCCGCCGGCACCTGACGTCTTGATTGAATCACCCATTATACATGCCGTAGGGGGTCCATTGGTGGATATAGACCTCGGGTAGTCTTGTATGATTCAGTGTTATACTATATCATAATATGTAATGCAAAACATGTTATATTGTTTTATTTACTATAAGTCGCAAATTTTGTTATATCTCTTAAGGATAACCCGCAATAACTACATATTTTCGTGAAAAGCTAGGGTGCTAGTATTTTTTTTTATTTGGAAAACAAACACTATTTATAGAATAATTAAATATTATATTATTAATAATAAATCCACACAACATCACATATCGACCTGACTCCGTGATAAGTCGCTTCAAACATTTGTGTTACGGACATCACACTATAGAGGAATCACAAACTTAAAAATCATCATTTAAATGTTTATCCTGAATGGGGGACCTTAGCACATAACAAGGATCATTACCATCTGCGCCATCGGTTCCGGCAAATTGATAACTAAATATTGTTAAATTGTTGTTTGTGGCAGGAGGTGGCTTGAAGAAATGTTGCTGCCCATCCCGCCCAGTTGCATTTGAGCTAGAATGCTTAGGATATATAAACCGCCAACTATTTGTAGTAGTATACTAAATAGTCCCGGATTACAAGGTTTTTCAAAAATATGGCACAACGCAACACCTTGTTATAAAATCTACTAGTATTTGTTGTTCATTATCATTTTCACTGCGTAATAAAAATTATTTTCAACTGTTTAGTTTGATATATTTTAAAAGCGTGTTTTTTTAGTTTTTTAGAGGGATATTTTATTTTCAATTTTTAGTTCGATTTATTGTAAAATAATATTTATTAGGTGAATTCATACGCTTGAAATTAGGTAGACAGTACGCATGCGCAGTCTGCATTGTCTCACTTGATCTTACGCAGAGGATTTATTTCATCCTGAGGGTAATGAGATAATCTTATCGAAATATTGTATTGGCACCGATTTCTGACATGTGTACACATTTTCAATTATATCTGTGATTCTAAAGAGGTTCAAAATCGACTTAATGTATGTCAATAATAAACACACATACACCTGAAGCTAATATATAGCATGTAAAAACCAAAACCAAGTTGGTGAAATAAATAATTAGATACGGGTTAGTTAGTGTGACACTGCTTTATGAAGTGGCGTATAACATTTAATTGCTTCTCTCCAGGTTCGTCGACAAACGCGTCGCTTTCATTCATTACTTGTCGAAGTTGGGAGTTTGCTAACGCGCAGTGTATTTCTATTGCTATATCGTTGACGTCTTGTTTTTAATTGACCGCTGATTTGGATTTCTTTAAATTTGACGGGCCCGATGGTGCAGATGGTATTTGATTATATCTTGTGCGCCAGTTCGTGGGTTCGATTCCCACCCAGAGCACATATTTATATTATGCTATTTGTATTTGTTCTGTGTCTGGGTGTTAAATATATGTATTTAAGTATTATATTTGTGATTGTTTTGTTGTCTGACGTCCGTAACAGGAGTACTTTAAGTGACTTACCATGGACTCAGGTCAATGTTTATGTAATTTAATTTATAATCAACAAATTCACTCAACAATACAATTATTATATTGACCTGATAGATAAATAGCTTATAGCACTTACGTACATTACACTATAAAGGAATTACACTATACTATTTTTTTATTAGATCAGGTCGACAAACAAGCGTAATATTACAAAGATATCTATATATATATATATATATATATATATATATATATATCTCTATATATATATATACTAACGCGTTGCTAACCTTGTGACTTGAGGATATTTTACCACATTACCCAATAAATTCACTGCATCTCTCACCTTTCAGACCAGAACACAGCAATGCAAATACTGCTTTTTGACGGTAGAAATAGGTGAGAGTGAGATGCCAGTGCAGACAACCTTTTGTATGAGAACCTTTATGTAAAGATAACGGTATATTTACTTGTACTAGAGTAACTAGTTATTTCGGAGTCAAATCAATGTATGAGAAGTTGGGCAATAAAAGATATAAAGCTACAAAAACAGATTGAATCCTTAATTTTGTTATCATCAGTCTATTTATTGAACGACTCCCACCATCCCAACTTAATATCATAATACTTTGAATGATATATACAATAAAATATTCGTCATTTTTAATAACGATATAAGGCTCATTTTTGCTTGAAGATGCGAGGTCTTCAAATGCATCTTGGAATTGGTGATTCATGCTTGAAAACAGTTAGCGTGCTGTTGGCACGTTATTTCATTTTTAAATTAGATTTTGCGCTGCCATCTCCTGATTATTTGTTTTTCTTCTCTGCTGAAATTATGTGCTTCTGTAATATTATTACAATGGCATTTTGTGTTCATTTAGAACTTAAATATGTATAAGTATATATGATGCGCGCTGAATGTAGTTGATCGTTGTCTTATTGGTTTCAAACTTTCTACCTTGTATAAATAAATTGATTAATAATTGTGTTACATTGTGATTTAATGCACGCATTATGGTTTTTAAACTCAAGCTTCAGCCACTATGAGAGGCCCCGCCTTCTTTTTCGATGTCGCTGGAATTGACGTCTGAGTAGTCCAGCAATAGGTTCGTACGAAAAAAAAACTATGTTTTTGTTGTACAAATGTTGTTAAATTTAGGATTAACCATATTGGTCCAATTAATTGTACATTCATAGTTTAATTTTAAATTAGCTATTTCTTATGCAGCTGCTATTTGTTAATTCTTTTTAATAAATTAAAAATTTTATACAACTTATTTTTGTAAATAGTAGCCTATGTCCGATCTCAGGCCCTATACTATGTTTCTACCAAATTTCATATAAATTGGTTTAGTAGCTTAGGTGTGATTACGTAACAGACAGACTGAGCTACTTTATTTACGCATTTATAATATATTAGTAAAGGGTAAGGATAAAAAACATTCCCTTTCTTGATTTGTTTCAGCACGTTCTATCAAAATGTGTCTAAGAAACATCCTTAGTATTCAAAGACAGATAAATACTTTGATCCTCAAAGAAATCACTCCCAAGGCTTTTATCGGAATATATCGTTTTAAATTATAGAACTACGCAGATGTACCCCCTTATCTGGAAAAATTGGCCTTGTAACAAGAATAATTGGTTTCGTAAAGCTACGCGTATTTTTCGCTTCGCTTTAAGTTATTTGTCGTGCGAAATAGGCTTTTGGTTCCAATAGGTTTTTTAAAATAAGGAATACATTGTTCGCATAACATTTAAATGTAATTATTTCTGTTATTCTATTTTGATCTTTATGTACTTTACAAAGTATTTAATCGGAATGAAGTTATTGTTTCTTTGTCATCGATACAGTACATAAAGAATACTTGAGAAGCAGCTTATTCACTCGATAGTGCTTTTGATTATTCATATAATTACCAGATTTTGCCCGCAGCTTCGCTCGCGTTAAATTCGGGGTAACACGGAAGACAAATTTTTACCCCCTATTTTAGAGGCTGGGGAAAGATATCTAAAAAAAAATTGGTATTTTTGTTTGGTAACAAAGGTCTACACCGACTACATGTAAAACACACACACACATGTAAAATTTTATCTTCTCAATTTAGGGGTCGGTGGACGATTTTCAAAAGAATGCACAAAAGTCCGCAATCTTTAGCTTTCTATCTATCTCACAACATCACAAACAATGACCTGATTCCTTGGCACCAGACACAAGAACACAAATATCATCATATAAATATTTGCTCTGGGTGAGAATCAAACCCACGACCCTTGGTGCACTTGGTGTGTATTTCAAATCCATTGAAAGATCTTTGAGATTACAGTAACGGAAACAAGTCTTAAAAACAATGTGTAAGTACATTTTTTACACATAATACTCGTTAATTTATTATATATATAATATATTTCTATGTACAATTCAATCATTCCCAAATACCACATCTGGAACATATTACTAAAACTAATATAAAAGAACCATTAACAAAAACATAAACTAATTCTATCCATCTTGTCAAACCTTCGTCTTCAGGGCGATGTTCTAATTTAACCTAAGGCATCCTTTACTTTCTATAAATAGGCCGTGGATGCTCGTTGAAAAACATTGGCCACGAGAAACCTTTGTGGTTCAAGCGGAGCATGAACTTGTTAGTTATCTGATAAATCTTGGAGTGCCAGGTGCCTCTTTGATGTGTATTTACTGAAGACTTCAGAACCTTTAGACTAGAACCTTCTAAAGGTAAGAAATAGCAGTAAGACAGGCTATGTGTATGTATATGTTCTTACATTTATTGTAATATATTCGCAGCGCCCCGCGGTTTCATCCACGTTAAATTGTAAAACTATGCACCCTCCTTTTACAAGGGGTAAAGGTAAAGGGTGAATTTAAAAAAAAACACGTGTTTCATGATCTTTAAAGAATATACTGTATATTGATTTAATTCAAATTACTTCACAAACAGTACAGCTTCATACTAACTTTGTAGCCCCGTTTTACCTTTTAAGGGGGTGAACTTTCAATAATCCTTTCTTAATCCTCCCCTATATTAGAAAAGATGCCACAATGGAAAAATTCAAGTATTATGTGTGTGTGTGTGCAAAATTTACAGTACGTGAAAGATTGGTAATTTAGTTTATGTCTTATTGTTTTTATGTGTACATGTAAATTTTTATTTATTACCTTTTATTGTCATTACAGGTTGTATAATTTCTTGGAGCTGGTATGTCTGTGATAATTATTAATATTGTTCTAGTAACATTTACTCAATTTATTTTTATGTTATTAGCAAACGCTACAGATAATAAAAAATTTAAAAAAAATCACATAATATATCCATTGACCTGATTCCATGGTAAGTCGCTTAAAGCACTTGTGTTACAGCCATTAAGCAATAGAGGAATCACATATAACTTAAATGCACGAAAACACTTAAATATATATTTAAACATCCAGACACAAGACAAACACAAATATCATAATATAAATATTTGTCCAGGGTGGGGATCGAACCTACGACCCCTGGCGCATAAGATAGGATCACTACCATCGGTCTCGTAAAATATATATATATACAATAATACAAGTCAAGACTGCCATTAAAGAAATAAAAGAAAACTATAATATAAGAAACCTATGCCTTCCTTTCACGGCACAATTGAGTACTGAGATCGAAATATGATTGCTGAAAAAGTTAAATCAGATGTCTGTTCAATATTTGTGATAATCTCCAGCAACAAGAAGCTCATAAGAAAGTAATAAATAGGATTATTTATAAAAACGTTCATTGGATAGTAAATAATTTTATCATCATCATCCGCAACGTCCACTGCTGGACATAAACCTCCCCAATAAAGGGGGATGGCCCACAATTACCGCACTCTGCAAGTGTGGTGGCAAAGGCATGCATAGCTACGAGACGAGGATGCTGCTGTCCATCCCCACCCTGTAGTATTTAAGATGCACTCTTTCGGATAGATATACCGCCATCTGTCGGTCCTGGTACTTTAATCGACATTGACAACACCTGGTAAAAAAGGAGGTACTAATCTACTCCCCCGATACTAGCAGATTTTGTTTAAAATCAGTAAAATCTACGACGGTTAAGTGATATTTCTTCAATGTGTGTTTTGATGTAGGTAATATGTGTATTGTGTTGCTGTAAAAATAAAGAGCCTTTAAATGTAAACTAAGAATTGATTACATAGTTTTAATCCCCATAAACATTTAAAAGGAAATGCTCTGAAGGTGCCAGGGTGAGCGTGACCTCTGAACTGTCACACTCACCAACTACTCTCTTGACGATGGCGGATTTGGTTCCGCGTATTGTAATGCACTTCATTCCGGTCAGGTTTACTCCAATCTGTAAATATAAATTGATTTTAGATTACAGTCTACCTGGATATCATCATCATCACCATATCAGACATTGAAGACCGTACAAACGACTAACTAACGTTGAAATTAACTTTCTTTATATATTTATTAATTTTCCAACATTAACAAACAATTATTCATCGGTTGAGATACAATAAAATATATATTTTAACAATTATAGGAGAATAAATCCTGCCTTATGAACATCTGAGGAACAGAAATCTAAGGATCAGAAAGTGGTCTAAAATATTAGCTTTGAGGTATTGGTTTGCGCGTAGTATATATGTAAAATACTATACGTTGTACCGGAAACATTTTCCGTGTAATATTACTTTATATTTCATCCCTGAGGATCTCTAGTTATATCAGAAAAAACTCTACGTCACTCTTTGGCTGCTTAATCTATAGCTGTGTGATAAGTCTTGCCAATTCTAAAGATAAATATAAAACCACATCTATCCCTCAAATAGTATGTGTGTTACTCCAGAGTAAAAGTAATCTTTATGCCAGATTTCATCGAGATTTATTCACCTGTTCTGGCGTCAAAAAGTTACAAAAATACTTGTACACATTTTTTTTCCACAACATCTTATACATTGACCCGTGGTAAGTTTCTTGAAGCACTAAACAAGCCAGATAACAGAGATATCAAAAATATCTAATTGGATAATAATTATCATCATTAGATTATATTTGTGTTGGTTTTGTGTCTGGGTGTACCTTTATGGTGGTTTACTTTCCAACAACTGTGTGCGATCATTAAATTGTTACATACCGGCATTTATCCGTTAAATTTGTTTGTAATAAAACATAAACTTCATATTTGAGATCCCTTTCTATTTTTAAGGATTAATTTCAAAGTTTCAAGCATAGTTATAATCATTGTTAATATGCCAGTTTTTAATTGAGTGTATAAATAAGTTTTGACATTTTTTACAAACTTACGTTTTAATTTATGGGAAATCTGAACTATAATATTTGCTGTCAAGATCCAAGAGTCTTCCCGTCAGGATTTCAATGTCTATATGATATCAAAGTTCACCGCAATAATCTAGTTTTGCTTGCGTCATAACGAAGTCTAAGAAATAGCCCTCGTCTTTACAACAACAAATTATCACTTACACATTTACATTGATTGCTTACAAAAAATACATTAATTTATCTGAATTTTACCGCTGTCTTAGAAACTTCTAATGTATTTTTCCACTCCGCTTACCAACAACGTTTTGTTTTTGTTTCAATCAATCAATCAAACACATCTTTATTGTCTATACAGGTTTAAATATTGATACAAATAATAAATTTAAGTGTCAACTTGTATTGTGTCTTATGGGCGTACGTACTCGTATAATGTTGAAG
This sequence comes from Heortia vitessoides, assembly GCA_020976665.1. Taxonomy (NCBI): domain Eukaryota; kingdom Metazoa; phylum Arthropoda; class Insecta; order Lepidoptera; family Crambidae; genus Heortia; species Heortia vitessoides. The sequence continues at coordinate 16,298,915 of JACJUM010002543.1, forward strand.
CAATTTGAATTATAGTATCTTGAACTCACAGGTGAATATTACTTGTAGGCATCACTTATCTCCTCTAGTATACGATTATATATTCCGGAACCATTGCCAAAAAACAGAATTTAAAAAAGGATGTTTTGCATATAAATAATTAATTACAGAGCATGTCGTTTGCTTGTGTTGAATTGAAACATGCCAATGTTGTATTTTAAAAATATTGCACATTCCAAGATAAATTCAATTAGCGTAAGGGAAAATAAATATATTTATGTATTTTTGATTTGAGTGCATAGTTTCAAGTAAAAGAGGACTTAATTTCAATAATATTATTAAAGACAGCTTGAACATGAAATATAATAAGTTTTCAAATAATAAACGAATTAATTATATTTATTTTCTTCTTTTTTTCTTCATGTAAACCTTGCTGTTTACAACAATTGAATCTATGACGTAAGGAAAGGTTTATATTTTTTAAATTATGTTTCTCAAGAATTTGTACGACAGAAGTTGTACATAGAATGTATGCTAATTCTGGTCCATTACTTCTGGGTTCGAAATACTGTTTGTACTGATATAGATGTAAATACCTCGATACTTAAAGATGAGTCGAATGTATCCTCAGCAACATTCACGTCACTGTAGAGAAGTTTGGATTCGGATAGATTATCACATTGTCCACATTTCCATATTCCTCCAGTTAGACTCAAATCTGCGAACAATTCAAATGTAGTAAAACTAATGAGAATATTCTAATTTTCATTCCTAACCATAAAGAACAGCTTAGAAGTTTAAAAAGTATATAGTCTATAACTGATACTCGTCTCCTATTTATTTTTATATTATTATACACATTTTACGTTCTAACAATATACTTCACTTATCAGTCTAGCGACTTGCTTAAGATATTCTTCTGACATCTGAATATTGTTGTATTGTATAATGTTGCCTGTATTATGGCATACAGGCAATATTATACAATACACGACAAAATAAATTAAAGAACACTAACAAAGTTGGTACAGAGCAGTTTTTCTTGACACTTGCATTTAACTTGTGAAATTCATCTAAACAAGCACAGGCAAATTACATCTTATTTATAATAACCTTAGAAGCGAAGTGCTAAAGAAGTCGCTCCAGACACGGACGTTAACAATACATGTTTAAAATATGATACGTGTTTTAAGTGAGTTTCCAGTTCAAAGAAAGTAAAGTTTTATTTACACCATTATCACATCACTCCAACCGTAGAAAGTCCACTGCTGGACATATACCTTCCCAAGAAATGGGGATTTTGCCTATAATTGTCGCGTTGGGCAGCCGTGGTGGCAATCGCAGAGCGTATACTTTACGATGGGGATGCTGCTGTCTCTTCCCCCTGTATTTGAAATGCGCAGTTTCAAACATACTACCATCTGTCGGTTCCGGCATCTCAGGCGTCTCTTACAACACCTGGTACAGAGTGAAGTACTAACCTAATCCGCCGGTACTCTTCGGGATTAATACCATTTAGCGCTATATTAATATAATTAAATATGCCAACTAGGATAATTTTGACAAACTCACTTAGTAAATACCTATATCAATGAAAATTTACACATTTCGGAAAATTTTAATAAACTTATTTTGTTATCTTCAGTTTTAAATACAATCAAAGAACACCATCTTGAATTTTAAAGACAATCTTTTGTGGCGGCGTAGACGTAAAAAAATACTTGTGCATTTAAGTAGCAATAGGTGAAATAATTAGATTCTACTTCTTTATGAATCTATTTGTGATTCAAGATCGATACCGGGACCATCAATCTATAAGTTCTACAAGTGTTGAGATTATAACCGTAAAAATATTTAAAATTTACCATTGTCTTCAACATTAGTCACTTCCTCACCACTGACACCGTTCAACAAATCATTGATTATTGGATCAATGTATTCTTCACTATTAAAAATACTCATAGCATCTATCACAACTATAACTGTTGCTACAATTAAAATGTATCTTATCATTTTAATAGATTTTAATAAAGATTTATTCTGTATATATTTAAAATTATTATGTTTATTTAATTTAAATGCAAATTATTGTATTAATCACATTCCAATTAACTTTGACTAGTTCATATTAAACACAAACGCGAACTGATGCTGCGTGTGATAAATATTATCAGTTTCATTGACCTTTGCCGATAAATTTTATCTCAAAAATAATTAATATTAATAGTTATCTTAAACAAATTATTTCGCATTTAACATAAGACAAATTTATCTGGTAAGGATACCATTGTATTTTATCGATATACGCAAGTATGATTTAAGGTACATCGTCGTGATCATCGCAGCATGCCCGAGGTAGGAAGGAGATATCCATAGATGCCACGCTAAGCAAGTGGTGGCAATCGCTGAGTGTAGCTTGGCGACAGGAATGCTGCTGCTCATCCCCACCCAGTTACCTTTGAGCTGCACTACTTCAAAAGGATATATACCTCTTATGTCAACTCGTACAGGACGAGATACTATTCTACTCTGCCGGTACCACTCGAATAATGCATAAGACACGTTAAACCTTAGTTTTTATTATATCTATTGCTCGATACACGCTTTAGGAGCTACGCCGGCGTGATGGTATCGTTAAGGGTCGCTACCCAATCAATTTAGGAGTACATATGCTCGGCCTCGGTTCTATGTCAATCTGGTATAGTCTTTTACAAGTATTCATGCAGTAATCTATAATAATCTATCAGGATAAACTGACTGACTGACATATCAAGTATCATCACTAGCCAATGTAAGTCCAGTGCTGGACATAGGCCTCCCCAAGAAAGATAGAATCTTGAAATCTTGCATATGATTATATTTTATTACGTATGGGAGCACTGAGGGGGAAAGATTTTAAAAAAATTCACTTCCACAACTATTTAAACGGGGGTGTAAAATAAGATGACACTTTGCTGTTTTTCAAGTTTTTCGAATCAAATTCAGTATAAAGGTTCTTCAACGAAAGTCATGAAACACGTGTGAAATATTTTATTCTATAATAACCTGTCAACATTTCTATCTACACTTTCGTCAACCTTGTAATTTCCTGCTTAAACATGAATGTACAAATGCTCATCCATTTGAAAACACAATGCGTTCTCTAACTAAAACTGCAGACAATAGAAGCCACTGCTAGCCATCGCATTGTTCCCTATTCAGTTGTGGCTCAATATTTTATAATGGATTGGAAAGAATTCATGAAAATAGATCTAAAATATTTATTATGAAATTATATAAAAGTAATAATAATACTCTTTATTGAACACAAATAAAAACAACTCAAAAACATCACAACAACATGGAGTAGTAGGCAAAAGAGGCGGCCTTATCGCTAAATGAAACCTCTTACAGGCAACATTAAAAGTCCACTGTTGGACATAGGCCTCCCCAAGGGGGTATGTTGCCCACAATTGCCGCGCTGAGCAAGCATGCTGGCAATCGCAGAGCGCAGCTTACGCGACGAGGAAGCTGCTGCCTATCCCCGCCCTGTACATTTGAGCTGACTTTTTTGCATGGATATACCGCCATCTGTCGGTTCTGGTACCTTAGCCGCCTCCTACGACATCTGGTACAGGGGGAAGTACTATTCTACTCTGCCGGTACCTCACGGCAGAGAAGACATTCAGATCACAACATTTAGTTGGCGGTAATATTCTAATTTTATAAGATTTATAATAGGATTAGAGTAAGCAATTTCGCACCAAAGCCTTTTAGATTGACATTGATGTAAAACAAATACACTGCATTATCAATTGCAATTGTTAGCAAAGACATAATTACTCTTTCAGATCGCATAGCCCCTGAGGGAGTCCCCGTGTTTAGCGTGGATACGTCGCAGGGCAATCAAGTTGGGTTGCTCATTAATGAACTCATGAATGAGTCTTTTTCCTCCAATGGTACCGGGGAATTACCGTTGGAATAAGCTGGTTTTACTATTGGGGAATCTAATATGTTTCACCAGTAAAGCAAGCTGATAGTGTATCGTGAATCTACATTTTAATTTTAAACACAATTTTTTTTTATATGCTACGGTTGACGGAGTCACCCATTTTAAATTGTAGAACTTTCATACCACCTTCGCGGCCGCCATTTAGCCCCTTAAAGTATGATTTTCAAAAAGATATTTAACACTTGTTTCATGACTTTCAATGTAGAATCATTATGATGAATTTATTTCGAATAACTTTAAAAACAGCAAATTTGCATACTAACTTTGCTTTCCCGTTTTATGCGAATTTTCAAATTAAATCAAAATATTCTTTATTCATGTATGCTCATAACAAGCACTTTTGAATCGTCAAAACTACCGGCACCAAATGAGTCTTAAAACTAAGTTTAATGAACCTGTCATTACAAAAACTATCAGAGAAGAACCTACAAGAAAAACTAGTGGTGATAAAGGTTCCATGAATACTAAATAGTTAGTGTTAATGGAATCCCTACCGGCGTCAGTGCTAACAAACCGCTGTCTTAAAGCTAATAAAAAGGTAGCTAAAAAATAAAGGTAACAGCAATTCAATCCCAGGCAGTTGTATCATTAATACAATATTTGCCACTAAAATATGCTTTAGAAATAAGTTATTATAATATTAGTACTCTTTATTGTACACAAAAAATTACATAGAAAGAATAAGCTTACTATTTACGTAATTTTAAATGTACAAATTAGCAGGTAAGCCTAAGATGATATGTAAATTCTTATGCAGTTGCCCTTGAAAGAATTATTTATTTTATGAAGCCGTGTGGCGAGCTTATATATATTTTTGGTATTTACATTATGTATGTCACAGCTTGCTTGCTTATGTTTCTTTATACATAATGTTTTCATAAACATACTAATTCTGTGTTTTAAACGTATTCCTACGTTAATAGTAACTTCTGTGCAAAATTTCTAGCTTCTAACCCTTATACTTTGGTCAGTTAGCTTTTATAAATATAGATAGATGTTTAATTCTTAATTATATAATATATAATATTAATAGTTCATTCATATTAATAGATAATTTTAATAGTTCTGCTAATTGTATTAGTGTTTTAAGACGATTTGGAGTCACATGTCATACTATGCACTAATCATGTTTCATACTATAACTATTAATTATTTTATGTCGGCTATAGTATGTCTGCTATAAGCTGTAGGGTAGTGGTAAACTAAACTAATAATATCTCTCCTGTATCAATTATTGTAAGAGGCGACAGAGGTATCAGAATTGACAGAAGGCTGTATATTTACCTGAAATAGCTAAGCTTAAATGTATTATGGCGGGTATGGGCTGCAGCAAGCCTCATGCGCTGCTATTGCCACCAAGCCTGCCCAGCACCGAGATTATGATTAAAATCCACCCTTCTATGGAAGGGCTATGTTCAGCAAATAAATCATCATCATCATACCAGCCACTGGAATCCACCGTTGGACCGAAGCCTCTTTAAGAAAGGAGAGCAAGCGTGTTGGCAATCGCTGAGCGCAGCTATTGCGACGGAGATGCTGTTCATTTGAGCAGCACTATTTCGAATGGTTATACCACCATCTGTCGGTTCTGGTACCTTCGTCACCTCTTACGATATCTGGTACAGTGGGTGGTACTGTTCTATTCTGCCGGTACCTTACAACACAGTAATTAATCAAATTAATAAATTGTGTTATGGGCATCAGTCAACAGATGAATCACAGATATACTACTTAAATACTTATATATAACACCCAGACACAGAACAAACAGAAATATCATCATATAATCTCATTGGGCCTGTCGCATCGTTCAGTGTTTGCTAGATAGTCAGCTAGTAACAATTTTGTTCTATTATTTCGCGGTATAAAACAACAGTTTGTACACAACATGCAGGAAGGCAGTTATATAAGCGAACTGTCATAGTCAATATTGACGGAGCCCGATTGGCGACAGTTGGCGCAAACACGAGTTTGCCGTTTGGTTATATAACCTTGATTACCATAGATTTCATGCGGTAAAGGATAATTACTGAATCTAAAAAGGTATTTTTAATCCCTACTAATATTATAAATGTGAAAGTCTGTCTGTCTGTCTGTTACGCTTTTTGATGAATTTTGGCACAGATAATCTTTAGACTGAAAAAGGACATAGGCTATTTTTGAATTCAAAATAAGGGTTGTAAGGGGTCGAAAGGGAGGATGAAAAGATGTATGGAAGTATCGCTATTTTTGGAGCTAGAAACTTGAGACTTATTTTTCAGGTCATTGATTCGATATAAATAAAATATAGGTATATTTAAATGAGGAAGGTACTATTCTACTCAGCCAGTACCTCTCTTTGCCACGAGATACCAGCTGAGTAGATAATACCTTTCCCTGTACCAGGTGTTGTAAGAGATGACTGAGGTAACAGTTAAGCTCAAATGCACAGGGCGAGGGTGGACACCAGCATCCTCGTTGCGATAGCTACGCTCTACGATTGGCACCACGCCTGCCCAACGCAGTTATTTTGGGTAAAATTCCTCCCTTGATATGATATGACGATGATTGAAATGATCTAAAATAGAATATACATTGTCCAACATTGGCCAATGCCTTTCTTGAACAGTGACACGTTTAAAATTATTTCGAATTTTCAATATGATATGCCTGATGGCGCGTCTGGTAGTTATCCTATCTTATGCGCCAAGAGTTGTAAGTTCAATTCAGCCACGATAATTGTGAAGTCTTGAATATGTATACCGCCATCTATCGGTTCCGGTACCTTAGTCGCCTCTCCATCAAGTCCAAAACGAGGTACTTTTCTGCTCTACCGGTCCCCAATGCTAACGGAATCACTTATATAATACTTAAATACATATTTTAACACTTAGACACAGAACACTTGTTTCTCCAAATAGCAGTGTTCGCATTGCTGTGTTCCGGTTTTACAGTGAAATTACTGGGTAAATGTAACATAGTATCTTCAGTTAATGTAACATAGTATTAGGTTGGCGACACGCTAGTGATATCCTTGTGATGACACTAGCATTTAAAGGCTGCGGCCACGTTTACCATCAAGCGGACCGCTTGCTTATTTATCGAACCAGTTAAAAATAAGCAAGCGGAGTGAGGTCAGTACATAAATTGTGAGAGATACAGTACTTATTACTAATATACTGTCAAAAACTCGGTCGACTTAAAAATCCATCGCCTTTTCGTCTCTAGATGCTGAGGCCGAAACCCCTAATGCCATGTAAAACATAATGACCTAGAAAGGGTTGTCACGATCGCCGTAAAAATTCATGACGTGTGACAAGATCCTATTTCGGCGTGGTCCCGTGTCGCGTATGGCCGATTTATGGTAACACCCCTGGGTGTTATTTTACATATTTATTAAACCAGCTTTCACCCTAGCGATAGTGATAGTATTATCTCTAAAGAAAATCATGTTCGAGCTTACCGTAATATTGTTCAAATTCGAAGGCTGAAAGAGCCTTCAATTCACAAATGTGGCAACGCGCTAGTGAAATCCTTGTGGTACGAACGTTTTTAGGATGTGGTGATATTTACAATCACCTGGACTGTATGCTTGTTTGTTGGCTTAGTCGTATAAAAAGAGACTTAATATCGAGTCCCACGGGAATTCCGTAATCAAATGAAGCCTCTAACATTATCTGACTGCTTAGCACTGTCACTGCAAATCTGCAAATAATGATGATCTATTTGCAGAAACTAAATGATAGGTACCATCAAACATCATTGTCATCATTACAGCCATTGGAAGTCCACTGCTGGACATAGGTCTCCCCAAGAAAAGGGGAATTTGGCCGATAATTGCCGCAATGGGCAAGCGTGTTGGAAATCTCAGTGTGCAGCTGTCGAGGCAGGGATGCTGCTGCCCATCCCCACCCTATCACAAACAACCAACTTACTTTTTCTTCTTCGTTGTTATTTGTTGCAATCTGTTATTTTTTGACTTTCAGCAATATCGTTATTAATTAACAGTAGTTGTTTGTGGTCCATATCTAGTGACGTTGTCTCTCAATGGGTAGGTCAGAACCAACACTCATGGTGTCGCATGTCCATGCCTTTTTGAGTCACAGGCATAAGTCTAGACATGCTCTTCTTTTTAATCTTGAAAATGTAGTTTTCCTTTTCATCAAGTCTACAGCAAGTTCATTTACATGTTTTAGGAGTCGATCTTTGTATCTGGGCATCACTTTCAAGATTTCTCCTTTGATTGTGGGAATTTTTAAATCCTGGTGCAACTTGTCATTGGTCATATACCAATTCGAGTTGGTCATTACCAAGGAGTTCTAAAGATATCAAAAGCGCGTTGCCATCTGACATAACTAGTAACATTGGTAGTTTATCTCAAGTTATGAGACTAAATATAATTGTTACATCAGCTTAGCAGTGGACTTCCAATGGCTGATATGATGTTATTTAAGACCAGCTCTACTTTTAAATTTAGTCGAGGTCGTTTAAGGATTCAGCCTGTCACAATTTAAACTTCATGTTTAAAGTTATCACTCGAAAATAAATTTTCAACGTTAAACCATTTCTAATTGACACACTTTATTTTCATCATGCATGTAAGAAAATTGAGAGAAAAATTTAAAATTGCAGCTCGTATATATTTTGCTTTGAAACAATCAAGTTTTCATAATAAAATACAGAAGGCCAGTGTATAACAACATTTTGTTTCCATAATTGTAGATATAATTTTTGTTGTACCAAAAATACGCCATCATTTCAGCCTTGGAAATCCAGTGATGGACATAGGCCATAGGGGGTATTGTGCCAATAATTGTCGCGCTAGGCAAGCGTTGTGGCAATCACAAAGAGCAGCTTTCACGAAGGGTAAGCTGCTGCCCAACCCTACCCTGTACATTCGAGTGACCGGTGTACTAAGGTGCCAGACGTTAGTCGACTTTTATGACTGACTTTGACCTGACTTTTACATTTATAATATTAAATACTGAAATAATAATTATTTTTGTTATTAAATGATAGCTATATTAATTAAAGAACTAATAATTTGTGAATTAAAATTCATTCTTAAGTGAAAATATTTTCACGTAAAACGTTCTTGTACTAAAGCGATCTTAAATGCATTGTACCAAATATGATTTACCATTCAGCCAGCGGTGTACCGTGTATTGCCCCAAAGATTGCAGATACAGAGGTAAGTACGCCTGTTACCTCCTTATCTGCAATTTTACGCTCGAATGCCCCATCGACGCGGAAAGCCCTACTTTGAGAATATTTCTTATTGATAACCAGAAATTCTGAAGCATCAAACCTTCCTTTGAATATTTCGAATCAGGGACAGAAATAGATTTAAACAAGTATTATTCCTGTTGAAGGTTGTCTGATTAATTGTGTTGAAGGGTCCGTGGAGTTAGGTGGTTGCCTTTCAGGGTTCATACTCAGCAGATATGTGTATATATACCACAATAATAAAATTACAAATATGCTATATGAAGTGGCCACATACAAAGGTCGTCTGCATTCGTACCTTACTCTCATCTATTTTTACCACCAAATAGTTGTTCGCTTTGTTTTGTTTGAGTTTGAAGGGTGAGGGAGGTGATATTACTGGGTTCCATGACATAATATGTTCAAGTCAAAAGTTTCGCCACGTGCTAGCTGTTCTTGTGATATAACGAGCATCTATAGACTGCAATGAGCTTACTAGTACGCGGACTAGGTGCTCTTTTGTCGACAAGTTAATAAAAAGAAAATAAAAATTCAATAGTTTTTAAAATCTGTGTATGTCGTATTTACAATATAATACATGTTGAAATAATTTGCAGAAAGAGTTCAGAATAAGGTCTTTAAATTCCTCACGTATGTTTTTCCGTAGCATTTCTTGGAGGTAATTTGTGTGAATGTAGATGTTGTTATTTGAAATTTTAGCATCTCATGTCAACAAACTCTTCGAGGTATTAAAATTAACTAACATTAAGAAAACTAGCAATCTATAAGTGAATTCTGCTCCTATCCTAAAATTCAAGGAGAAAATTATAGTGATTTTGAATTTTATTGAGAATATTGGTGTATTTCTTGCTCTAAAGAAACAGACTTTTTAGTAAAACTACCTTTTGAATTGCTGTATTTTTTCAATTTTTTTTTTATTTTTGTGGTTGTTTCAGCGAGAGGACATATGTCGTTTGGTCTGCAAAAAGAGAAGATGTGCTGCGGACTCAAGTGTCCAACGCCAGGGTCCCGACAGTATTTTTTTTTGTTACGAGAAATGCCTGGTGCCTATATCGTCAGTTTCAGCATCACCGGGAGAAAGAGGCCAGGCCTCTCATTAATGAGTGACCCTATGCCTTTGCTCTTCCCGCACCTTAGGAAAGTTGCGAGAACTGAAAGAGACCGACGACGATCACTCAAGCACGGACTTTGATTTGAGTGGCCGTCGTTGTTTCAATGGTTATTTGTCAGGTTCTTGTATATATTTGGAAGTTACAAAAGCTTTGTAGACGCCACGCAAGTTCTGTGATGCGATTGTTGGACTCTTTAGTTCTGTTTCTTTGTGGTGCCACAGCTGTTTTATTTTATATAATAATTAATAATATTAAGCCTTAATATTTAGCCTTATATTCAATGTTTAGACGAGAGGTACCGGCATAGTAGAATAGTAGCTCCCTATGTACGTAGGTGTCGTAAGAGGCGAATAAGATACCAAAACCGACAGATGGCAGAAACAGTGTAGCTAAAATAGAGACGGTACGGATGGGCAGCAGCATCCCGCGAAAGCTGAGCTGCGCAATTGGCCAGTGCTGCAATTTTGGGCAGAAATTCACCTTTTCTTGGGGAGGCCTATGTCTAGCAGTGGACTTCTAATGGCTTTTATGATATCTGAGTAGAGCATTCTTTCTCTAATCAACTTTATAATTACTTCACCTAACAATACGTATTGAAATGCATTTAAATATTTATACGGACAGATATTCTGCAAAACAGTTACAACTATAGGATTACATAAGAAAATACAAATAAAAAATATATTACAAAAAGCCGTAATCGTCTGAAAAAATACACCAGAGACATAATTTTATTTGCATGAACATTTTCACTTAGCTAAACTCACGTACTCAAGAATAATTGGGGAGAAGAGAATAAGTGTAAGTGTTCAAAGAAATCGTCTATAAGGCTTGAGAGGTCTTATAATGGCGTGCCAGCTCGTCGGGGGACGTGCAAAATGTACCTTTCCTCCTTTGTAATCGCTGCCATAACCTTTTTTAGTCTTGTAGACGCACTAATTAGATGCTAGATAGCTTTTATTAAAAGATATATGTTATGTATATATATACATATATATATGTTTACTAACACGCACATATTTTATTAAAAAATATATGCGTGTCAGTAACCATCACTGCGGCCTTTAGATTACTTATATTTTACTAGTGCATTGTCAAACTTGTGACTGCATATATTATATCACATTATAAAGTAGTTTTTTAATGTATGTATTCTTAAACAAAACAAAGTATTAATAAAAAATATTTTAATTTATAAAAATATTTTTAAAATTTTTGTTTTGTTACGGAATATCTACTAACAGTGAGTTATATTGAGACAGAATTAGAACGACTTTGCCTTAACACTATTTTACTGCGTAGAAACAGACTCCCGAATTTGTCGATAATCCTTTGTACTTAAGTAATCATCAGCATTATCATTATAGCTATTTGAAGTCCTCTGTTGGACAGAGGCCTCCCCAAGAAAGGGGGAATTTATCCCATAATTGCCGCGCTGGGCAAGCGTGTTGGCAATCGCAGAGTGCAGCTTTCGCAACGGGGATGTTGCTACTCATTTCCATACTGTGTATTTCTGTCGGTTTTGGTATCTCAGTCGCCTCTTACGACACCTGGAACAAAGGGAGGTACTATTTTACTTTGCTGGCACCCTACAGCATTTTCCTGAGTAAATTATCCTTTAATTGTATTAAACCTTGATTAAGACAGAGAAACGCTTAGTTTACACTATTTTGTTACACTTTATTTTGTTGTACAAAATATTACAAAAACATGTTTTCAAATTCTTAGAGCTACGAATAAATATACGGATTGAGAGATTTCGCCGTCTTCTCTGAGATATGAATAATTAATAGTAGTAATTATGATTTGTTATTTATTATCAATCCTCACTTGGTTTTGTGTTTATCTTTCCCTTTTTAATATTTCATGTTTAATTTTAGCATCAATTTGTATACTATTTAACATCAACAGCGGTAGAAACTAAAAGAATGTTAATCAATTTTTTATTTCTTTTTAAGTCTTATCTAATATAAAGTTCACAAAAGAAATAAAATTTAAAAATAAGTATTACTAATAATATTTTACTATAAAATCTTCTTTTTTTATACTATTTAACATTAACAACGGTAGAAACTAAAAGAAAGTTAATCAATTTTTTATTACTTTTTAAGTGTTATCTAATATAAAGTTCATAAAAGAAATAAAATTTAAAAATAAGTATTACTAATAATATTTTACTATAAAATCTTCTTGTTTGTGTGTTTTTTCATTTAACTTGTTTCGTGTCTATTCAATTTGGTTTCGTGTTGTTCCGCAAAAAGGAAAATGCAATGCATTTCTGCATTTTTCAAATACCAAACTAATAAAATAATTAAAATTTTATCTCTTTTATCTCTTAGTTCGACGTCATATCTCCTTGTACATATCGTTTTACTAGTCTGTACTATACATTTCTTCATATAATTCATTTCCTTGCTCTCTGAATAGCAAATTGATTGAATCGTAATTGGCTTACCGTTCTACAATCACATAAAAGCTGTCGAATGCTTCAAATCAAACAACAGGCAAGTCAATTTACTTTCATAAAGTCATAAACCTCTTACAATTAAATGAACCTTGACCTTAAATTAATGTCTTCTCTACATTTTAGATTATAATTACTCGAAAAAAATCAACTTACCTCAAACTTCGGGTGGACTCTACGAACACCATTCCCAAGCCTGGTGATTGTTCTTTCGTTAGGTTACTGTGATCGCACTAGATTTGTCGAGTTTAGTGTTTATTTTGTAATTCTTTCAGTCACTGAAATGTCAAACTTTTTCAAGTTTGAAGCAATCGATAAAGAAGAAACAATTACGAAATCACTTAAGAGATTCTATTTAACATTGTCTAATAAATAAAGAACAAATAGATACAGGATAATACATAACATTTGAAAAGAGAGATTAAAATAATGCAGTTGCATTCGAACACGACTTCAAATAAAAAAAAACTATTGAAAGAGTTCGCCGCGTCGCCGGCAAACTGGGTTCTAATTTAACTTTCAATACAGCGCTGAACTTCCACCAAGTTTTACGGCACAACGCTACGCCAATTACCGGTGTGAAGGAGAGCAAATTTGTGTAACTTCTTGACTGTATTCGTCATGTCATCTTGTGTATAGTTTCGAATTCAATTGCGATTCTGTGTAACTCTGGAAACGTTGCGGCTTACCCATTTTAAGCTTATTATTCTGATTTATGTCTTAGAGTAAGTATTGAGTACAGTTAATAAGTTTTAAAATCAAAACAAAATTATACTTTAATCAAATAGGCCCATTACAAGCATATTCGAATCGTGAAAAAACTAATGAATAAAAACAATAACAGGAAGTACTACATTCGATTATATGTATGATTCTGATGACCCTGATAACCTTACAAGATCATGAGAGTAAGATATGTATATGTGGCCTACCTTAAAATAGTCTACCGTCACCTGACGGGTCTTTAAACTAAGTTTAGTGCAACCTGCATGTGATGGTGATAAAGGTTCTATTAATACCAAGTAGTTAATGTTAATAAAACCTCTACAGCAGTCTGCGCTTACAAAACTTAGTCTCAAAGTGGAGCAAGAGAGCAATTAAATTAAATCCCAATGATATAATTTATCATATTCTAAGAACAGGCATGTTGGCAATCACAGAACAGAGCTTCACCATGCTACTCGCCCCGCTATGTCGCATTTGAGTTACGCTGTTTCTGATCGTTATACCGCCATCTGCAGGTAACAATACCCCTACCGCACTACGATACGTAGTACAGAAAAAAGTACTGATCTGCTAGCAAAATTCCGCGTCACCTAATAAATCCAGCCTGAATTAAGTATCATCCAAATTTTCAAGAAACGTATTAAAAATATATATATACTCGGCTAGAGCTGTCTATACGATTTATTTTTGTATATTTCTAAGTTTTGATAGTTATTTACTCATTAAAGATATAATTTACCACATTTATCAAAATTGTCTAGGATTTGTAGCCAAGTAATGTAAATTGTTAGGTTTTATTTATAATACCGATGTGATCTAAAGATCTTCGTCTAGAAAGTTTAATAAAATAGGTACAATAAACCAATGTTTTATTGTGCCGAATATGATCAATTTGAAGCTGGGACTAATGAATTTACAGTAGACCTTCCTTGAATCAAGAGATAACTAGATTATTCCACTTTGAATGGCAAATTTATCAAGTATGGCTTGCTCCGCTTCGACCTACAAACATACATACAAGTGTAACAGATGCATCTGAATTAAACTCAAATGGGGAGTGAAAACCAGATTAGTTACTGTACGAGTTCGCGAAGCCGCTTGCAAACTGGATTTTTATACAATTTTCGATACGGCGTCTAACTTTCGCGAAGTTATGCGGCTACACGGTACCAATTACCAGTGTTGAAGTGCATTTGAGTACAGACATTTTTCGTGTCAACCCAAATAATAAATTTAACAAAAAAATTATCAACAACCAACAGGTCGATTCCCACCTGAAGTCTGAGACGAGTTGATTTTTCAGCTAATATTACAATATCGTGTAAGACTTACATTCAATAATAAATTCAAATATAATTATATTTGTTTAACATAATATTATCTACAAAAGAAAACTACAACTACAAAAAATCAAAAACAATTAAAAACCAACAGGTTAATCCTGAAGGTCCCGCCTGAAATTTGAGACAAGTTGTTTTTACTAGTCAATATTATTTTAAATAAATATAATTTTTCAATGCATAAGGTAATTAAGCTTATAAAACGCAGAGATTATGACAAATCCCTACTTCAAAAGCGCAGTAAAACGAGAGGAGGTATTTTAATGCACAATGCACCTATTGTTGCACCTATCTATGTTACACTCTAAAATAGCATAAAGAAGCGAAATAAAAGAAAATACAATGAATACCACCTATTATCACAAATCCCTACTTCAAAAAAGCAGTAAAACAAGAGGAAGTATGTTTAATGCATAATGAGATAACTGTTACATCTATTTACATTGCACTCTAAAATAGCATTAAGAAAGGAAATAAAAGCAAATATTGAAAATGCTGTGTAATTTATTTAGTGTTAATTATCAGATTCAAAGTTGTTTTAATAATAATAGAATAGAGTTAGGCTTTTGTACGTTAATTTTCTTTTCCATATGTTATGTACATTATGTAAATTGAAAAAAAACACAATTTAACGGATTTGTAACTTATTTTTTTATACCATCATATTTCTTTCAATTTACTTAAATGCCTAGGATAATAATTAACTGCAATAGCTAGATATTACAATTTTAAATAAATAATATATGCTGCCCACCCCCGAACTGTGCATTTAAGCTACAATGTATCGGATGAATATACCGCCATCTTCGGTTCTGGTCCTACGACATCTAGCACAAGGGGTGGTACTATTTTATACCGCCGGTACCTCACACAAAATACCTCACAAAATAACAGCTAATTATAAATAAATTAACACATCTCAGACATTGACTTAAATACATACTTAACACCCAGACACAAGAACAAACACAAATATTATCATACAAATATTTGTCCTGGGATTCATTCCACGACCTTTAAAGTACAAGATAGGAAAACTACTATCTGCGCCATCGAGTCCCTACACAGATAATTTAACGTTAACCTAAAACAATCCATTATTTTCTATTATGAATTCTAAAGTATGTCTATTTCTTACGCTTTCACAATTTGGCCAAAGACATGGTTTTTATAAAATTAAAAAAAAATATACTCATAAGTTAAACCGCGATATAAGGCGGAGTCGGTGATTAAAATTTAATAAACACTCCACAAGCATTCTTTGTGTAGAACAGTTTGCCGCGTTTGCCAGCGAACGCGTGCAGTCCCTGCCCCAACGAGCAATAACCGACAGCCCTAGAGCGGCCAAGTGCACTCCGTCCGTCCTCTTTTTCTGAATTCAATTTAAATTTACCCTTAACGACGGACGCCTGAGCCGAGGTCGAGCCTATAGAGGCGCCCTCGGGCGATCGTTGTCCATCCTGCTCAGACCACGCGAGCCTTGCGGGTGAGACCGTAGCTAAACACGTTGTCGCAGCCACAGGGCATGTAGGAGACAAAAACGGGCATCATCATCGGGAAGGGTCCGGTCCCTCAGAGGGCCCGCCCTCTTTTTTTCGGTGGCGCTGGAATTTACTTCTGAGTATACGACGATGAATATGAGTCACAATAGGTAAAAATAAAAAACCTTTAGTCATCGACGAATTAAGTCAAAACAATGTATCTCAAATACAGGTGGGAATGGATAGCAGCGTCACCATCACGAAAGCTGTGCTCTGCGATTGCTATCACGCTTGCCCAGCACGGCAATTCTCACTTTATGGGGAAGGCCTATGTCCAACAGTGGACTTCCAATGGCTGTTATTACAATGATGATAATATTTTAAAGATTTAAAATTTATCTTATCCGCTTAAAGAGATGCCTCACAAGTTCTCAATTACGTTCGCAAGATCTCCCGTGCCCTATAACCTTCTCTTTGTGAAACTCGGATATTTTACAGGCTCGGCATTATAATATATAACAAAGTGCACTTACAATTATCCTATCTGAATACAAAGGACGAATCTTTTGAGTACGCCAATTTAGTAACTTGCGTGGATACAAGCAAGACTAAATTGGATGCAGTTTTATAAACTTGGCGGATTTATATTTATAAAACATTATATTGTACTCTAATAGTAAACCTGAGGTTAAATAAACGACGGTACATAAAAATGAGGAATATACATAAGATATAATGTTCATACCAGCCATTGGAAATCCACCACTGTTGGACATAGGCCAAGAAGGGCCTATTTAGCACATAATTGCAACGCTGGCCAAGCTTGTTGGCAATCGCAGGCTCCTCTTGCATTTGAGCTGCACCGTTACGGATGGATATACTACCATCTGTCGGTTCTAATACCACAGTTGACTCAATCTCGACCTGGTACAGGGACAGGTGCTACGAGTATTGTACTTTGTATCCCACGGCTATAAAATATAAAATTATTGTGAAAATCGAAACAGAATTCATGAATCCTCGTAAAATCAAAATATTGAACGATACATCTGTTTCGCACAAAAACACTGACTTATGTATGAAACTTATTTAGTGGCATGTTCGTTGACATCATATACCGCCATCTGTTGATTCTAATACCTCAGTCGACTCTTACGACATCTGGTACAGGGGGGGAAGTAATATTATTTGACGGGAACGATAGCGCAGATGGTAGTGTTGCTGTTTTGTGTGCCGAAGGTCATAGGTTAGATCTCTAGATCTCCACCCATTGGGTGGAGATATTAATATGGTAGTATTTATATTTGTTCTGTGTCTGGGTGTTAAATTTATGTATTTAAGTAGTGAATTTGTGTTTTCTCTGTCGTCTGATGTCTGTAACACAAGTGCTTTAAGCCACTTACCGTGGAATCAGGTCAATGTATGAGATGTTGTGCGTGCTGATCAATTTATTATTCTTATCTGCATCTATAGTGACGCTTACTTTCACGCGGACTGTATGCTTGTTTGTCGACCTGTTCAAATAAAAATTGGGTAAAATTGTGAATGAAAAAATTATATTATTTTTAATTAAAATTCTCTACTGGAACTGTTTGCCCTCCCCAAGAAAGGGGGAATTTTGCTCAAAATTTGCCGCGCTGGGCAAGCGTGGTGGCAATCATAGAGCGAAGCTTTCTCTACAGGGATGCTGCTTACCATCTCCATCCGGATAGATATACCACCACCTTTCAGTTCCAGTACCTCTGTTGCCTCTTACGACATCTCGTATAGGGAGATACTGTTCTATTCTGCTGGTATAATAACTCATGTGCAAAGGATATAATGAAAAATATAATGTAATATATAGTCTATGGAAGTATCACTGCGTATACTGAAGCAGTATTAGCAAATATGTAAAGGAAACCATTATCTCTCTATATTATTCTCATAAACCTTCCTTCATGAGGACAAGGTGAGAAGCCAACCATATAGTAACCTATTTGTAATAAAAAATGGGAACTTTTCTTAATCCCAGGTAAAATAAACAAAGGAAAGCTGTTGGTATATAAAATGCTCATTTGCGAATCCTGCAGGTTCGTATCGCAATTACCACAGTAGTTTCCGTTTGTCGATTGCCGGCGCGACGGAAATCCGACCTGGATTATTGCTGTCTACTGCCAGTATATTGTGGAATGGCTTATTTTATATTTCATTATGCAAACAAAAAAAACGTTTCTCATTAAATAATTACTAGCGACTCACCCCGGCTTTAAGACATAAGACTTTAGGATAAGCCATAAGATGACCACAGCTTGACATAGGCATCCCCCAAGTGTTCTGCATTAGGACTAGTTGTATGCGGCCTTCGTCCAGTGAGATCCTGTGGTGTTAGCCAGATCGTCTGTCTATCTAGTAGGTGGACGCCCAATGAAGACCACGTATCGGTACGTGGTCTTCATTCCAGAACCTTACGGCTCTATCAGCCATTGGTTCTGCATACCAAATGCCCTGCCCACTGACACTTCAACTTACTAATCTGCCGGGCCATTTCGTTAACTTTGGATATTTATATACGTAGACTTTATTTTACACCAAAACTAAAAAAAAAGCTAAACTAAAAAAGAATCCATCGTTTGTTATCACAAAATTGTTATGTTTTCCGCCCAACCTTAGGGTAGATATGAATAATATGGAATACATAGTTTGAAGTGTACCGAACATACGCAAAAATAACTACATATATAAAATAAAAAGTTAAATATATAACATAACTGGCAGGGTTCCGCGATTTTACCCGCGTGGTTCCCATTACCGTCGAAATACAGGAATAAATAAATTCCCACCACATTTTATACATTGACCTGACTCCATAAGTCACCTAAAGCACTTGTGTTACGGACGAAACAACAAAGGAAATCACGAATACACTACTTAAACACATATATTAAGCCCAGATACAGAACAAACACAAATATTATCATACACATATTTCTCCTGAGGGGTCGGATCTGCGCTATCGAGCGCTTCCAATATAATATAATTTTCCAACCATAAAATATATATTATTTTAAATCAGTCCAGAAGCTTTTGAGTTTATTATAACAAATGCACAGTTATATTAATTAAATATAAATATATATACAAACATAATATAAATCTTACCTAATTTTATTTCATTTTGCGTGCTTTATAGTTTCATTTTATGGAATATAATGTAGCCTATGTAAATTATTGAAAATGTACCTTTATAATGGTGACAGATTTTTTTAAATTAGTCGAGGAGATTAAGTAAAATTGTAACAGTCAGGAGAAACGGTTTATTTTTATTCCATCTAAAGACTAGACGGCTCGGAGTGCATTGCCATGTAAAATGTCAGTATATACCAGTACCAAATACCAATTACCAAAGTAATTCAGTAATTTTTGACACATGCCAAATTTTATCATAATACCTGCATAAGTGTAGCTATAAAAAACTTTTTGCTTCTTAACTTTACATAGAGTTATAAATAGGTGGTCTTTACAAAGACATATAGTACGATTACAATCAAAAAGTACCTTTGCCGTAGAACATTTTCTCATAGGCTTCGTTGGGGAAATTCGAGCTCTACAGCGTTTGTTTCTAAAATCAAATCTCATCATCCAAACTCAGTTGGTTTTCAAACTCTACGTTCCATCATCAAATTTTCAACACCATGTATTTATTATAAGACTAGTAAAACAAACTCAGCCCATATTTAAGCGGAGGTCAACGACTTCAAAAAAGGCTTATCGTTTATCTTTTAGCTTTATCGTCTCATCAGCTCCTTGAACAAATAGATTTCATATCAAGTGTAGGGACTTCGTTACTAGACGTTATTTCCATAAGGAAGCATTCAGGCTAAGCATTATAGATTTCGCAAAGTTTAGCTTTACATGCTTTTATTTAAATTACTCTATTTGTTTGATTGTAGCGTTATCTAGCGTCTATATACGATACCTGGAACATAGAGAGGTATGTCATTAAAATTAATATATATGCTGGGTTTTATGGTAATGATAATATTAACTAGACAGAATTCAATTTGCCTGAAGTGTCAGGCAGGACTCGAACCTGCATATTCCCCTTTCCGGGAGACTGCACTACGATTGTGCTACCTAGACTTTAGCAGACACGTATAGCAAAACACAAATAAATTACGATATTATTAATAGTAATATACTGCTTTTACAACTAACTTCTTGCCTGGTACGCTCTTATCTGCAATGAGCAGGCATGATGAGTCTTGGGTTGCAGTCAAAGAAAACCTCCACGGGGTGCATGATCATTTCGTAACAGGGAGCTAATATCACCAAAATTTTTTCGCTCGTAATCCCTCTAGTAACATGGGGAACGAGAGCCACCTTCAGGGGGCTATGAGGAAATAACCTGTATAAATACCTGTAAAAATCGTGAGAAACCTCTTAAAAAATCTCAAAAAAAACGTAATCCGTTTTTACCGTAAACCGTATTTAGGTGGACCGGGTGCCGGCTTTCTGATTTTTCTCAGAAGCAGTCCGCGTAGAGCATACCACTATCAAACCCTGAAACCTATATATGGGTCTTCAGTGGCATAGGTTTAGCGTGCAAAGACTCCCAAAGGAGCTTACCCCGGCTAATAATATCAACAAAATATAAATATTTACAACTAGGAAATCTTCAATCACCCAGCAGGGTACCAGCAGTAGTGCTGCACGAGAATATCTCCCTGTAACTTCAGTTGTATCATATGCTGTTCGTCCGCTGAAGGAGCCAAGTAACTCGAACGGGGCACCGTCGGCAAGAGTCGTCGGGAGCAGAATTCCTGGATTTTCAGACGCCGTGAGCCCTGCAAAAGATACGCCTAGCGACAGGGCAACAGTTATAAAATTTCCTGTGCCCGAATCAGACTAGTATCTGTCTGGATGTTAATTCCTAGAAAAACCGGTGACTATCAGCCGGTCGCTGAAGGAGATGATGCGTAAGCTAAGGCTTCGGCCGTAGCGTCAAACAGAGCGTGAACAACAACGCACCGGCTTACTCCATCGACTCAAATGACCCGACGACACCAGCTTTAAAGCATGCAGTTTTATTGTTAAAAAAATCATTAACATCATAATATTTAGATAAGCTTATTATTAACATTATGATGTCAAATATCGTAATGCTAATATAAAAAAGTCACAACTGCTATATTGGTATTAATCAGTCTTATCTAGCAATAGTTAAAAGTCAAGTAAATCCCTGTCTAGATTTTAGAAGATATCATTTTAGATACACAACAAACCTTACATTTCTGCCTTGCATTTTAGCGCAAGGAAATGTAACCTACAAGAACTTCCGGCTACAAACATCCGTTTTGGCATCAGCCTACACATTCGGCCATCGGAGGGAGATACGAGCTAGCACGCAATTTAATATTGCACCATTTGTACTAAAATATTGCTAACCAGAACCGGGTGAATTCTTGCATTACATTAGTAATAAAGCTTGTTACACTTAAAACAGTCATAACTGGATATACTTGTTACTATATACTAATATTATCATAGAGAATATTTGATTGTTTATTTGTTTGATACAAAAACCTTAAAAATCAACTTGACCACTTTAAATAATTCTTTCGCTGTTAGAAGCAGTACATATTTACGGAGTAACAAAGACTATATTATAATGCATATAATCATACGACCGGCCTGATAGCGCAGAGTTAGCGGTAGCACCAGTCGTGAGGTACCGGCGAAGTAGAGTAGTACCTCCCCCGGTACTAGGTGGAGGCGACTAAGATACCGGAACAAACAGATGGCGGTATATACATCTGATACAGTGTAGCTCATATGCACAGGGCGGGAATGGGCAACATCCTCTTCGCAAAAACTGCGACCTGCAATTGCCAACACGCTTGCCCAGCGCAGCAACTCGCCGCTTGTGTGATGATGATGATGATAGTGCAGATGGAAGTGTTCCTATCTTGTACACCTCGGGTCGTGTATGCGATCCCCACCCAGTATAAAATATTTGTATAATAATATTTGTGTTTGTTCTGTGTCTTAGTGATAATTAATGTGTTTAAGTAATATACTCGTATCTGTGGACTTTAAGTGACTTTTCACAAAGTCAGGGTAATTTATAAAATGTATAAATAATAAATTTAATCAAATCATAAACACCTAAAATGGAATGAAATTAGGCAAGATTTATATCATTGTGCGTTTGTAATAAATAGGTTCAAAAACTATTTAACTGATTTCAATTGTTCTTTTACTAATGAAAAGCTGCATTATTGTCAAATGATATAAACTGTAATTAATTTCTATATACTGATGGTAAGAGGAACTGCGCTGGCATATCATAGATGGCATAGATGGCATGGCATTCAGCTATGGCGTGAACATTTCCCCCTGTATAATGATATGATGATGTGATAATGACATTCACTATAATATTTTCTGTCATACTTCATTACTACTTATTTAAAAACTACTTTACTTACGGCTATAAAATGTAGTTTATTCATCATTATAAATATTTTATTTGACGTTTCGGCTTCCTTTTTGGCAGCTGTTCTCAGGATGCGTTTTGAAGGATTTTAGGAATTGCAAATGCTGCATACTTCTAACAATCGTGTCACTATACAATTTTGGATATATATGAATCGGTAAAACCAATACCTACAATTGTTTCGCTCTGCGTAACAGACGTTGAAAGAGATAGCTCGACTATCAAAACCAGCAGATGGCAATGAAACCATCCTAAACAGCATTTTGAAAGTGGATGAGCCGATCATGAACCATATACGCCGTTGGTAACATTGTCTTTGAGTAATAGCTCTTTTTTGTGCCGTGACATGGCAGAAAAGAATAGTACCTCCCATTGTACCAGGTGTAAGAGGCGACTAAGGTACCAAAACCGATAGATGGTGGTATATCCATCCGAAGCAGTGCACCACAAATGCACAGGGTGAGGATGGATTCTCCAGATGGAGAATCCTCCGTCTGGTATGATGATGATGATCAGTTTTGTTGGTGACTCACCTAAAGTGTGAAATAAATTAATTTTGGATACTTGTGATTGACTCATTCTGTGGAACCAAATTTAAGATAATAAATGATGTTGTATCATGATATTCTGTCCGAGAGGTAGATCCTGATGACCTAATGTGCAGGCATTTTTTTCTTATTTTGTACATCAATCTCCCACAATTATGTATATTATCATGTATTTCTACTAAAATATGTTTTCTTAGGTTCTTGTGGAGAAAATTAATAAATTATTATTATTATATTATTAAAAATATCAATAATACATGAATAATTTGGTGAAAGATTTTCTGAGCTAAAAAAAATACATATCACGCACTCATGTTCAGGCTGGTTGATATCACTGTAACCAACCTCTGACGACTTTGATAACATTGATCTTTAATTGATTCTACCATAGAATCAAATTTAAAATATCAATATTGCAGGTAATGCACAAAATATCTTGTAAACCACTAACAAAACAAAAGATCAAATTAAATTACTCACGCATATTCAGGTTTCGTAAGATCACCGTTGCATATTAAACGGTCATAAATCCAATCGTCGTAAAGAAAAGAATTGTGCAGGTTTCCAAAATAATAATAATAATAATAAAAACAATGAATTAGTGAAAACTTTTATACCGGAAAATGTCCTTTTATTTTTCAACTGATTTTAATAAATATAATCAAAATTGAATCCTCTTTATCTTAAAACAATTAACAGAATTCAGACAGAAATAAACACAAAAATGTTTGCCCATATGTCCCTTACGCCGATTGAATTTCTGACAGTCGAATAATAAAGGAGCGATAAATCAATATACTTAACATTTATATTTCATTATTATTTATTAATTATATTATTTTCCTTAGACTTCTGAATTCTTAATCATATTTACAAAATGTATTGTCATTCTTAAAAATATAATTTGTACTAAATATAATAATATTAACTGTTCAAATATCTATACATGGATTTACCGCCAAACTGTAGTGTTCGCATTACCGTGTTCCGGTTTAATGGATGAAAGAGGCAGTAAAATTACTGGATGGCATTAGACTCTCTAGTGAATACATGAGCGTGTATAGGCTGCGGTGACGCTAGCCTCAATTATCGAACCTTCCTTCGAAATCCTTGTTTATTGACATAGTCTAATAAGATAATAATGACATATTGTATGTATAACTTACAATGCACAGGCACATCTCACACAATTATGTTACATTTCGACTTCACATGAGATCATAATTCAAATCTTTTTTTTATAAATAAAAATAATTTTGAGAGATGTTGATTATTTAAAAAAATCCTTTTTAAAAATCTTTTCTTCTATTTTAATGCATCTAAACTTTCTCTCCAGATGCCATATATATAATATACTTAAAGTAAATTTAAAATACAACGCTTAATAGAAGCTAAAACCATTGATCCCAACGGGAACAGAAGATCTTTACTTAAATACTTTTCATTTACTTACGTAGTATCTAGTTTTACACCACTTGTATAGTAAAAAGGTCTGAGAATCGTTCCTAAATCTGTATATAATAAAGATGTTGACTAGATTAATTATAAAATATTCTGATACAGCCTATTGGGTAGTATTTATTTTTATATTACCAAGCTCTATAAAATAAAACCGTTATTATAGAGTCTGAAGATGATACAATAATATACGTTAAGACTGTGTCCTGGTCAACTCTATATTATGTTTTAGGTATACTAATATTTTTATTTGATAATATCCCTGGCTCTACGATATTTAATCGCTATTTATATCTTCGGAGTAAAAAATACTTTTCTTCTTCTATCATGTTACAAAAATGTAACGCTTACTCTTACTCGTAATTTTGCTGTTTTTATTTTTTACGACAGCCTATTCGTCAAGTAACAAAAATGGAAGGCCTGTTTGAAATTTTTTTTATCTAATCTGTGTTCAAGAGTTCTCTATTAGCATTTGTATTGTCTAGCGTAGACGGGTTCGAAAATGATGAACCTTCCCCTGAAGCAGACGTTTCCTCCAGTAGTTGCTTTAATTCTTCCTTCTTGGTTCTGGAGAAGAATCCAAACTGAAAATGAGAAAAAGTAACAACGTTAATAATACACTAAAAGTATAGTAACAACATGAGGTTGAATACTAGATAACAATAGAATAAAAGATATAATTTGTTAGATACAAAATATTTTTCAACATTCACTCGTTCACTATGTACAATAAAGTAAATAAAAATATATATTTTTAAATTAACATTTTGAATATACAGTGACAATTAAAAATTTAAACAACAAAACCTTAATATCTTAATAACTTTGTGAAGGTTAACATAACGTTCAGTGGTTAAAACAAGAAACTGTCAGTCGGTTTGTATAGTTACCTTATAAAGAGTAAGTATGATCACTGCTAGCAGCAGTAAACCAGATACCAGGCCCACAATTAATGGCCACAAAGGAGTTTTAGGCTCCAACACGAGGGTCGTAGTCATGTTCATTGATCTAGAAAAGAAAAAAACAATTTTATTACTTATGGTTGTGATATATGAGTGAATAAAGAGTTAGCTAGTATTTATTTATAATATTAATCGAGTCAAGCATATGGTCCACTTGATGGTAAACGTGACTGCTGCCTATTTTATCTAGAAATAGGTGAGGATGAGGTACGAAAGCAGACGACCTTAGTCGGAGGTCTACATCGTGTTTAGTAGTAAAATAGTAATTAATGTTTAAATACATATATAAATTTACCGGTAGATATTGGTGTATGTAAGGTGCCAATTCAGATGACCGTTTATATAAGGTCTACCTCAGTATTTACGTATTGTTTAATGGAATAAAAACAATAATAAATAAATATAAACATGTGTTCTCATCTCCAAGGTTGCCGTCTAGATAATATTATATATTTATTATACATAATAAATAAATGCACTTTATTTATTTGTTTATTGTACTTTATTGCACAATATATGACAAAATGTACAAATGGTGGACTTAATGCTAGTTGGCATTATCTCTCAGTCATCCATTACACGAAAC
>JACJUM010002543.1:16325344-16397044 GCA_020976665.1 Heortia vitessoides
CTTATGTAATTGAGTATACTACTTATTATATTCTTTGAGAGCATCTCATTATTGAACATAAATGTATTAAGTATTTCAAATTGTCTTATAACAATACTTACAGGCTTTCACTATTTGATCCGTATTTGATATAAACCGTTATTTTTGTCGTTACGTTAAGAGTGCTATTTTCTTCAAGTTGTTTTGCTGAAAAAATAGAATACAACATTTTTTGTCAAGATTCACCTGAATAAAAAAGCTTAAATAGTTAAAAATACGCTGGCCGTCAATTTTTTTCTTAATAAGATTGAATAAAAAACTTATTAAAAACCGACATTGGTTATCAGTTCGTTTTTTTATTAACTATCATTATATCTGTCATAGGACGTGCACTCCTAGTGATTTCTAATAAGACCTGTTGTATCGGACCAACATTCAACCTGATCCTGCGGACTAATCAGATCGTCTATCCAACTTATAAGTAGATATTTTAGGTAATATTAGGCTGTTCACCATTTCAGCCGTCCTGATGCTCATCTTCCCCTCTTGCATTTGTTTGCTGTTTCAGATGAATTTAACACCATTGATCGAATCCGTCCGCAAAATCTGAGCCGTGATGTGCAGGTAGAGTAGAATAGTCCCTCTCCCTGTACCAGGTGTCGTAAGAGGCGACTAAGGTACCAGAACCGACAGATACATGCAAAAAAGTCAGCTTAAAAGTACAAGGCAGGGATGGGCAGTAGCTTCCCCGTCGCGAAAGCTGCGCTCTGCGAATGCCAATGTGCTTGGCCAACGTCTTAATTATGGGCAGCATACCCCCTTTCTTGGGGAGGCCTATGTCCAACAGTGGACTTTGGTTACAACTTATGGGTCAGGGGGTACTTCTTACCGATGCGATGTACAGGCAGTACAAATTTATTTTATCATCACCATCATCATAACAGGCGTAAAACGTCTACTGCTGGTCAAAGGTTTTCCCCAAGAAAGGGGGATTTGGCTCACAAATGCCGCGCTAGGCAATTTGATTGTAATTGCAGGACGTATTGCCATGGGAATGCTCCTCTGCCCATTTCCACCCTGATGCATGTTAGTCACAATGTTTCGGGTAGATATACCACCATTTGCCTGTTCCGATATCTCAGCCGACACCTGGCATGAGGAGGTACTATTCCATTGTGCCCCACGGTAATATTATTTATTTAACAAAAAAAAATTGGTAAACTTACCAAATCGAAACAGGTGGAAATGTATCGGCAAGTCGTAATTCATGGAGTCTTTGGCGAGCAGAGTGTTCGGGCTAAATTGGACCATGTCCCCAGTTTTTGTTTTATCGAGTGTAGCTCCAGTTAATATCTGTAGGTGCGAAATTTTACTGTTAATTGACAAACTTCATTGATCTCTGTATTATCGATATACATTTTTTTGTACAAGATATATAAGATATATACATGTGATATATACGCTTGCTTGTCCAGCTGGACATCACTAGCGCATTGCCAACATTGTGACTTGAAGATATTGTTTCACATTATCCAGTAATTTCACTGCCTCTCTCAAATAGGAACAGCAAACACTGCTATTTGGCGATAGAAATAGATGAGGTACAAAAGCAGACGATATTCTGTCATTGTTTCATGTGTTTAAAATTTGATACTAAAAATATTGCTAATCGAAGACACGAAAATTAATTTTAGTTTTCAGTATTTTTATAAATAAAGACAAGCAAGTTTTGTTAATGAGGACAAATAACTCTTACTTCTTCTGATAATAGAATGTTCGCTTCGATGTGGTACAATTTGGATGGGCCGTGATTGTGGACCTGCAATAAAGTTATTATTTTACTTTTGATAACAAGAATACACAAATAAAATATATAAAATGAAATATTTTTAGAACAAAATTTTATAAATATTTTCTGCTTTATATATATATGATCTACGGTCAACTAATGGCGCTACAGGCGCCATCTGCATAATAGCGTTTAAACTTTGCTTTGGGGAATAGAGCGACGTTCTTAGCCTTAAGACTTATTTAAAACACATAAGACATTTGCAATATAATTAATACATGTTTTGGATGATATATGTTCGCTTATTAGGTACACATAGCATTTGCCGTAAGGTACCAGCAGAGTAGAATAGTACCTTCTCCTGTACCAGGTGTCGTAAAAGGCGACTAAGGTACCAGAATTGACAGATGGCGGTATATCAATGCAGTGTAGCTTAAATTCACAGCTTGCCAAGCGCAGCAATTATGGGCAAAATTCCCACTTAGGAAGTGGTCCAACGGTGGACTTACAATGGCTGATATGATGATGATGACAAACACATAGTGTTACTACGAACTGTACGAATTGTGTACTGAGGTACTAAAATAATTAAGTATTATGGTTTCAAAATAAGGTGTTGAAAATGTCAATGTTTGATATTTTATTTTGTTCTGGATAATCCATGATCTGTACGACTTTATTGGCTTGGTATACTGAATAATTTTCACAATTGATATAACGATATAAAACATTATTTCATTCGTTGATTAATCTTCGAGATTAGATAAAACATAAGCACTTGTGCTATGAGATGATAGAGGAATTACATTAGTAAGACACAAAACAATTTCCAACCCACGACCTATGTTACACAAGATAGGTTCACTGCCATTTATGTCATACTTCATCAGATTTCGAAGATGGCTGCGAATTACATTCATTGTTTGTTTTAATTTTATAATTATAACAAAACTTTATGGATGAACATTAAATACGCGACCTTTTGTTGGTCTTTTAGAGTTGTCATTTTGAAGAATGATAGTCTTTTATTGTAAGGGTTTCTATGCGAAATACCAGGTGTTCAAAGAGGATTATAAAGGAACGTTCACTATAGTTTTTATTCGCTGGGACGAGTATAGACCGGATTTCAGGCAATGTTTGCAAAATCGAGATGACTCCGCATAAAAGTATAGAGCAGAATTATTTCCTTTGGACATGCCGGAGACTATATTTTTATTGCTATGTTATATTTATAAAAGAAACTTAGAATACTGATTTGATTTATTTAATACGAAGCTTACCTTGTATGTGTGAGTAAAGAAAATATTGCCCTCTTTGTTATATAAATCTCTTGAAACAACGATGGTGTCGTTTGGCTCCGATTTTCTGAAAGTATATAGCTAATGTAAATAATTATAAAAAAATGTTTAACATTTATTAAATAAGTTTTTGTTTTATTGAATAAATAATTAAATTTAGGCTTTTATTTATATTGTATTAGTAATATATAATTAACGTTAATAAGAATAATGAAAATAAAAAAGATGTAAATAAAATAATCACATATGATTTTATACAACATTCATATTAATTATTCATCATTCACAAGTACATTGACCTGACTCTGAGATAAGTCGCTAAAATCACTTGTGTTACGGACATCAGAAAACATAGGAATCACAATTGTAATATTTAAATACATATTTAACACCAAGACACAGAACAAACATAAATGTTCATCAAATAAATGTTTGTCTTGGATGGGGATCGAACCCACGCCACTGATCGCACAAGATAGGATCACTACCATCCGCGCCATCATGTGCGTAATGAAAACTCATCAGTCATTTTATTGTAAGTAGTTAAAATGTAAATATTTGAAAATATTGCAAAATAAAATGACATCGTACCCGCCAAGTTGCCACTGAACTTTTGGAGTGATTGGGAGAACCAACTCCTTTGTGGGTTCTTCGCTGACCTTTCTGTTGTACAAAGGATCCTCTAGGATCGCCACCACTTTCAACTCCTCATCAGTGCCTAGATTGATAAATGTATATTTCTAATTAATTCACAGAATATTTGATTTACCTGATTCAGATAAATGTAGCTTAAACACTTGTAAATATAACACCTAGTCACAAAACAAACAAAAGCGTTAACACAAAATATTTGTCCCGGATGAAAATTGAACCCATGACCCCTGGCGAAGATAGGAACGCTATTGAATGCGCTACCGAGGTCATTAAAAGCGCCATCGGATGCCATCTCCATCTATTAACACTGATTACCTGAGAGTCTATAAAAAAATTACTGTGTAAGATCCTGTAGATCTTGAACATCATTATTCAAAATTGTAGCCGTAAATCATCCACTGCTGGATATAGGCCTGCCCAGAAAAGTGGGATTAACCCATAATTGCCGTGCTGGACCGTAGTGGCAATCGCAGAGCGTAGCTTTGGAATGCTACCCATCCCCGTCCAGTTTCAATTAAGCTACTTTGCTTCGGGTGGATATCTATTGGTTCCGGTACCTCGAATGCCTTATACGACAAATATACAGGGGCAGTCCTATTCTACTCTGCCGTTTCCCAATAGTACAACTATAACCTTCAATTATCATCATCGCTACAGCCTTTTGGAAGTCCACTGCTGGGTATAAGCCTCCCCAAGAAAAGTGAATTAGCCCATAATTGCCGCTCTGGACCGTAGTGGCAATAGAAGAGCTTAGCTTTGGAATGCTATCCATCCACGTCCAGTTTCTTTCGAGCTACTTTACTTAGGATGGATATACCGCCATCTGTCTGTTCCAGTACCTCAATTGCCTTATATGAGAACTGATACAGGGCTAGTCCTATTCTACTCTACCGGCTCCCAACTATATATAACCTTTAGCAAAACGTAACCATTTTCTCAGGTTACTTGCATTTCCCAGATTTAACAGAAACTATGTTTATGCTAAATTTTCAGACCAAAATATTTGACTTACTTAATCTGTAAGCTTATTTTTAAACCACTTAATATATCCTCTATGTATTTCACTTATACCTTTTGTCACCTACAGACAACAGCTGAAAATTAGTGTCGTGATATCAATATGCCGAGATGGACGCCTTTTTGGCACACCCTTAAAAATGTCTTAAAATTTTTTACCTTGCCAAGTGTATTCAAGCTCCAATTCCCAATCTGCAGTCTGATTCCGATTCAAGGGCTGTGGCAGATCGCAGGTCATGTTCAAGTCCTGTAGAGAACAGGAGAGAGGAAGTCTTTTTGGAGGGCAGGGGAGGGCGAGTCGGACCTTTACACTGTAAGCTGGTTCCTCTTTGTTCAGCACAGTTATATTTAGCTTCATTTTACTATCTGTTCCAGGAATGTATGGGCTGCAAATAAACATGTCTTTGTTAAACTATCTTAAATTAATAATACATATCAAGTTTCTTTTTAATAAGCTAAAGCTCTTTTATTTTTTAGTTTCATTATTTTCTCATATTGACATTATTTAAATAAATATATAAATCATACTCCCAGAGTATCTCATACATTGATCTGACTCCGTGGTAATTCGCTTAGAGCACTTGTTTTTCGGACGCCAGACAACAGAGGAATCACAAACATCATTGAATTTTGAACACAACATTGAATTACTACCATTGGAATTGTCAAATTTGAGGATGCTTAACGTAAACCATATATATTTATAATAATTTTGAGACAAATCGTTTGTCCGGGATGAACACCTTAACTACTGATCCAATTTGATTCAAAGTTTGATCCAACTTAAGAGATTTAATAGTTTATATTTTAACATAGTTGCTTTTTTTAATGCACATTAATTATTTATTTTACGACTAAGTTTATACTTATCTGTAAGTGCCAAAAAATTCTAACAGACGTCGATGTTTGAACGGTACCGGGATCAATGGGATATAATTCTGAAAAGTACCCGGACGAAGTCGGGTTAGGCGGTAGTTAAACCTATAATAACTCAGTATATTGATACATAGACTCATTTTCCTGATAAATTGACCATAAAGTTATTTTTTTGAATATCATGTTCTTTCGATTTCGCCGTACAAGTTTTAATTGATGTTAAACAAAATTAAAACGTATATAAGCAATATTAACTAACGACAGACGTTGTAATATCTTATGTATACTCATATGTTTGTCATGAAAAGAATATTATAACTATAAATAGAGATATAAACTATACTATCTTTTAATTTGGATCATCATTACACAGCAAGCAAAAAGTTAATGAAAGTAGTTTACAAATTCAAACAATGTGATACAATTCTTTTTAAATAAAGCAAAAACATTTTCCATCCCTCTGCGTAAATAGTCAATCAAGTTAAACTAAACAAGTTTAATTAATAATTAGTAGTTTCTTCTTATGCCAGATTCATTATCGTTCAATCAAACATAAACTGAACATTTGTACTGTCTCGATACGACTCGTTTGCAGAAAAATTCAGAAATATATAAGCAGTAGATACGTTAAATTAAACAACCCTTATCTAGCATATATTATATTAAAGTAAAATATGTACCCCTCCAAAGCCTTCAAGCTCAGTTCTAGTTTCGGGTTGCAAATCAAGTCGTCTCCGCAGTCGCCAATCATTTGTAGGAAAGACACAGATTCAAGTACTGAGTCCTCAGATATTCTTGGTACAGATGGAAACGATATGTCGTCGTCTGGAATTTATTGGAATTATAAATAAAGCTTCTTCTGAATTAAATAAATATTCTAAATTACATGAAGCACTATTGTTACGGATAAAGTTTCATTAAAATTAAATAAATAAAAAGTAACATAATTATATCCAATCAAATGTTCAAATTATATCCATACATAGACCTGTCTCTATGTTAAGTCGCTTATAGTACTTGTGTTACAGACAACAAAGAAATAACAAATATATTACTTAAATATATATATTTAACACCCAGACACAAAACAAACATAAATATCAGCATATAAACATTTGTCTTGGTTGGGGATGGAACGCACGACCTTTGGCGTACTAGACAGGATCACTACCATCTACGCCATTGGGCCCGCCAAGCTACTCTACACGTGTATATCACTGAAATACTAAACGCCATGGATGGCACAGATCTACAAATCTGCCCGGCATATGCCATCCATGTGTAGTTGGTATCTAGGTTATTTATTTATACTGCAACTAAACGGCTGTATCGACTTATGATGTACGACGTATGAATTTTCGTGAATGCATTCAAGTGGGGGCCTGGATTATTCAAATTCTTAAATCAAGGCAGATGTCGCTGCGGTAGGTATCTAGGTTACTTATTAGCACAACATCTGTCCAGTTCGCTAATTATATAAAAAATTGTGATAGATAATTACCCATTCTTTTCGCTGGTCTCAATTCAAACTTCAGTAATATAGGCCTTGATAAATCCGATTGATTCTGTAAATAAAAACTTTGTTGTTCTTAAAACAATATATAGAAACAGGTGTATATTTTTGTTGCAGGCTTTCTTGGCAGCGAAATAAACCTCTACTAAACTTAGTACCTCCATCTGTATCAGGTGTGGTAAGAGGTGACTAAGATACTAGAACCGACAGATGGCGGTAAATCCATCCGAATCAATTATATTATCAAATGCACAGGACGAGGGCAGCAACATTCCCACCGTGTAAGCTGCGCTCTGCAATTGCCAACACGCTTGCCCAGCGCGGCAATTATGGGCAACATTTCCTCTTTCTTGGGGAGGCCTATGTCCAGCAGTGGACTTCTAATGGCTGATATTATGACAAAATACTTATTAAATCTACTTATATTTAAGATAGTATTTACAAGAAAAAATCAACTTGGCTCAGATGTCTGGCGAGACTTAAATCTGCGACCTTTCCAAAATATATGACATGATAAAAAAAAATTCCAGTCATCATCATCATTATTTCAGTCATTGAAAGTCCACAACTGGACAGCAACCTTTCTAAGAAAGGGAATAATTTACCCTAAATTGCCGCGCTGGACAAGTATGGCAAACGCAGAGCGTAGTTGCTGCTACTCATCTCCGCCCTGTGCAATTGAGCTTCACTATTACGGATGGATATACCGCCATCTGTCGGTTTGGGTCTATTAGTTTCCTCTTACGACACCTGGTAGAGGGGGAGGTACTATTCTACTTTGCCACACAGCATGCTTATTCTATTAAATAATTTTACCTTCAATAATTCTACATTTTTCAATACATAATACCAATAAAATAATAGATCTACTTATATTATATGTAAAGATCATGAATACTTAACTGCAATTAAAAAATAGTAAAAAAATATATACTGACATTGACTTCGACGATTTGTTCGTTACAGGATTCGAATCCTGGATGTACCTTCACTTGGTAATCCGATTCACCATCTGCACTGGCCCTTCTGTACTCTGGGTCTATGGTTATGGAAGCCATCATATCTAAAAATTTATATAATAAATAAATAGATACATGTAGCATCTCATACATTGACCTGATTCCGTGTTAAGTCACTTAAAGCATTTGTGTTACGGACATCAGACGACAGAGGAATCACAAATATACTACTTCAATGCATATATCAGCACCCAGGGAACAAACATAAATATCATCATGTAAATATTCGTTCTGGGGAGGGATTAAACCCACGACCTTTGGTGCACGAAACAGGATTACTACCATCTGCTCCACAACCAGACCAAAACACGTTAATTACATATATATTTGTCCTGAATGGGCATAGAAGTCACAACCCTCGGCGCCCACGATAGAAATGCTTTCGAATGTGCCATCTGACCAGACTACATTAAAAATAATTATTAACTCCATTTAATTTGATCAGTAAGTCAAATCAAAGTAAAAAGACACAAATGTAGATGCTTTTACTAAATATTTCATTAGTACTCAAATTGCCGTGTTATACCCGCAGAGCATAATAGTACCGGCACTAGAACCGATAGATGGCGGTATATCCATCCGAAAGAGGGTAGCTCAAATGCGCAGTTCTGGTTTTGGCAGCAGCATCCCCGTCGCAAAAACTACGTCTGCGATTGTCAATACGCTCGCCCAGCGCGGCAATTATGGGGAAAAAAATCCCCTATTTTGGGGAGGCCTAAGTCCAACAGTAGACTTCTAATATGTGATATGATAATGATGAATTGCTTCCATAACACAAAATAAAATGATTCTTACCCAATTCGACATTGTGACTAAATGGACTAGTTTGTACAGTAACACAAAATTCTGCAGTGAAATGTGTTGCGTTCTGTTTGAATTCTTTGACGTCAGGCACTTTTATGGATGTAAACACTCTTATAGTTGGAACGCACCGGTACAAGAATGCTTGGCTGCTGTTGAAGGCCCCAATTAATACATCTGGAAGAATATTACACTTTAAGTCTTGATTTACAAATTCAATGGACTTTTTTACGGTATATTTATATACATATATGTAAAAGGGTATGTTAAATTTTACTGACTGGAATATCGCCGCAGTGCATAAACTAAAACAGTAAAAACCTTGAAATTTTGCTAATAGGTTTCTTTATAACCTAGGGGGGCACTTTAAAAGGATTTTTGGAAAAACATCCCATAAGGGGGTTGAAGTGGGGTGAAAAGTTAGTGGGGTGCTCGGAAGTTCTACAACTTAAGGCAGGCAATACACACAACAGTAATACGGCGGGGCGCTGCTAGTCCTAAATAAGTTCGAAACATTTTTCACGTCACTGATATGTCAACACAACATATATTCAATATCCAATGCAATCAACTCGTCTTACATGTTACAAAAGCATGTGCTATTGTAATATAAAGTATATAATCTGTCTGTAATAAATCCTAAGGGGCACTGGTGGTGTAAAATACCTGCTCCTCCTCTGCAACAAGTGTTAAGAGGCGATTGAGGTAGCAAAACCGAAGGATGGCAGTTTATGCATCCGAAACAGCGTTGGTTAAATACAAGAATGTGGTCATTAGCAGCATCTTCGTCGCCACAACACACACATTGCCTGCATAGCGAGGAAATTATAGGCAAACCCCTTCGTTGAGGAGGCCTATGTCTAACAGTGAGCTTTATATAGCTAATATAAAATTTTACCTTATGACTTTAATATTACTGTTTATGAACAATAGATGCCTCTACAATTACCAATAATTACCGGCTAAACCAAAACACAAACAAACAAAAGCTGATCATTTTGAGAAGATGTTATGAAAGGGGTTATATGTACTCTTTTGCAAGCGACAGAAAAAAAGGAAAGCGTTAGACGAGACCTTTATCGAAGCCTTTAGCAATAGTAATCCCTACTAATATTATAAATGCGAAAGTAACTCTGTCTGTCTGTCTGTCTGTTACGCTTTCCCGGTTAAACCTCTCAACCGATTTTGATGAAATCTGGCATAGACAATCTTTAGACCTTGAGAAAGGACATAGGCTATTTTTGAACTCGAAATAAGGGTTGTCAGGGGTTGCAAGGGGGGATGAAAAGTTGTTTGCATGGATCGCTATTTTTAGAGCTAGAAACTTAAAACTTATTTTTCAGGCCATTGATTCGATATAAATAAACGTGACATTCAAAGTTTATATAATTTGAAGTAAATAGGTATGGTACCCAAAAAACTATTCCACGCGGACGAAGTCGCGGGCACAGCTAGTTGATAATAAAAAGAAGTTAAATGTAAATGATTTGTTAAGAAAACATGTATGTACATTACAGCAAAAAAAGGCTTCTTTTTATTTTATTTATATATACTTGCTATCGAAATTAGCAACTAAAATCTGGTTACAGTAAAATCATACCATTACAGTCGTTTTTATCAGCATCATATCCTTTGGAAATAGAAAACCCGAAGCCACTAGCGCCCTCTGGTGAAATCCTCTGGGAGTAAGTCTGCTTCAGTCCGTTTCTGCCCCCTTTGTAAATGTAAACTGCACCTCCGTCTTCGAATGGTGCACCGATAGCTACATCTGTAAAGGTATAATATTTAATATAATCTTCTAAATACAATAGAAAACTATTTTTATTAATTTAACCAATACTTGAAGGTCAAATTAAGTTTTAAATACGAAAATATGGTATTTAATTATTTCATAAAAATATCTTACAGAAAGAAGTTACGCTTACAAATCAAATGTATGTGTTTTTTGGAATATTAGATACGCTGTCACTCTGCTTTCTAGATTAATCTGTGGACTAATATGATTTACCTTTGCATTTGTTAAGGTAGGCCTTATACAAAGGTCTGGTATTGGTACATCACTCTCACCTATTTCTACCGCCAAACTAGTGTTCGTATTGGTGTGTGTTCCGGGTGGAAGAGGCTTCTTTGGTAATTAAATAATATCCTCTAGTCACAATGCTGCGTGCTATAGTGATGTGCTTCTCATACGAGCATCTAAAGGCTGCGGTAACGCTTACTACCACGTCTTATATATTTATTATATATATCTTCTCCTTTTATATATATAGAGAAAGTAGATATAAAAGCAAACGCTCGACGTGGTAGTAACTGATTGACATATCAGCGCAGGGCCTAAACTATAAGGGCTAGAAACCTTTGCATATTGGTTCCTTTTACAACGTAAAGAAGCACTAAGAAGGATTTTTTTATATTCACCCCCTAAGGGGGTAAAATGGCGGTATAAGGTCAGTATGGAACTTTGATGTTTTTGTAGTTATTCGAGTTAAATTTGTGTCAAGATTCTTCTTTGATAGAAAAAAAACAAGAGCAAAATGTTTTTTCGAAATTGTCTCTTAAGGGAATAAAAGGGGGTGCAAATTTAAAGGAAATTTCTGCATTTTAACGCAGGTGAAACCGCAGGAGCATTGCTAGCTAGCTAGCTATTTATAAAAAAAAAAGATTCATTCCGTGGTTAGTTTTTACATTGTACAGTCGGTTTAGATGTATTCTAAAATTTCAAATATTTATATTATTATATTTACTGGATACAAACTATTGTTGAGTCGCTTATCTCGAAAAATAGATACCATATTTATGTTTGCGGTCAATTTATTAAAGCAGACTGCCCTCATTCTAAGCAGATAGTCAAAACGCTCATCATTATCTCTAAGTACGTAGAGCAACAGACTAACCAAAGTAACGATCATTGCTATTTCGTAAAGTCGATGTACTTAAAACTAATATACTAAAGCAAGGTAATGCATTGAAAATTGTATCTTGTTCTCTCTCCACTAAGAATTTTCCAGAACTATATATATTTTTTCTCCAGAACTATATATATCTCATACCTGACTCCGGGATATACCCATATGTCACAAGTATAATACTTAAATATTTAACACCAAGACACAGAACAAATACAAAAATTCATCGTAAAAATATTTACTCTTGGTGGGGATCAAATCCACGACCTTGGCGCACAAGATAGAATCACTACCAACTGCGCCATCGGGCCGGTCAAAATATAGTCAAAGTAGCCTAAAATACTCCTTATCAACTACATATTTGACAGTGTAATTTCGTAAAATCGGTTTAACCATATCCGAGATTAGACGAATCAAACTTGCAGGCAGACAGAAAAAAAATTGTATACATTTAGCTAAAACTGTCAATTTAAAATTACAAACTTACTATACTATACTTTAATTCTATTAATGGTCAAAGATTAAATGCTTATTTGAAGAACATACAAAAAAATCTTATCACGATGTTTGTTTGTGCTGAACTTTTAAATAACAGATATTTTAATTTTTTTTTCTTACTCTGCAGTTTCATCCATCTTAAGAGATAGGATAGTTTATATCTCAATTTAATGTCGCAATATTTTTTTCCAAGTTTAACAAATAAGGTTAAGACATGACAACGTCAGTCGGGCCAGCTAGTAATTGTAATAGTTACCCATATGCCCATCCCCGTCAATGTCTCCCAAGCTGGCGATGGCCGTTCCAAACCTGGCTCTGGATGACTTGGATCCCATGACAAATCCAGCGTCTTTCAACTCCAACTTAGAATCCTAAAAAAATAATATCCTTAATAACATGGTCAAGGATCAAATACAACTATTTTGTTAATATTATCTATAATTCAAATATTTGCATTTTTCGACATAACCTTTAAAATAATTACATAGGAAGGTATTTCATCTATATATATATTTCTAGAAACTCGTTTATATATGAATTTCAAAAGTTCATTAATAATTTATCGGCTTTAGTGATCATATTTTTTGTCTTATAATAATAATAATGATAATAAATTCCCAAAAAATCTTATACATTCTCCTGACTCCGTGGTAAATCGCTTAAAACACTTGTATTACGAATGCCAGATAACGGAGGAATCTTAAATATACTACTTAAATACATATATTTAAAAAAACACAAATATCATCATATAAATACTTGCTCTGGGTGGGAAATCGAAACTACGACCCCTGTCGCACATGACAGGATCACTACCATCTGCGCCATGGGGCCCGTCAATAGGACGTCAAATATTTCCTTATACTAATTATCTGGTCCGATTTGAAAAATTATTTCAGTGTTGGATAGGCTATTTATTGAGGACGGCTGCTATATCCCCCAAAGTCACTAATCCACGCAGACAAAGTCGCGGGCACTGCTAATAAACTATACCATTTCCAACGTTGTTACTTTCTTTTATATTATTTCGAAATCCTGTTCGGGAGACAAACAAAAGACCAACCGCGTTCTCAATCGTCTCTCATGACATCTGGTACAACGAGATACTATTTTTCTTTGCTAGTGCCCCATTTCTAAGCGAGAGCAACTAGAATTAAAGTTCAAAAAATTTAAAATTTAATTATTTTTGGGGCGATTCGTACAAAAAACTTATTCTCGACAATAATTTTAACTATGTTCTTATACACTTACTGTGTGTTGTTTACACTCAACTGTGTTTTATACACAAAACAAAGTTAAGTGATTTGTTACAGTTAACGTAAAAAACAGTGAGTTTGAAACACAGAGACAAACAAATCTGACTTTCATTAAAAATATTCATATAATCCCTATGTAACGGATACATAGTTTTCTTTGATGCGATTTATGCATAAAATATGCTGAATATTATAGACGATATTTACTAGACAAAAATCAAACTGTCTCTCAAATTATACTAAATATTATCTACCGACGGGCCCGATAGCGCAGATAGTAAGATCCTGTCTTGAGCTCTGGTTTGATCCCGACCCATAAAAAATATTCAGTGATGATTTTTATGTTTGTTCTAAGTCTGGGTGTTTATACATGTATTTAAATAGTTTATTATTTAAATAGTATTTGTGATGCCTCTGTTGCCTGATATCCGTAACACAAGTGTTTTAAGTGACTTATCGCGGAACCAGGTCAATGTATGCGATGTGGTGGGAATTTATTTAAAATTAAAATTAGTTAAAAATAATTTAACATGTTTTATACATTAAACCACACGAATTAATTAAGTTACTATTTCTCCTTGATCGATTGCTTCAAACTTATAAAAGTTGTACATTTGAATGTAACACCTACAACATGAAAGATATGGCACTAATTTTTCAGCATTTTTCAACACTAGGAAAAATTACAAAGGATTCTGAAGACAAGCTGGTTCATGTTGTGCCTGATAACTGAGACAATTGTTTTTTTTTTCTAGTAAATCAAACATTTTTATTAGTTTTTGCTTCACATATTAAAATATTTATACAAATCGCGATACAAGAATGTATCTTTAACTCAGCTAGTTGTATTAAATTACCATCTGTCTGCTCAAGTAGATGAAGACAGCCCCTTGGTCGTAATGCGGCGTGCCAGTCGAATAAGTCGGTGCTCCAACCAGGAGGTCGCTGAGTCCGTCTCCGTCGAGGTCGACGGTACACAGACTAGATCCAAAGTAAGACCCTAAATGAGGACCTATTAACGACGCTCTGACTTTCAGCGAGTTGTTTTCTAACAGTTGGTTCACCGGTTCGAACATAAGCACCTGGAAAATTGAAAGTGATAATAATATATAACAGTACTCTTTATTGTACATAACAAAAATACATAATTAGAAAGAATAAAAAGTGGCAAGTTCTAATACAATAGGTGACCTTATCGCTCAGGGCGATCTCTTCTAGGCCAACCTTTAGACGGATAGAAGATAATTTGATAGGGCAATTAGATATATAATTTATTTATAAGAAGAAAATAAAGTAAATTAAATAATAATACTAAACATGTCTATGTAAAAATAAATAAATACAACTTATATTTAATTTAAAGTATGTACTTTTTATTTATATTGAGCAAGTATTACTAGTGTTAATAGATATTATACAAGGCTATTTGAGAGGTGTTATGCATAGAAAATTATGAATTATATTTAAAAGTAGCAGCGGTTCGTGATTTCACCAGCGTAATATTGTAAAACTACATTTGCACCCTCTTTTAACCCTTGAGGATTGTTTTTCGAAAAAATATTTTGCACGTGTATATCTTTTAATAAAGAACCTTCATACTGAATTTCATTCGAATAACTACAAAAGCGGAATAGTTTCATACTAACTTTGTACCCTCATTAAAAATTGCATTAATCTTAACGAATTCCGACATACCTGACCATAACCCCTGCCAGAACGCGGCGCGCCGGCTACGTGAAGAATTAGGCCATTGTCTTCAAAAACACCGGCTTCCACGCTATATCCTGTAAAATTGAAGGTTGTTTATCAGCACACGAAAAAATTTAGAACCCCCCTTTTTTACACGAGTGTTTAATAAATACCCTTTGAGAATATCTAATTTTTCATTTTCATAATTTACATCCAAACTATTATTACAGCTTTACTGAACATGATTCAATGGCATGACAAACAATTGTCAGTTAAATTGAATAGTCAATTGAATACAATTTATTAAATTACTTTTAAACGCTTTATATCTCGTATTTATATTTTAATTCCACGTTTTTATTTACATATATTTACATCTTTCACTCGTATTATGAATATATTTTTGTATTCAATTGACAATAGTGTGACCCCATAATTTTAAATATTATGATCTATTTATTATAGAGTTATTTAATTCAATAAATTGAGCATAATTTTTGTTTGTAACACGCTTTAATATGGGTACATAGGGATATTATATAATCTGAAAAAATAATATTTTTAGTGGCCGAAAAACCAATTTATACATACGGAGTAACTAAAGAATGTAAAATTTCTTTAATTAACTTATTGTTAAACCTCTTCCTGATTAGAAAGACTCGAATATTTTTTGGAATATTGAAGTAAAAGATTGATTTTTGAAATTCACCCAACATCTCTTATTAACTTGACTCCATGATGAGTCGCTTGAAGCACTTGTGTTACGGATAGCTATATACTTAGGGTCGCTTCCGCGAAGTTCGCGGGATCTAAGCAGGATCGACGGCGATCATTTGCTTCTAAAAGCTCGACCTAAGCACCGATGGCGTTGGGGTTTGAAGTTAAGTTTTACAAAGAGGAGAGTCCAGCCGCAATAGGGCAGTTGGGTATCGCTCGATGGACAGAGAGTGCACGCGTTCGACAAACATATATGGCAAATCCGAAAGACATGTTTGTGAAGTGTAACTGATGGTGGAGTTCCATTGAGAGGGAGAGAGGAACGCATTATATTAACTAAAAAATATTTACCAAAATAGTCGTCTGGATAAATTTCATGAATGTACCAAGGATTAACAGTCGGGTACTGGTAAAAATAGCTTCCCTGACTTGTTGTATTTGTAAATGTCACGATAGATCCTGAAAAAAAATATATTTATTTGGTTTTTCCTGCAGCGTCGTTTCTACTTCCCAATTTAGCGAAGTTGGAAGTCCCAACTATCTTCAACTAAAAAATCGAGTATATATTTTTTTATTCAACCAAGTCGACAAATACAGCTGACATTATAGTAAGCGTCACTGCAGCCTATAGACGCTCGTGTTACAAAAATGTCAGTAGCGTGTTGCCAACCTTACAACTTGAAGATATTATGTCACATTACCCAGTCATTTCACTGCCTCTTTCACCCTTCAAACCGAAACACAGCAATGCCAACATTGCTATTTAATGGTAAAAATAGATGACAGCGAGGTACCAACGCAGACAAACTTTGAAAGAAGTCTACCTCATGCAACACACACCCACTTTTTTCCATTTATTATATTTGTATAAAGCTTTCTCTCCGTTAGCATGAATCCTCGGGACACAAAAATGGATGTGTTCAATTTATGTGTTGATTTGTTTTATTTCTATCACGTATATAAAGAATTTATTATTTAAACAACAAATCGATTCATTCAAACAGCAGCATACAGATTTCTGTTATATTACTTTTGTCAAACCAGAACCGTAATGTTTCGATACCTACCTGCCCACATAAGGACGCCTGGTGCCCCGATGATGAGAGTGCTGTTCCCAGCCCATTTCGCTGATATCCCTGCCTGTCCATAAGCGAAATAAGCACTTATATCAGTGCCATACTCTGCTCTCCCTTCTTTTGGACGAAAGGCTTGGTCTTCTGAATAGAATAAATACTAATAAAGTAAACGTGATAAACGAATTGATAGTTTTATATCAAGCACATTATTGTTTACCGTGGCGTACCGCCGGAGAAGATAAGAATAGTACCTCTCTGTATACCCGATGTCTAAAAGAGACGACTAAGGTACCAGAACCAATATATACCACCCGAAAAAGAACAACTCAAATGCATCAGGTCACGGATGGGCAGCAGCATTCCCGTCGCGAAATTACGCTCTGCGATTGTCTGCTAAACGTGCCAATTATGGGCAAAAATATTTTTTTTTATGATGGCCTATGTCCAGCAGTGGACTTTCAATGTCTGTTATGTTGATGATTAGTTTGACAGCTTTCA
Source organism: Heortia vitessoides (assembly GCA_020976665.1). Taxonomy (NCBI): domain Eukaryota; kingdom Metazoa; phylum Arthropoda; class Insecta; order Lepidoptera; family Crambidae; genus Heortia; species Heortia vitessoides. Next base: position 16,342,931 of record JACJUM010002543.1, read on the forward strand.
TTCTAATCAAGCTATATTCAAATGACTCTAGTGAGTCACGACGGAAGATCGATGTGTGACATGACATATACATGAACATCAAAATCTGATATGAGTAATAAAAAATGTTGATTATATATCAGCTATAGAAAGTCCACGGTTGGACATAGGCCTTCTCAAGATATGGGGAACTTTGCCCATAATTGCCTCAAAGGACAAGCATGTTGGCAATCGCAGAGTGCTGCATTCGCAACGGGCATGCTGCAGCCCATCCCCACCCTCTGCATTTTTGCTACACTGTTTCAGATGGATATCTGTCATTTGTCTATCATCTGTCAGTTCCTAATCTTACCTGGTACAGAGGGAAGCACATTTCTACTCTGCCGATACCCCGCAGCCAACATTCATTAAAATATAATGTTAATTAAATAATTACCAACCCTGAACACCTAGTGGATTTAGAACTGTCTCATCTGTATTTGTGCGGATCAAACAGATTCCATTAGCAAGTCTAGATATTTGAGTAAGTCCGTTAGAAAGCTTTGATGTGAAATCTTTCGTAACTCTAGGAGCACATATCTGAAAAATAAATAGCCTCGTTTAATTTACACACATAGCCGTGAGGTACCGGCAGAGTAAAATAGTACCTCCTTTGTACCAGGTGTCGTAACAGGCGACTAAGGTACCAGAATTGACAGATAGCGGTATATACATCCGAAACAGTGCAGCTCAAATGCACAGATGCGCTCTGCGATTGCCAACACGCTTGCCCAGCTTGGCAATTAAGGGCAAAAACCTCCTAGCTTGGAGAGGCCTATGTCCAGCAGTGGGCTTTTAATGGCTGGTATGATAAGTTTACACACGAACTATTCATATACATTTCTTATTAAATGCTATGAAGATTATGACTAAATACCTAAAAAGTCGAATATCAGTTCAATTATAGAGATTGATGAAAAACTAATTTACTAGAGGTAGACTTCATAGTAAGGTTGTAAACATTGGTAGCTCACTCTCACCTATTTCAACCACCAAATAGCAGTGTTCACATTGCTGTGTTCCGATTTGAAGGTCGAAAGAGGCAGTAAAAAATATGGGTAATGTGACAAGTAATCTAGAAAAAAAAAATAAAGAGGATAAATATTCCCCATAGCTGCTACGATTGATAGGCGTGGTGGCAATCGTAAAGCCTAGTTTTGCGAAGGAAAAGTCTCCGCCCTATACTTGAGGAAATGTATGCCAAATTCATACCTAATTATCAGTATGAGAAAATCATTGAAAAGTATATGAAATGGCTTATACAATAATTGATACATAATGTTAAGGATTTGGCACTGATTATATATTTTTAAGCTATCATCATCATCATATCAGCCATAAGACGTCCACTGCTGTATATAGGCCTCCCCTACATAGGGGGATTTTAGCGCTTAATTGCCGCGCTGGGCAGGCGTGGCAATAGCATTCGCGACGAGGACGCTACTGCCCATCCCAACCCAGTATTAATCAAGCTGTGCTCTTTTGTCAGGCTATACCGCTGTCTGTCGGTACGAATAGGACCGGTTGTATGCGGCTTGTGTCCAGCTACCTTATATATAAGATTTCTAATATATATATTTATTAATGAACTTACCAATAATCTTCCTGAAGGTACCTCTGTAATAGTAGCTCCAAACCACATATCTCGTTTGAAGAATAGTCGGATAATATTTCTTCTTCTTCTGCCAACTGATGAAGAAACTTCATTAATTAATTCATACACACAGCATATCATCCATTGACCTGACTCCGTGATAAGTCGCTTAAAGAACTTTTATTACAAACATCAGACAATCACAAATATAATACTTAAGTATTTAAACCCAGACACCGAACAAACATTATGTTCATCCAATAAATATCTGTCATCATCCTCATATATATCATAATAGGAAATTGTATGCGGCCTGTCTCCAGCGCGATTCTTTGGTTTTAGTCAGATCCTCGGTCCAGCTTGCGGGTGGATGCCCTACGCTGCGCTCGTACTCAACCCAAGTACGGTTAATTCTGAAAAATATTGTTGGTATGACTGGCTGTAAAGCAACAAACCTTTGTCAATAGGAACGCAGGTCGAATTCTGTCTTCTAAACCCGGCATAATCACATTTGAAGACCTGTCCCGAGGTGAGTGGTCTGTCATATACGTCTTTGTATACAGCCTTAGGAGCTCCAATATACAACCTGAAACCAAATAATAATTAAGGTTAACACAACAGAATATAGTAACTACATGAGGTAGACCTCACACAAAAGTCGTCTGGATTGATAACTATTTCACTTTTACCTATTTCTACCACCAAATAGTGTGCGCATTGCCGTGTTCCGGTCTGAAGAGTGAGAGAGGCAGTGAATTTACTGGGTAATGTGGCATAATATTCTCAAGTCACAAGATGCTAACCTTAACCAAACCTAACGCGTTTGTGATATATGTTTGTTATTACGAGCGTCTATAGACTGCAGTGACGCTTTTTATTGTGCGGATTATTTGCTTGTCTTATGAAAAATAAAAAAAGTGCCGTGTAAATGGATGTACTTTCCCATGTACCAGGTGTTGTAAAATACGATTAAGGTACCAAAACTGACAGATGGCGGTATATCCATCCGAAAGAGTGTAATTTAAATGCACAGCATTTTTTATACATTAGAGAGTAAGCAAAGAAGCATGATGGTTAACGTGTTTGCAGCCTATAGACGCTAGTGTCATCTTTCACCCTTCAAACTGGAACACAGCAATGCGAACATTATTATTCGGCGGTAGAAATAGGTGAGGGTGAAGTACCAACGCAGACAACCTTCGTACGAGGTCTACCTTATGTAAAATGTGACATGATATCTTCAAGCCACAAGGTTGGACGTACTATTGATGCATTTGTAGTGTTATCCACTCTTACAGTGATAAATATGGTCTTATGGTGATATCCTAGATGATACGAGCGTCTAGACACTGCGGTGACGTTTACTATACACGCGATCCGTATGCTTGTATGTCGAATTAGTCATATATATAAAATAAATTCTATTATGTTATTTAGTCATGTTTATTGAATATATCGTCAACAATAGAAATAATGATTAATCAGTTATTTGAACATTTTAATTTGTAATATATATTTAAGGAAATTATCCTTTTAATTAATATTTATGTTCTTTGCGGTAAGCCACTAATACAAATAAGTCATATTTTAATCATTTTTTAACCTAATATTGCCATAATTTTTTTATATACATTATATACTAATGTATATAAGCCTAATGTGAACATATAATTAAAAATTTAGTGTATCATCTCGCGATTTTTACTTTAAAATCACTGACAGTGTTTTCAAAAGTAACTAATCTTAATCTTTAATTTTAATTTGATCTAGTACTTTCCCTATACCAGGTGTCGTAGACTGTTTTTTTGGACGAACCTATTGCTGGTTGACTTTGTCACCAGCTCAACCCAGCTCCGTTTGGCAAAGAGGCCATGCCGCTCGTTTATGAGCAGCCCTATGCCTGCGCTCTTCCCAGGAAAATATCCACCTTCGTATCATCCCCCTTCGTTTTGGGTAGGCCTATGACTGGCTGTGGTCGTTTTTAAGCTACTATAAAGAAGTATAGACAGCTTAGTGAATGCAAAAATAATAAGTTAAGATTGTATATTTTTTTCTTGTTTTTTATACGACTATCTTGTACGATGAAACGGTCTGTGTGAAAGTGAGCCTCGACTTTAGACGCTCTTATCGACAAAGATATCACTATAATAACCTTGTAACTTAAATAAATTATGTCACATTACCTATTAATTTCTCTGACACGGACTACGACATAGACGAGAGTAAGGTTCTAATTCATACGACCTTTGTATAAAATCTATATCAAGCGAATTCGATGCCGCTTTCCTGCAGCGTAAATAAGAAAATAAATTGTTCTGGGGTCATTTTAGCTCAGTGGGCAGAGCATTTTACTCTTAATTTTAGGGTCGTGAGTTCGACTCCCACTCTAGTTTCTTACTAAAAGACATATTTCTTCTTCTCTTTCAGTCTAACGAACGTTATCTTCTCTATTCTATCGATCTATTATCTAAGTATAACGAACGTTGCTTGTTGAAAATATAGATTAAAATTGGTTAGAGCATTGGAAGTTTATATAAGTCATTATCTAGCCAAGTGAAGTACCAACCGAGTAAAATAGTACCTCCCCCTGTACCAGATATTGTAAGAGACGAATAAGGTGCCTAAAAGTGACAGGTGGCGGTATATTCATCCAAATCAGTACAGTTCAAATGCTTGCCCAGCGCTGCCATTGTTTGCAAATTCCTCTTTTCTTGGGGCAGCTTATGTCCGGCAGTGGAATTCCAATGACTAGTACGATAAGTCATTATGTAGCTGTGTATACGTTTTGCGAGTTTGACAAATTACTAAGTGAAGGTTACTCATAAAATACAATAAATGCATTGAAATGCGATGGATGCGTCACAAATATGGTTCTTAGTATCCGATGAATGAGTTAATGAAGGTCATAGGAAGCATGCGTGATTAAACTATTACACGGGAATTACTTTAGATTCTTGTTCGACGCTACTATTAGTGTCCCGCGGTGTTACCTGCAAAGTACCATACCAAGTGTCGTACTGACTAAGATACCAGAACCGAAAGATGACGGTATAAATGTAAAATCAAGATAAAAATTAAGTTATGAACATTATTCCGAGAAGTACATGCGAATATTACTAGACTAGCAATTATGTCAAACCCCAGAAGTTATTTGAAAATGATGGTCGTTATGTTTTCTTGAATTTTTTCATTTGCCGCGCTTATTCGGAATTCAGGTATAAAATATAGGGTCCTATGGCGCAGATGGTAGTGATCCTGTCTCATACGCCAAGGATTGTGGGTTCGATTCCCACCCAGGACAAATATTTATATGATGATATTTGTTTGTTTTGTATCTAGGTGTTGTGTTTATTTGTTTGTTATAGTGTTTAAGTAGTTTATTTGTAATTCCTTTAAGGACTTATCACGGAATCAGGTGAAATAACGAATGGAAAAAAGGATATTTAGAGTTATACCAATATTATTATATATTATTACCAACATAAGTATCGGAAAATTTAGAACTATAATTGTGTTTTCAAAAGATATTAACTATATTATCTGTTTTTTTATAATTACAGGCAACCACATCAAGCATAATTATTAATATATATATATATATTTAAAAGATAGTAATCACTCAGTAAGGATGTAAAATAAATAACAAAATACACAAGCATTGATAATCAAAAATCAGCAATCTTACGGATTGGAAGATATTTCAATTTAGACTTTTTTGTAGAACTTTTAAAAGTGTATAATGCTATAGTACATTAATTTAAACTATCTCATAGGGATCAACCAGCGTTTGCTATGTAAGTGCAACAAAAATGCGTTTATTGGCGACATTACATTAGAAAACAAAATTTTATCAGTGTTTTTTTACTACTTTATGCATATATTAGACCTCTTAAAAAGTCGTTTGCAATACTAGTACCTCACTCCCACCTATTTCTACCGCCAAATAGCAGTGTTTGCATTGATGTGTTTCGGTTTGAAGGGTGATATAGGCAGTGACATTACTGACTAAATGTGACATAGTGCCTTCAGTTCACAGGGTTGGCGACAGACTAGTGATATCTTCGTGATAATTCGAGCGTCTATATGCTACGGTCACGTTTACTATCAAGCAGATCGTATGCGTGTTAGCTGGCTTCATAACATTAAAAAAAAACATATAAACCTTTTTATTGAGTTACTCTATCTATATAGAAATCCGCATCAAAATACACTAAGTTATTATAAAGATCAAGCATATACAGGGGTAGACAGACAGCGAGGAATGCCTTTGTTTTATACTATCTAGTGATTAGTATAGATAATCTCTGTAATTTAAAAAAAATGTGGAGGAAAAGAAACATGAAGCTGTGGGCAACCATTAATAAATAAAATCTATTATGACACTTACTAGAATGTGCAAGAAAGTTTGTCGTGTGCTAGACTTCATGAGTCAATTAGGCATCCTGCGGGAATCCTTTTGGGTCAAATGTATTGTCATTTTTTGGTATTCAGATTACCTATATACTAATTTTAATCTAAATATGTTCTTTATTTAAGTAATGGAATCGTTACAAACAAAGAAGTACTCTCTGGTATTGTTTTCGATTTACTTGCCGAGTGTCTATTGGTGAATACGAACGGTATTATTGTTTATATATTAACTAAATATTTCAAAATGTGTAATGGCCTAGGGTGAATTTGGATAACATCGTTCTATTAGGGGAATTATGAGTTATCGTCTTTCTAACCGAATCTAAATAGATATTTTAAAGATAAATATATTTATTATATTATAAAGAACAGATTAAAGTTACCCAGATAGTTCAATGTTACTAGGAATATTGGCTGCTCTACACAGGCTTTCAAGTTTAGTCATTCTCTTAAAAACATATATTAATTATTATCATCATGATCATATCAACAGTGAAAAACAGCTTAAATGCACAAGGCAGGGATGGGCAGCAGCATCACCGTTATGAAATCTACGCTCTACGATTGCCAACACGCTTGCCCAGCGCGGCTATTATCGGCAAGTTTCCCCCCTTTCTTCAAGAGGCCTATGTTGACTTCAATAGACTGATATAATAATACAATTAAAAAGAGTATTGAAAAACAAGCTTACCCTATATCACTTAAAAGCACAGAATACCCGAAATAATCAGATATATCCTCCGAGTAAAAGATCGTTTTGCTATCAACGTGAAATATATCACTCGACAACACGCACTTCAAGATACACAGACACAGAATGTATAGTAACATTTTGATGTTAAGAAAGGCAGATGGTCGAACGCATCCGAGAAGCGTCAGTTTACAACTGACCGGCGGCTGTTGATAAACATTACGTAGCATTAAGTACGATGCGTAAGTGATAGTGAGTCATTTGAATGGAGACACGAAAAATGCACTTGTAATCAATAATGCGAATCGTAAAAAATATATGACGTCCACAAATTATGCAAAATCAATTTATTCGACCATTTATATATCAAACTAATGGTGGCCGGTTAAATATTTGAGAATTATTATTCTGAAGCCTATAGACAATTACTTGATGTTATCTTTATTTAATTATGTTAGTCAAAAACGTATATCAAACAAAGTAACATTAATTTAATCAATTTCCAGCGTATTTTTTATAAATAAATTAATTATGCACTTCTTTTCCAAAGTAACTTTAACTATGTCAATTTTGACGTCCATTCGTGTAATTTCCTTAAAAAGATATGAATGATCCCGTACTTTTAAATTGAAACAATAGTAAATATATATTAGATAAAAAATATACGTGTATTTATCACAAATCATTTTTTTTATTTATATTAGACCAGGTCGACAATAAAGCATACAGCCCACGTGATAGTAAGCGTCACTTCAGCTTGTATACACTCGTAATATTACAAGGATATCACTAACGCGTTGTCAAATTTGTGACTTGAGGATATTATGCCACATTATCTAGTAAATTCACTGCCTTTCTCACCCTTCAGACCGGAACACAGCAATGCGAACGCTGCTATTTGGCGGTAGAAATAAGTGAGAGTGGGGTTATAATGAAGATGAACTTTTATATGAGGTATCCTCATGCAATATAATATCGTAAGTGTATGTATTTTACGTTATAAATGTATAAAAGTACATTTACTTAAACACGTACTTTCTTGCATAAATTTTGAATGGTGAAAGAATGTTTTAAATCGCTCAAATAGTTTTTGATTATATCGTTCTTCAGTACATTAGTCGAAACAACAGAACAAAATACTAGCATATGTTTTTATTTTTTAACAACACGAATTTCAATTTGGCAATAAAACTATTTGGAATCGAACCGATTTTCTTTTGAAGTCTTTTAAATGGTAGAACTTAACTAATCAGAAACATTTGACCGAAGTTTAATTTCAATTTGTCTGATTTAAAATACAGTGTAATGTGCTTAAGGATTTCTTTTTTTAGGCAACTAAATGTATGTATAATATTCAATCCAAAATAATATGATATTAAATCAAAATAAATGTAAGGCAATGAGGGTATTCTTAGAAACATAGAAAAATAAACGGGCCGATGGTACAGATAGTAATTGTTCGATCCCCACCCAGGACAAATACTTACATGATGTATAGTTTGTTCTGTTTCTGGGTGTTTATATTTATTAAAGTATTATATGATCATCTGTTGTATGATGTCCGTAACACAAGTGTTTAAAGCGACTTATCACTAAGTTAGTTCCATGTATGAGATGTTGTGTAAATTTACTATAAATAAAACTAGCTGTGCCTGCAACTTTGTCCGCGTGGAATTGTGACTTTGGGCAGCATATTTTTTCGAACTACAAACTCCCACGCAGCGCTAGCAACGAACGTAAATTTTTCGCCCGTTTTTGCCACATCCTTAATCAATGCTCCACTCGTTTTGGACGAAGCGTGATGTAATATATTCTAAGTTATTACTTATTACGTAAACTATCTGCCAGTGAAAGTCCCGTTTAAATCGGTCTATCCGTTCCAGAGATTAGCCGGAACAAACAGACAGGCAGACAAAAATTGTTAATAAATATATTTTGGTATGTGTACCGTATATACATTCATATGCATGTAGTAGCGACTACATACAAAGGTCGTCTGCATTGGTACCTCTCTCACCTATTTCTACCGCCAAATAGCAGTGTTCGTATTGCTGTGCTTCTGTTTGAAAGGTCAGAAAGGCAGTGAAATTACTGAGTAATGTGACATAATATCCTCAAGTCACAATATTGGAAATGCGCTAGTGATATCTTTGTGATATTACGAGCGTCTATAGGCTGAAATGACGCTTATTATCACGCGGACTGTATGTTTGTTTGTTGACCTGACTTAATAAAATAAAAAGAGGTCTGTTCTTGCGATATGTATGTCTATACCTATTGATGAGTTTCGTGGAATTCTCTTCGCGCGGCATAAAGTTGATGCATACCCCATATTGCAGGTAATATTAGTATGGACATTTGAAACTATTGTGACAGTTAAGTTGAAAAATTTTGGTTGACTGGCTTTTTAATGTTGGGCATGAACTGTTAGGGTAGATACTTGAAATTTTTCACAAAATTTCTTTTTATACCGTAGGAGAGCACTTCGGATTTTCAAAAAAGTACCCCCTAAAAGGGTAAAACGGGGTTGCAAAGTTAATATGAAGTTTTGCTTTTATGAAGTTATTCGAATGAAATTCAGGACAAGGCTCCTTCATTAAAAATCATGAAAGAATTAGAATATTATTTTGAAAATCCTTCTTTAAGAGGAACAAGGTGGGGGGATTAATCTGAAGGTTCTTCTAGTTAAGCCGCAGAGCGCTGCTAATGTTATATACTGTCGTATAGCAAATTTCCCATGGAAAAAAATCATTTAGGAATAACATGAAAAAAATAATATGTAACCTTTTCATATAAAATTTAACTTGGATTAGTTTAGTACATAAAGCATGAAGAGGTAACAAACAAATTCATTTAAACGTTTTTAGTATAAATTTGTTGAGTTTGAAAAATATAAATTTTACTGGGATATTCTTATTAAATTTGCTATTACCCGAAAGCGCGATTTACAATCGCCAGCTACTATCCATTGAATTTTCGTAGTGCTGAAATTGTCGTTTCAATTGAATCCAGGAATGGTACTTTTATCGGGATGTAAAGTAGCCTATGTTCTTTTCCGTACTTTTAACTATATGTGTGTAGAATATTAAAACGATTAGTCCAATAGATAAAACGTGAAGAGGTTACAAACAAACTTACTTCTGCATTTATCGTATGAGTATTAAGTTGGGATATCATTAGTTTCCGTAATACTTATTATGTTAACTATTCTGATAATGTTATCTATCATTGTCGACCATGTGGAAGAACCGTTTAATGTGACATACAATTTGTAAGTTTAGATATCGTTATCGCTGATTATTTAATATTAATTAACTATTATTACTATATTCTGTTTACTTTAATATGGAATACAATCATACATGTGCGATGTTATTAAGTTGGAAATCTATACTAATATTCTAAAATAAAACGTTGGTGTGTTTAAACGCGCCAATCTCAGGAATTCGCTGGTCCATTTTGAAAAACTCTTTCAGTGTTGGATAGTCCATTTATCGAGAAACTTACTATAAATATGTAAATAAATTAGTTCTTTAATTTTATCTATGGGCCTACCTATGAATAGAGGGCGCAACTGACAGTGCCAACTTAATGACGTTTTTAAAATATGGCGATAGGGTAGATAAAGATAAAGATAAATTAATAAAAAGTTTACTAATTGTGTAATAAAGGAATCGACTAGATAATTTTTAAATAGTAGCTAAAATTAATAAACTTTAAATGTCGTTTCTTTGTATTTTCAGAGCAACACGTTTATTATTACAAGATTCCTAGATCACTATCGAATTGTCTTATAAATATAATACTATACCCTTTAAAGTAACTATTCCACGCGAACGAAGTCGCGGATACTGCTAGCTTTCTATATTCTTCCTTCCTTCCTTCTATATTCTTCTGTATATATAAAAGAAGAATTTAACTGACTGTCTGAATGATATATCTACGCAGGGGCTAAACAATAAGAGTATCGAACTTGAAATTTTACACTGAGGTTATATTTTTATTATATTAAAGTAATTTTCTAAAGTTACTTTCCAAGAGGGTAAACAGGAGTGTAAAAATAGTATAAACTTTGTAGTTGAGTAAAAAAGTTAATAAACTTTGCTGTTTTTCTATCGTATGGTCATAAAACATGTGTAAAATATTTTTTCGAAAATCATCCCTTAAGGGGGTAAAAGGGGAGAGCAAATTTTACAACTGATAGTTCTACAAATTCACGCGGGTGAATCCGCTGGTTGGTGGTAGGTAAAGACTAGCCAACCCGATACACGTTGTCCTATCTTAACTATACTCAAATATTTTGTAAGAAAAAAATGTAACTATAAATTGGCGGGCCTGATGGTGCAGATGGCAGTGATCCCATCATGTGCACCAGGGTTTGTAGGTTCGATTCCCACCAAGGGCAAATATTTATATGATGATATTTGTGTTTTTTTTTGTGTCTGAGTGTTAAATATATGTATTTAAGTAGTATATTTGCGATTCCTCTGTTGTTTGGCGACCATAATACAAGTGCTTTATGTGTAAGTTAAAAGAAATTAAAAAACATTGAGATGCATTTTATCTCTGAAGTTAGATCAAACTGTATACAGTACTCATAAACAAAAATTGCTTAAAATCGGTTCAGTAATCCAGAAGTTCATCTCGGACAAACAACGTGACACGAAATTATTATTTATAAAAATATTATCTGTACCGTCATTTTGTATTATGCGTATCTATTTATATTATCTTATACACAGACCGGACAATCACCTCTGTCGTACGCAAAACGAGCACTTTTTATCTATTGCTCCGTGTTCAGAAACACAGTCCACCAAAATGCATAGAAGCTATACTACAAATAAGTCCTCTCAAAAAAGAGGGAAAGTACCGGAATGTCATGAGGTACCAGCGGAGTAGAATAGCACTTCCCTCTGTACCAGTGTCGTAAGAGGTAACTAAGGTACTGGAACCGATAGATGGCGTATATCTGAAACAGCGCAGCCTAAACACTACAGGTTGGGAATGGGCAGCAGCATCCTCGTCGTGAAGTTGCACTCTGCGATTACCCCAACGCCTGCCCAGCGCGGCAATTATGAGCAAATATCTCCCTACCTTGAGGAGGCCTATGTCCCACAGTGGATTTTCTATGGCTGATATGATGAAAAAAGAGAAAATTTTTCCTATTTTTGCAATAGATTAACTGCCTAAGACGTGAAAGTGTAACAAACTGACAGACAAAGGACGCAATGGATATGCACGCGTAAGTTATTGTTTTAAAAAAAAATAAAGTCAGAATTGTATCATCCGAAAGGCGCAGATATCAACGATCCTTCTCGTGCGCCGAAGTTTGATGGTTCGATCCCCACCTCGAGCAAATATTTATATGATAAATATTGTATGTAATATATATATATATATATATTCATCATCATATCAGCCATTGGAAGTCCACTGTTGAAAATAGGACGCCCCAAGAAAGGGGGAGAATTGCCCATAATTACACGCTGGGCATGTTGGCAATCTCAGAGCGTAGATTCGCGATGGGGATGCCCTATCCCCTATGTGCATTTGATTTACACTGTTACGGATGGATATACCGCCATCTATCGGTTCTGGTACCTTAGTCGCCTCTTACGACATCTGGTACAGAGGGAGTTGCTATTTTATTCGTCCGGCACCACACTGCAATGCATATTGTTATTTATATGTATGTAGGTAGTATATTTATAAATCCTTTGTTTTCTAATATCTGTAACACAAGTGCTTTAAGCTACCTCGGAGTCAAAGTATGATGTAATCGTATCTCGTGAATTCAATAATCTGTGTAGGAAATGTCTATTTTATTTAACAACAAACAGTGAAGTTCATTTGTAGCGAGTTAACTGTAATATAATATTTATTATTATAAATCTATTAGTCGTGACAATTATCTAAAATAGTACCTCCCCATGTACCAGGTGTCGTAAGAGGCGACTAAAGTACCAACACCGGCAGATGGCGTTATATCCATCCGGGACAGTGTAGCTCATATGCAAGCGGGGATGGGCAGAAGCGTCCCCTTTGCGAAAACTGTGCTCTACAATTGCCAACGCAATTGCCATGCGCGACAGTTATGGGCAAAATTTCCCATTTCTCATGGAGTAGTACAGTAGTAGACTTTCAATGGCTGGTATGATGATGATGATATCGGAGTAACATATATATATATATATATATGTGTTACTCTTAAAATCCAATTAGTAGTTTTAGAATCACAACAAACATTTATACTATTCGCGTCTATAATATTAGGATGATATAATAGTAGGATTTTCTAACATTCACGCGCTCACTACTCATAATAAAACTAGTTTTTTAATAGCAAATAGTCTTAACTGGTTGGTCGCCAATATTAGTTACTCATTTATTTCACTGACCGCAACCGACTCACTGCCGAGAACCAGAAATACTACACTATCGAGTTTCCGGCAGATGAATGAGTCACTTCCACTGAATCATTTGTATTTGTTATTAGCAAATGGTTATTTGTTATAATTTTTTTTTTGTTTCGATTCTGCTCTATGGAAATCTGTTCGAAGAATTATAAGCCACTGTTTTAACTGATCGGGCCAATTCGGGATAATATTTCCAGTGGTCTCTTTCATCAGGTCATTTGATGAATAATAGATTTAGTTTTGGGATATCATGTCTCTTTAGTTGGGTATGCCCTTTCCGTAGAGCTCATTCACGTGGTGTGTAACTTCTCCTGATACTTCATTGGGCTATTTCCTGCCAGACAGTATTTATACCAAGGTTGAAATACATATATTTATTGGAATTCCCCAATGTATTAGACATTGGGGAATTCCCATCATTGTTCTAATTGCTTTGCTCTGAAATCTTTCTGGTATGTCAATGTTTCTATTGCTGGCGGTTCCCTAAAGCGGAATGCCTTATGTCCAGATAGGGTTCAATATTCTTTTATTAATCAATAATTTGCTGTTGCCATCTATTTGTGATTGTCTTTTGCATCCAGTTGTTTTCTTTTGACCCATATGTGCTTTCGCCAGGTTAATCTTTTGTCCAAATGCATTCCCAGGTACTTAACATCATGGTTAACATTGAGGTATTACTTTTTCATTCAACTTTAGAGATGGGCAGGTTTCTTTCCTTAGTGTAAATGTTACGTGAGCATATTTACACACATTTGCCTTTATTCTCCATCTTCTCAGCCACTGTCCTATTTCATCGATATAGGTTTGCAACAGTAATGAGGCAGATTGTGGATTTTCCTGTGTGAATAGCAAGGCCGTATCTTCAGAATACGTCGCAATTGATATTCGATCGCTAGTTGGTATGTCTACTATGAATATGGGCCCAGTATGCTACCCTGGGGGACACCTGATCTAATTTTATGATGGTAACTTTAGTTTTTTGTTCGTTGTTCGGTGGAAGGGGTTGAAATACATTGCTGAGATATTCTGCAAATATGGTCGCCTTTTCAAGGTTCAATCTAGCCTAATCTCCCTTACTTTTTTTATAGGTGGTACGTGGATTTTAGGGCTTTTAAGGTGTTTTATGGTTAAGTGAGAGCAAGTTTTGAATGTTATCACTTTCATGTTTGCTTATAGGGTATTTGAGCTCCTTTAGGAACTTATTGAATGATGTTTTGTTGCTTGGATATCTCGTTATCTGCCAGATCTTTCGTAGTTTGCGCCGCTTTTGTATTTTCTCTTTTATTTCTTTTGGGTAAGTATTGTATTTAAGGGTGTTTCCCTTTAGCTTTCGCTTGATGGTAGCGATCTTAACACCGTTGTGAATAGACATTTTTCTACCTTAACTTCTAACTTTTCTAGTGTGTTAATTCTGCTTTTTAGATTCGTTTCCGTAGTTATTACTCTTCCATATATTTCCATACGACCCAGTCAGTGGTTTAGGTTTGATTAGTTTACATTTGACCTCTGTTTTAGGTCTACCTAATGTAACCAGAAATCAAAATTTAAACCATTTCGAAATCCAACCATTGGTATCACACATTGGTATCTTTATAATTTATAACGATTCATAACTTACAACAAAAAATCATTTTATTCGTCTCTATAATGTTATTCTATATTCAGATCAAAAATAGAATATAGTCTGGTTGACATACCCAGGGCATTACTTATTCGAACAAACAATTTATTTATATTTTATATTTATCCGTATTAGTCATACACAAAGAAAAATAATATATATAAATAAAAAACAAAGAACAATATAGGATAGATGTCGCATTCGGAAGCGTTCTCTTATGCGCCATGGGTCGTTGATTAATCCCCATCGAGAACAAACATTTTTGTATATTTTGTGTTTGGGTGCTAACAATATATCTTTAAGTATTATTTTTATAATACCCCTGTTGCCTAATATCCTTAACACAAGTTCTTTAAGCTATCACAGAGTCAGGTCTTTGCATACATAATAAATACATAGATTTTATTTCATAAGTACAATTGAATCATTTTAACAATCATTGCCGCGACGTACGGCCGAGTAAAATTGTGCCTACTTCTAAAATAGACTAGCACAAGCTACACAGCCCAATGTATGTGGTCCATATCCCAATTCTGATGCTTTATTAATAATAAAAAAACGATATCATTCACACCATTTATTGTTTATTATCAACGTCAACTATATTAGTTTTCCTATCAATCATACCATGTATATTTTAACACTATATAGAACTAACTGCGTCCCGCGGTCTCCCTCGCGTTTAGTTTTAAAACAAACCGAGTATCATTTATGCTCCCCAGTTATTGGTCCTAGCGTGATAAGGCCTGTAACCTTTCTGCATAAGTGGACTTATCAAGATCTCATTTATTGTTATATAACTTCTACTTACTTATTTACTACTTCTTTCTGACTACAGTCAGCTTGTCTTTATGTATATATAGATATAAAATTTTGACGGAGTGATCCTACCTTATGTGCCTGGGTCATGGGTTCGATCCCCACCCAGGACAAATATTTATTTGATGATATTTATATTATGTCCTGTCCGACTCTCATATATATGTATTTAAGTATTATATTTGTGATTCCTCTTTTGTTTCAATTCCGTAACACAATTGTTATTATACTTTAAAATAATTTTGAAAATCAGGCTACTTTCATACAAACTTTACACCCGCCTTTTAACACTTAAGAGTGTTTTTCGATGAAATATTTTAGACGTCTTTCCTGACTTTCAACGTAGAACCTTTCATTCAATCCTTAAAACTTAAAAAACAACAAAGTTTCATACTGAAATTTTACCCTCTTAGGGAGTGAAATTTCAAAAATATATTCTTATTGCTCCCCTACGTTTTAAAATAAACAAATGTGCAAATACTCTAATCTTTATACTTTAGACCCTGCATTGATATGTAAGCCAATTAGTCAATAAGCTTCTCCTTTTTTGTATATAGAAGATACTCGATAATTTCTATGTCTACATGAGGAGAAAAACTAATTTAACGAATGTACTGAATAAGTAAAATCTTATGTAAAATTGTATCTTATAATATTTACATCCTGTTAAGATAATAATAATTATAATCTGCATTAAACGTAAAGCTTGTATCGCTGACTCCAGTCAACTAATATCTAGCTTTACATTGACAATCGGACACAATACAAGCAATTTAAAATATTATTTTAGTAGAACTCTGACAAATAATAATATAAGTTAAATCTAATAATGGAAATAAAAAAATAGTAGACTTTATTTGTGTGTGTGTGTGTGTGTGCGCACGAAATAATACATAAATCGAAAAAAATGTGAATATTGTGTTTTAGTGTTTCACGGAAAATCTTTACGGATTTTGTAGAAAATTTACAATAATGTACATTGTATACATTACAAATAATTTGTGCTTACAGATATAGTTTTAAGATAAATCTACATTCATAGTCTACTTTATAGAATATATCGACATTACTTTTTAAACTACACTTATACAAATTGACATTAAAGTCCAATAATTAGTTTTCGCATGTATGCATTGTTATCATTAGGTAGACCTAATACATAAATTCTCTCAACATCTCATACATTGACCTAACTCCGTGGTAAGTCACTTAAAGCACCTGTGTTCCGGACGCCAGACAACAGAGGAATCCCAAGTATTTTATTTAACACCCAAACACAGAACAAACACAAATATCATGATATAAATATTTGCTCTGGGTGGGAATCGAACCCCCGACGACCCTTGGCGCACAAGATAGGATCACTATCGTCTTCGCGATCGGGCTATATCATACAAAGGTCGTCTGCAATGGTACCTTACTCTCACCTATTTCTACCGACAAATAGCAGTGTTCGCATTGCTGCGTTTCAGTTTGAAGAGGTCCGGATTTAGGTGAGAGTATATTGGTGAATATTTCGTATTGACGAACGCGCCGAGTATTTTTTAGTTGTAAATATATTGTATTATAAACCAATTGCAAAAAAATCGTCTTCTTAATGTTTATAGATAAAAGTAGATAAAATACCCACTTAGTACGGACGCCAACATTATCCAGAGCCCCATGGGGGGCAGCTGACCCCCCCTAACCCCTCCCTGGTTACGCCCATGCATCCGTACGATACAATGAAGATGATGACATTCGTTAGTACTAGTTGTATTATGCGCCAAGGGTCGTAGTTTTGATTCCCGTTTGGTACAAACATTTATGTGCTTTCTGTGTCATATATGTATTTAAGTGTTATATTTGTTATTCCTCTGTTGTTTGATACCCGTAAGCAAGTGCTATAAGCTACTTATCTTGGCGTAAGGTCTATCTGTGAGATGTTGTCTGAATGTATTGTTATATCAGCCTTATTATTTCATACATAAATGACAGAAAGAAATGTAAGATACAAATCTAACTTTAGCTATATGTAGTTAAGTAAAAAAATAATAAAGAAGTTATTAACTTTATTCTTAACCCTGATGTTCTGCTTTTTGCATTTGTTTATAAAAAGTAATAAGTCCATCCCATGACATGTAGAATTTTCTGGAATCAACTGGGACGGGAATATCCATAACTATATTCTTCCTTATAAACGGTATCAGGATAATAATCTTTAGTATATATTTTCTATTCATCAATTTTGAGTGGTCAACTGATGCTGCATCTCTTGGAATGTTCAATGTTGTATGTTTCTGGAAGGTCGTGCCTCTCTTGATCCTGAACCGCCGCAGTTTTTTGTCATTATACAGAATTGTTGTAAACTTCCGATTATACATAAACCCTAATCGAAATTCACACACCTCTATCAAGCGAAGCCACGCTCTGACATTTAAACCGCTTCCGTTCACCACTTCCAAATCAACTTGTAGAGATTGACCAGGAAATAACACTGGTCTGTCTATGCGAGCTGTAACGTTTATCGTTTTTATTACAAAATTCATTTGCTTTACTTTCTTCTGCTCTTCAAAAACTAGAGGCCTGACCAAAACGTCTTGCACGCCTGCCATTATAATTAATGGACATTTGACTTTAACTTTGCTAATTGAACTTTTTATAAAGTGCATTTCAACATGATGAGTGATCATGCACCAAACTTTTACACAAGCCTTAGACCGTTTGTACAATGTTGTCGAAGGGATATTTTCTGGTATTTTCAACGAGAAATCCAGCGAATATGATCCCACTGTGTACTTGAGAGATTTCGATGTCGCCGCCAAGCTTATTTCTGTATCCTCTAAACGTTCAGTTTTCTTACGGTAAGAGAAACCATTTATCTTTGCTATAATTTTATCGTATATATGTGCAACCGCATTGCCCTTTAATTTGATAGCCACTTTCTTAAACACTGTATCTTTAAGTATTTTAAATCTTGCAACGCCTGAAACATTTTGACCGGTGAAGAAGATTCCTTTAAAATTACCGCGTTGATGTAGTACAATCTCACAATTAGATACCATTTTAAAATTTTTGATTTTAAATTTGGACCAAATTTTTTAACCACAAACGACGTACAAAAACAATTGCAGCAAATAAACTGTAATTGAAATTGTTTTATTGAGGAAAACTAGGAACGTGTATGGTTTTAGGGTTCCATCTGATATATGTATTGCAAAACATTCAATCTAGCTGAAATAAAAATGAGTAAATACAACTTATTTTGTTGGCATGTACAGCCACTGCAAAATAAATGAAAAAAAAACACTATATAAATGATAAAATAATGGTCGCATGACAAAATAGTCAGTGTTGTCGTTGTTCAAGTAATTAGTACAAGCGTGATTTTATTTTGAGTAACGTATTCGTACCATAGTGTATGTAGGTACCGGAATAGTAGAATTATAGTATCTTCCTTTATACTAAACGTCCACTGCTGCTCATAGGCCTCCCCAAGGAAGGGGGAGTTTGCCCATAATGATCGCACTGGGCAAGCTTAGTGGCAATCGCAGGGCGTAACTTTGCGTCGGGTAGATTGCGGTATATCCATCCGAGACAGTGTATTTCAAATGCACAGGGTGAGGATGGGCAGCAGCATCCCCGTCGCGAAAGCTGCGCTCTGCGATTGCCGACACGCTTGCCCAGCACGGCAATTATGGGCAAAAATTCCCCTTTCTTGGGGAATCTTATGTCAAGCAGTGGTCTTCCAATGGCTGTAATAATGTTAAATATTGGTGTTGATAAAGGATACCATGCAAATGAAGATTTGAAATAACCAAACCAAAAAGAGACGAAGTTTTATTTAACGAACATTTCGTTTTGAGTGCAAAAATCTTGGACGATTCCCGCAGACCCGGCGATTCGTTTAAATTCTCGCGCGACTGGCGAATCGTGTGATTTGCTTGCTTCGCATAAATTTACGTTGGCCTTTGAGGTTTAGCAGCGTTAGCAAACAACTTGGAAGGCTTAATTGGAAGCTAGTCATCCATCGATGTATCTGGAGACTCGTGGCCAATGCAATGAGTTTCGCAGTGTAATATGGTTTAGAAGTAACATAAATTTTTTGAAGAACCAACAGAGAACGTATTGAACGTCATCAAAACACCCTGGCACGGCCATTAATGGAGAACCACAACAAAATGCGAAGATTATAACGCAAATTACCTTAAGACTTAATCCAACCACAGTAGTATAACTATTGTACGTACAATGCTGAGAGGTAGCGGTGGAGTAGAATAGTACCTCTCTCAGGACCAGGAGTCGTAAGAGGCGATGGCGTATATCTAACCTAAAATGCGCCGTTTAAATACTACAAGGTGGGGATGGGCAGCAGCATCCTCCATGAAGTTGGGCTCTACGATTGCCACCACGTCTGCCCATCGCGGCAATTATAGGCAAAATACCTCTATTTTGGTAAGGCCGATGTCCAACAGTGGACTATTTATAGCTGATATGATGGTGTACATACAATAAGGATGTGTCTGAATTTTTCACAAATACATGTACCCAAATGATACGAAGTTCACCGGGTGATCTAGTAATTAATAAAATATAAATCTAGTAATCAATATCAAGTAGGTTTATATAATTTTAATGGTGTTTGACTTTAGTTATCAATTTGAAAATATAAGCGCGATAAATAAATATATATACATATGGGTTACACATATTTATTGATAGTGGCAGTTATCGGCGTTTGTTTTTTCCGATAATGAGACTTGCTAGTTTGTCATTGTTTCGATGTGGTAAAAAATCAGCAAATGCAAACATGCAATTTATCCAAACATAAATGTACGAATGGTTGTAACTGAAAATGTGACATGTAAATGCAAGAAATGTCGAGAGGTGCAGGCAGAGTAGAATAGTATCTCCCCCTATAACAGGTGCCGTAAGGGGCGACTGAGGTACCAGAACAGATAGATTGCGGTATATCCGAAACAGTGTAGTACAGGACGGGGATGGGCAGCAGTAACGTCGTCGCGAAAGCTGCGCTCCGCGATTGCCACGACGCTTCCCAGCGCGGCAATTACGTGAAAATTCCCCCTTTCTTGTAGAGGCCTACGTTCAGCAGCGGACTTACAATGGCGGTTATGATAATAATAATAATATTTATTTTTCTCCCTCACATTTAGGAACTAACCTACAATATTACTTATATATATTGAAGTACTTAAATCAAGCTTCAAGTGCGGTGGAGGCTGGAGTCTGAAACTAAGCTTAGTTTACTAAGCTTGTAATTTTCAAATCACCAGGCCTCCCTACCGGTACAACAGTATATACTTTATATCAGTGTATGCATTACTTCTTATAAAATTAAGAAATTGCGAATCTTTTGTAATTAAGAAACTTTATGGTATTGTAAGTGTGTTTGTGTTATTGTGTGTGGGTGTGTAAGAGTGTATGTGTCTGTGTTTTTGTGTGTGTGCGTGGGTATATGTATTCATTAAAGTTAGTTAATATTGATACTAATAGAAATAGTTAATATTGATACTGATACTAATAATCTACCAATATTATACTTTTGTTATTAATTATAATAATATACTCTCACTTAGTTTTTGTAGTATTTCTGTACATTATCTTTTAACAATTTTTTCAGTTTCATCGTAGTTTAAACGTTTAATATAGAAACGTCCTTTTTCAGCTCTTTGCTGCTTTTTGAAACAATTGACATATGATGAAAACAAGAAATACATATAAGCTCGCAGTCCCTACAGCACGGCTCCATAAAAGAAATAACTCATTTAAAGGCAAATGTGACATGTGTGAATGTGAAATTTTGCAATAATATCCCATTTAGGAACAGCTTTCCCTCTGAATAAATTTGAGAAATATGTGAAAAGTAAGCTTATCCAAAGCTTACTATTACGTAAAAGATTATATCAACAATAAAACTGCTTGGGATTAAATTGATTGCGCCGACGCCGGTTTCATTATCGCTAATAATAATACTAATAATAATACTAATAATAATACTAATAATAATACTAATAATAATACTAATAATAATACTAATAATAATAATAATATTATTAATGGTGGAACATTTATCACCACCGGTTTTTCTTGCAGGTTCTTTTCTGGTGGGTCGCGTGGAGAACTTGCAGTAAGCTGCGTCTTAAGACTCGTGTGTTGCCAGCAGACTAGTTTAAAGTGGGCCTTATTATATCTATGCGTTAAATTACTTTTATGATGATGACTTGGGTCATCACGGTTGTCTGTATTACTTTTAATTATGCATTTAATCAGTTCATTTTTGGAAATATAAATGTAGTTATTATTACTTTTTTATTATTATATCATTGACGATTTAAAAGTGATTGTAATGGGCCTACTTGAATCAAGTATTTTTAACTTTGATTTTGTTTAACAACAGAACGGGTGAACGGATTTTTATACGGGATAGGCTACTTTTTGTTCCCACAACAATGTTCAGTTCCCGCAGAATACACTTTTTAACGTGGAGAATTTGAAATTTTTTGTCGCTTGGCGGTTGTAGATATAAGTCTTTTCATTCTCGAAAAATAAAAGGTCTTTGAGGACGTAATTTTTAGTAAAAGGGTATCACTAGCCTTAAATAAACACGTTACAAGGAAATTTATTGTTAGAATCAGTTCTACGATATTCTTTTATCATATCGATAAGGTCTAATCCAAACTATGACATTTTATGAGTATGTATTTGTAATAATGCATCCATTCATATACGATCTAAACGTTGCCTGTGTAGACTTCTAATTAAGACTCTAAATCCATAACATTTAAGTTTTTGCTATTTTTTGACTGAATATCAAACCTATTTGTAGTCTCGTATATCTCCGACCTTCTCGATGTTCATAAAATGAGAATCATTTGTTATGAACCGAACAATGAGATTGTTTGCTGCATTATTTAAGTTTGGGTATGTTTTAATTTCTCTGCCATCGTGTATTTTCGTGTGCAGTGTAGCGGTGAAATTTCGTACTACGTACCTACTTGTTTTAGCTACAGGTACATTTTAGTACGTCAAAAAAGTAATAGATGGCGTTGTTAATTTTAATTTTTTTATATAATATAATATATATATACACATATTATTTTTATATATAACACTTTATGCGTGAAGCATAAATGTTTAACCCTTTCTAAGGAAATTGAGCGAAATGATGTACAAAAAAATTTACACAGTTAAAGGTAAAATGGACAAGAAATGAATAAAGTAATTATTTATATACAAAATGCACAAGAAATACATTAAATTCCCTAAAATTATCATCACAGAGTTGAATGATACATTTACATATACAAATGAATTAATCATTGTACATTCCATGTTTTGTTAAATCTACAACTTAATTAATAATTAGGTACAATCCCAATTTATGTGAGGCAACAAACACATCGTCATTGATTAAGGTATCTAGATTTTATTCTTGCATTGAAATATAATAATTGCAAAATAAGTCACTAACTACACCTCTTAAAAAGATTGTCTGCATAATATCTTTACTATATTACCTCTTGCTGCAAATCAGCGGTGTCCACATTGTTGCGTTTCTAATTTAAATGGTGATTCGGAGAAATGAAAAAATATCTTCATCTAACAAAGATTGGATACCAAAGTTGTTTGCGCTTAGTCTATGGTCACTTATATTCGTGCTAAACGAAACTTTTGTATGTCAACGGTTACTGGGCTGTATTAAAAAGCACAATATACCAAGTGTCGTAAAAAACAAGTCTTCGTTACAGACATTGGAAGTCCACTGCTGAACATAGACCTCTCTAAGAAAGAGGGAATTTCGCGCGTAATTGCCAAGCTATGCAAGCGTGTTAGCAAAAGCGGAGTGCAGCTTTTGCGACGGGGATGCTGCTGCCCATCCTCATCCAGTGCATTTTAACTGCACTGTTTCGGATGGATATACCGCCATCTGTCGGTTCTGGTACCTAAGTCGCCTCTTACGCTGATACCTCACGGCTTGAAATAAGTGATGCACCGAAACCAACATTTGGTGTATACTCACCAGAGTATACACCAAGCGGAGCTATTCTGTGCGATAATGGTCAAAATTCTCTCTTATCGTATTCTAACCTATACCTGTTTATTATCTATGTATTATATAAATAAAATAGGAGTGTCTGTTTGTAATATTAAAATAACCCCTTTAAACTACATGCATATGAATGTATATACAGTACATACACATACCAAAATATATTTTTTTAGAATATTTGTCTAATTGCTTCGGCTAATATTTGGAACGACTGGACCGATTTGGATGGGACTTTCACTGACAGATACCTGATATAATAAGAAATAACGTAGGCTATATAACATCACGCTACGAGTATGAACATCAATAAAAATTATGGCAAAAACAGCCAAAATAAAAGTTAGTCGTTTAAAAGAAAAATGAAATTATGCTGCAAAAAGTCTCTCCACTCGGACGAAGTCACGGGCACAGCTAGTACATAATAAAACTACTCTACTAACGGCTTTAAAGCGGAGTTTATTTATTTTATTTACATTTGTTTGTTAGACGTTTCAGTTACGGTACGGCAACTGTTCTTAAAATCGTTTATTGCAATTGTTTCTTTCTTGGACAGGCCTATTTACAGTAATGGACGTACTACGGCTGCATTGATTTCTTTTCAATAAACTAAGTCGCCAAGATTTCATACGGCTATTAAGATACAAAGCGTCACCGCAGCCTACAGACGCTTGATTTACCACAAGGATATCACTAACGTGATGCCAACCTAGTCTTGAAAATTTTATGTCTCATTACCGAGTAATTTCACAGTCTCTCTCTCACACCCTTTAAACTATAAAACAGTAATGCAAAAACTGATCCAATCCAGTGAATGGTGAATCTCTAGTGAATGGTGATGTGAATGATAATAGGAATCAATCGTTCATATTTCGAATGTCTTTTCTCTTCTGCATTCTACTGGTGTTTATCTTGTTCGGTTACTTTCAAATAGTTTTTAATACCGGGATAAAATTAAATGTAACTATTTGCTAAATGATATGGCTAGGTGGAGTGTGTAGCTGTCGAAATGTGTCAGAATGTTTGTTTGTTGTTGAGGATACGGGCAATCAATTGCATAGCAATCCGGGGCCAATGGTAAGTGAGGCGAGGGGGACTGTTTGGACTCTACCTTCACTTTTACCTGCGACTCTGCTTCGTATTTATAATATTATCTGCTTATGTAAATAAATCTCTTCGTTATAAATAAGCGAACGGCGCAATGCAAAGAGAAATAATTATAAATACATATATTCCATAATCTATGCATATAAATAAAACTAAAGAATCTGTTTCTAATTTCAAATCGTCGTCATCACATCAGCTATTAGACATAGTATATTAGACACTATAGTACATACGCCTCATGAAGAAAGAGAGGGAGCAGCTTTCGCGACAGGGATGCCGGTGACCACCCTATGCATTTGAGCTACACTGTTTCAAATTGATATACCGCCATCTGTCGGTGATCTTCATCTGATACCTTAGTCGCCTCTTACGACAGCTGGTACAAAGGGAGGTACTATTCTACTCTGCCGGTACCTCGCGGCTAAATCTTTTCTCTAGACAAATAAAAATATAACGAGATCATATCATAATAAGCAGAAACTATTAAACACGGCAAGCAAGCCGAGTAAGAAATATGAAAACAGCGTGTGACGTGTATATAGTATTATTGCACAGAGTAGTGCACCGTCAAACGATCTGTGTGTGTATCAGATGTGCTAATTAAGAAGTGATATCACAAGAAAAAGTAGACAGGCACATGGCAAACACAGTTTTGCAACAGGAATACTGCCATCTATTCCCGTCCTGCTACATTCATTCTGGTCTTCGCTGTTCCGGGTGGATATACTGCCACCTGTCACTTTCGATAGCTGAGTCACGTTCACCTGGTACAGAGTAACGACACTGGTGCTTTTCTACTCCACCAGTACAGCAAGTCCCTGCTAGCATATCACCTAATAACCTGGAGTTTGTCACCTAGTAATTTCTCTGCCTCTCATCCTCCAAACCTGCTATTTAGCGGTAGAAATAGGTAATAGTGCACTACTGCCGGATACCATATCTAATTACCACCCTAGCTATTGGGTCTACTTCTAGATACGTCTCTATTTGTAGGCTCATTGATATGACTATGCAAAAAACAATTTAGACGTTTACAAACAAACGTACCGCGATATAATCAGCTATAAACACAGCGGGTTATTCCCTTAATCTTTTTCATAAATGGATACAATAATATTGTGGTTTTCCTTATGATACGGAAATTTACATTTCAATTGTAACATCGTGATGCTTATTTATATTCCGGAACGTATATATTATATTGCAAATAACAATAAATATATATTTATTGATAAATATATGTGCAAATGAATACATTGAGTTGTCTCTTTGTCATGTAACTACTATGCTATATAATGTTGTGTGAAACGGTTTTTATATAAAGAAATATATATATTATTATTTGAATTCACACGACATTACATACATTGGCCTGACTTCACTTGTGTTACGGATATCAGACAGAGGTATGCGACAAAAATTGGTTTTTTACGACATCAAATAATAAAAAAAAAATTATTAGCGTTTTTTACTGTATTCTGCATGTATCATACATATTAACCTTCCTCTACAATCACATTATCTATTACAAAAACCGCATCAAAATTCGTTGTGTTGTTTTATAGATCTAAGCATACATTTAGACAAACATACGGCGGGAATTCAGAGACCCGTTTTACAAGTCACCAGGCCCCCAAATTACAAGGCACAAAAATAACAACAGTACAATTCTAAAACAAAACAAAGAAGCAAGGCAATTATTAATAATGAATTTATGTTTTATATCGTAGTGAAGGTGCAGCTTCTAAAAACTGACACAAAACTGTTAGCGACAGTAGTCTATAATCCGACAAGTTGGCCACACCACGAAAATGTGTCAGACTTCCGAGGGTCCAATGTATTTGTGAAAACGTTACAGAATAGCCCCTTGTTCGTAGGACTTAATGCACCGGGGCATGCTGTTCATTGGCCAGTGTCGACATGGACGATAGCGATATCGCCCATCGTACGAGGTACACACAACAGCATCAGGTTAATCTGACGGACTGCTCGTGCCTGGTGCTGCGTCAGCAACTTTTATGATACGGTAAGTGGAATGTCTTGCATATTATAAATCGATTTCCCGACGTCTTCCTCCGTCTTTGATGAACAAACATTCTGACGAATGCCTGAACTTTTATATATGGCTCAAAATCACCAAGGTTGCAAATTTCAGGATTTGTTTTTAAGAAAAAAAAAATTGCTATAATGATGACTCTTGGTTTATAGTATTGCAAAATTTAATATATTAATAAATTTTGACAGGGCAGCGCACAGAATTCTATATTTTTTTGTAACATTGCTTTTTAATGAATACCTATTTAGCAAAAAACTATCATTCCGGGAACGTTTTTCTAAGTTGGATAAAATGACCAAAAACAAAAAGAAACACATAATTTAGGCGTTGTCAAATAGCATGGGTATATAATGAAAACTGAAAACTGAAAACAAGTTAGTTTTGGTATTTTAGTAATTTTATTTTCTCAATTAACTTACGATTTAAGACATAATTTACTGGCAAAGCCAATTCTGCACCTTGGTGATTTCGAGCCATATGTCCTGCTCAGCTATGCTTAGTTCGGCAAGAAGTTTACGTCGCACTCTGACAGCTGTGAGAAAATCCCGGCGATCGTTAAGAGAAAAGTTAAAAGACAGATCTGATCTATCCTATGAGAGCATACTTCCAAAATTAAAATGTAGCCCAAGTTGTTCCAGACTATCAATAAACTCTGTGCTGTCAGTTTGTTTATCCAAACAATTTTTATATATATCCCGCTCAGCTCTTCTCAGTCTAGAAAGAAGTTTATGTCCCTCTCTGACAGCTAAACTGTGAGAAAATCTCGGTTTAATCCAGATCTGATCGGTCGCTCCTGTGGGAAAGAATAACAAATAGGTGTTTATACATCCATACATACAAACTGTCACGTTTACAATTTATTGTAGGATATCAGTAGCCTGTATGTTGCATAAAGCTTTACAGCACCTGCGAATTGGGCTTCAAGAAAAAAAAATTAAAGATTAGTACCTAACGTGTATTTAATTTGAAATCTATGCAAATGTGTACAATCTATATTTAATTCATACTAAATTATATATGAGAAAGCGTCTATTTCTATCTGTCCATTTGTTTGTTGAATTTCGCACGTAGACGTGAATACTACGGAAAGAAATTACTTACATACTTATTTTTAATTCTAGAAAACTCACATACACGGTAAAGTAAAGTACATGCCAACGAACTCGCTTATTTTTCAATTTATTACACTTAGCTCGGAACTATTTTATTTAAAATGTAAAAAAAAATCCAAAAGGCTTTGTTATAATGATAAGATACCGTCCTAACCTAAGCCTATTAAAGGATGTAGGCCTTCACTAATATACTAATTTATTTATCACTAACAATTAGGTTATTTTATTTAACAGGTATTTACTATCATGTAAACCTCACATAATAAGAAGATGTTTTACAAAAATGTAATTCATCACTGAATTACGTAAATCATTCTTTTGTTCTTTGACATCCATATTTTTTTAATGATCAGCCTTATACTGCCCTCTATGTAGTAAATCAAATAATATTGCTATAACACGAAGCACGCTTTGGCACGAAGCGTATTGGTAGTTAGTATCTAAATGTGAAAAAAGATGGCGCTATTTTAAATTTTTTCAATTATATTGTAGCATTTGATTACATACCAATTGCTTAAGTTATAATTTATTGATTTTAAAAATTACTTTCTTATATTTCCAAAAAAAAAGATAGTTATTTATTTCTGTGATTTAATAACAGTTACTCTTAATAAGTATCGAAAATACTTATTATTTTAAGATTACTTGTTTAAGTTTCTTCATCAAATTATATTTTTATTAAACCAATAAACTAAATAATTGTTGCTGACAGCTAATTCAACTTCAAGCAGACATGTTCTTATTACTGTCAACTCAGCGCGCAACATATAATTAAAGCTCAATAAGTACAATACATTCGACGATTAAAATAACCTTGCATACATCGGCAGAGCAAGCAGTGAGCCAAGAAAATGCGCCCAGAGAACATCCGAGCTTGTTGAAAATGCTTTAAAGAAAATAAATCACGCAGCGAACAATTAGCAATTGGTATTTTCTAAAAAAAACTAATGTAACCTTTTTCTTTTGTTGCTGGCACGCGCCGTCCCGCCATAAATTTAAAAAAGTAATCGCTAGTTTTTTTTAATCTCTCAATGTATTTCTGGCCTCTCAAAATTTGAAAAAGGAATTTGTTTAAACGTGCCGCGGTTGTGTTGTTTTTAAGAAAGTGCCAAGATCTTATTTTTCATCTGTGCATACGAAAATAGCCGTCAAAATTAAACAATTAAAGGGTGAGACATTTATTTTTTAATATATATCATAATAAATGTGCATGTGTTACTAAATATTTTTCACGAAATAACTAGTGGTAGGTATTGATTTAAGAATAGCCAAGGGTGTTGTCAATTAAATTTAATCTTTTGAATGCTTATATAAAGACATTTAATAACCTAATAAATAAGTTTATGGTTTAAGAATTCAAGGAGTCTATTTGACTTTATGTATTTTTTTATGTATTTATGATGTATAAGTTTACATATAAAATACTGTCCGCGCCTTAAAGAATTTGTTACTCATGACTTCTTTTATATTAAAGTAAAATACGAAGCTGGATTATACTCAGTTGGTTTTGGTACAGTGAGGTTGGTTTGTCATAGTTGAAAAGAAAATATTTCTTGAGAACAAAGAAGGACTAAACTGTAAGTAAATATTACTAAAGTTACTTTGAAGTCATACCACCAAGATACTGAATAGATTTATAAATTTGTGTGTATGTATGTATGCGATTTTTTCAATATTTTTCTTACTTTGTTACTAGGTACGCAAAGCAAATGGTCTTTCTAAAATTATTTCGTTTTTATATTAATGTTCTACAATAAGTTGTATTTTTTATTTATTCCGATGAAGGTAGGTACTCATTTAGGTTTAATTGGGACAAACAATTAAGCATTTTAAAAGTGTATACCTTTTTTTTGTTAAGAAGGTCTAGTACCTACTCCTTAGGTTTGTAAATTTTCATGCGTTTATTGACGAAATTTATTTTTTCAATTAAATAATTCTAAAATATTATACGTTGTGGGGCACCGGCGGCGTAGAATAATACCTCCCTCTGTACCAAATGTCGTAAGACTAAGGTACCGGAACTAATAGATATCCAAGAAACAGCGCAGCTTAAATACTACAGAATGAGGTACTATGTACTTGAGAGTTGCACTCTACGATTGCCAGCATACGTGCCCAGTGCAGCAATTGTGTGCAAAATTCCTCCTCACTTGGGGAGGCCTATGTCCAACCGTGGACTTCATAGGGCTGATTTGATGAATTGTCTAATACCATAACCAAATTAGTGATACATTACAATAGCTGCTTTTGTCCATCACCTTTGTTTATTTGACTTTATTGCACACAATAAATATTGTTAATATACACAAAAATAATGTTATAGAAAGGCGAACTTGTGTCAAAGGCGTGATCTGCCAGTCAAACATGAAAAAAACAATCTTTCATATCTGTGCTAAAGACAATGTTTTATCAATGGATACACAGATAAACCGAAATATATTTTCAACTTAGAATAAATCATGATGCTATCGGGCACAAAATGTCCACTTCTGGATATAGGTTTCCCCAAAAGTGGAGATATTTATCTTTAATGCCATACTGGGCAGGCTTGGTAGCAACACGTAGCTAAGCCTAAGTATATACAGCTGCCCAATCTCATACTGTTTTGCATTACAGATATGAGGTTTCAGATGATATACTGCCAGCTGTCGGTTCAGGCACGTAAGCCACATATATATAGACACTGATTTATATAAACATCCCCGTTGGAAAAGCTTGTCCAACGAGAGCTCTGCGATTGCCAACACGCTTGCCCAGCGCGGCAATTATAGGCAAATTCCCTCTTTTTGGGGAGGCCTATGTTTAGCAGTGGACTTCCAATGGCTGGTATGATGATAACGAAATGAATGTGAATCAATCATCTCATCTCGCTTTAAATTGATGCTTACGTACAATTATTATTTCTGGGTGTTACTGGTATGTTATGTCGTCTATTGATAGGTATCAGACATTATCTTTAATGCCGCATGGCAACAGTGAGCTAACTCGATCGGGCCTCGGGACGGGAAATAATTCAGGAATGTTCTAACAGTTTCATAGTCGTAGAGTTAGGTGTAGTCCGCTTTTAATGAAGCGTTGCAATTAATTTTTACACCTTTTCAGTAACGTTTCGGCAATATTATTTCAATAGTTATCAAAAGTGAGTTTTGAAAATACTACACTTTAGATTTCATCTGAGCTGTTTGTTAAAAATCGTTAACAGGATAATGAGCTTTTGAAATGTGGCAAGTGGACTACTCGGTTGTACATAGACATTTTATCTCAGGATAGTTCCCGAAGGATGTGTCAAAACATGACTTTTATTTGCACGATGCTCACGATCGCCACGCTGGATGTAGATGTATCTTGGTCAGGTTTTGTACGTTTTTCTGGACTATTAGTCTTACTTATGTTTTGACATGTCTCTCGGATAGTATGCCAGGATTGTTCCTGAGGGACGTGTCATAACATGAATTTTATTTTTACGATGAGCATGGTGCTGGCTGACGCACTCGCCACGCTGTATGTAGTTGTAGCCTGATCAGGATCTTAACATTTTTCTAGACTGTTGGTCTTACTCTAGCCAGCCAAGTTATTCAAGGAACCGCAGCAAACCTTTAACTATTAGTTGCTGGTTGCTTCCAGAAGTAAGATCCGATACACCGTGCTCTATATGCTGTCAGCTCTGGACAAATCATGATGATATAGCTGACTGTTTCTTCTTTCCTTACGTAGGCTATCGTGGCCTGTCGGCGATACCTAGAGTTAACAATGCTTATTTAGGAGACCATTCCATTGTACTCTCCCACCAGGAATTCCGGTTGAAGTGGCTAATTTGGCATATTCTATCGCAGTTAGTTTTGTAGGCAAGCAAGTGACTGGCACACTATCAAAGTAAAGCAATTTTACGTTTTAACTCTGCGTGCATTGGAAGGCACGCGACGCCATTACTCTCCGGCTTTGCCCTTGAAGGGTTTCAAGGGCAGATGCAGCTGAGAGCGCGGCACGTATTCCGTCGTACCTACACCAAGTAGGCGAGAGAAGTCCCTGGCAGTTGACTTGTATTTATATACTAGCTTTTGCCCACGGCTTCGCTCGCGCTTATTTCGGGGTAACACTGTTCCGATTTCCTGATTAAGAACACAGAAAATAACACGGAACAGAATATTATTTTAATATGCTAATGTCAACGACATTATATATCTTTCCATTCGGGGATCTTCCTACCTAGAAAACTGCGAAAATCCCAATAAAAAATTTCACCCCCTCTTTTTAAGGGTCGGGGGCATCTCGTTCGCATACCAATTTTAACTTTCCACCTCATAATTTACGGCATGCTCCATACTAACAACCACCCCCATTTTAAGGAAGTGGGAGGCTAGAAAGTAACAAAATACTTTATGTGGCTCTCCATCCCTTCAACTCCGCGAAAGACGGTCAAACAAACAGACACACTTACACTTTTCCATTAATAATTTAGATAGTTCAAATTAGTAAAGATAGTAACTTTTAACGTAAAACTCTTTACCTTCGCCTTAAATTCTTTCCCTCGTCTTTTATTAACATTTTTGTTAGTTAGTTGTACTTCAATATTCAAATTATATATTTATACATATAATTTTATTTTAAATATAAATATATACGTATATATACTCAATGGTCCGTCAACTACAACTATAGACACTGTCTGTCTTGCTGAAAGTGTGTTTGAGTTTTAGACAAATCTATATCAAGCAAAAAGGTCGATAGACACTTGTATTTTTATATCAATTCACTATTCACTGATAATATTAATTCATATTAAACTTATCTAGATGAAACCTAAAATCGGAGACTATTTGGACCTGTTTATATATAGCTTATCTACCGATTGACCACATCCTAGGGACGGTGAATGGATGACAGTAGGTAATTATTGTTGTTTTTTTCGTTTAGAACATCTACAAAAGATAGGTAGGTACTCAATCATTAGGCTGCATTTTTTTTTATATTTATTTTTGTAATAAAATATTTGTAATAAAAGACAAATGATGATCGTTGTTTTCTTAGAAATAAAACAATCGACATTGTTTATTTTAAGAATAAAACAAATTGATGTCTTGTTCGGTGCACATTAAGAGTGCTTTTTTATTTCGCACCATAATATCTCATATGCACTTAATACTAGTAGTGCATATGATATATAAAATTGAAATATATAAAAACGACACGGAAATCAACAATGTCTAAGTGTATACATATATATGCATTGAAATATTTTAATGAATCTAATTTAGAGAACAATAGCATTATTCAGTTTGGAGAGACATTATAAGAAATACGTAATTAGAAACGTTATAAATATACTTTCTGTCCCACACTCATGAGCCAATGGGTGCATTCAGTATAGCGAAAACATTATCCGAACATTGATCTTTAGATTCGCATAGCTGGGTGCAACCGGTCCTTTTAAATACCTATTGCTGCACATTTAGCTTTTACAGTATTTAATAATATGAATACGATTTAATAATAACCTATCATATAACATAGAATCGCAGATGTTTTAAAATAATATTATTTATATATTTTAACGTAGTTAGAACGCGGTTTATTTCAATTTTTAAAAATTTTTGTTCAAATCAAATATTGATACAATATTTTGACGTGACAAC
Organism: Heortia vitessoides; assembly: GCA_020976665.1. Taxonomy (NCBI): domain Eukaryota; kingdom Metazoa; phylum Arthropoda; class Insecta; order Lepidoptera; family Crambidae; genus Heortia; species Heortia vitessoides. The sequence continues at coordinate 16,376,458 of JACJUM010002543.1, forward strand.
AACTTATAATTCGATGGAGTCGGCTGCACGCACGAAAAAACATGTGTCATGCGGCGTTACCCCGCTCTGAAAGCGTTCCGTTTAAGGCTTGAAGAGCAAGTGAGAGCGCAGGACGAGCGGCAAAGGGGCATAATCGGCCCCGCGTTCGGCAGCGTTCGACATCTGTCTCTCTCGTACTCGAGTGAGCGATGTGTCCGCGCGGACAGCTGCTATACAATAATAATACATTTTCATAAATAAAATTAAAACGTTCTTTCGAAAATGCAATCATTCCATCAGTATTTTCTTATGACGTTGTCACGTACAACTATCGTCAGTAAACCGACTTTACATACAACCGATTTTTTGTTAATCTTGAGAAGGGTTGCCGAAAAATAATCGAAACGTTGAAGAAAAATTGTTAAATAGATATATAAATTGCGTTATGAATCTGTTAAATACACACAGACAAACAAACAAATCTTTTCATTTTAGCTCTAAGCCTGATGTCTCTTTCAACCGTTTAATGAAGACAGAGTCAGCAATGAACATTTGTACTCGACTATTGTTTCTGATTGTGTCCTCTTTACAATGATTGGTGTTATTTGCTTCAGTGTCCATAGAAGATTTTTGGCCCTATATTTCCTCCTTTATTGTAGATCCTTCATCTTTGCCTCTAGTATTTATCTTTATCATTTTTCGGTTTTTTACATTTGCCTTGTTTATCGACCGAACTTTTTGCTGATCGCTGACTTATTTCATATCGCACGTTAACTGGAGTTAAAACGAATCTAAAAAAGCTTTGTATATCTTCTCTAATATCATATTACATTTTACCATGTATCAAGCATGGTGCCTAATTCTTTAGCAAATAACAGTTGTAAGGTTTCTTTGTTGGCCAACAAATGTTTTTTATAATCAGTTCTATACTATTAGGAAAAGAATTGGGGTCAAATCATATTATTAGATTCTTCTTAAGCTCAAAAAATCACATAAGTGTAGAGTTGGGTTCATTGCGATTAAATTTATTTAAAGTCTTTTTCAAACAGATATCTAGCTTCTCTATCTAATCTAGCCCTAGGTATTGCTGGAAGATGATGGATATGATTTTCAGCATCGTTAGTCCGACGTCATCATTTATCAATTTTAATATTACTTAAGGATATGTTTATTTCTAGTACTAAATGGTATAATAGTTTTTTTTAACTAGTTTGTATTACAAGATGTAAATTTATATTAAATTACTAGCACCACTCCGTGGTTTTCCTCTCATAGTTCTTTATTCCGTGATAATACGGGGATATAATATAGCATAATCGATGGTCATTAATTCTACTGTCGTAAGGGAAATGAAGGACAAAGAAGAAAATTAAAAAGTCTCTTTTACGTAAAACTATTAACAAAGTGCAGAAATAAATAAGTACATACAAGAATTTTACCCATTTGTTCCATACGCCAATAAAATTTCTGACCGTCCGATGAGTAGTTTGTTTTGTGTCTGGGTGTAAAAAACATGTATTTAAGTATTATATACACGAACGTGCTTAACACGATCTATCTCGGAATCAATTCAATGTAAGAGATGTTATGTGAATCTATTTATTCTTTATTTATTTGTATGACCTCGATACGGTCTAATTATGGTGATCATGAGTTTTCAACGTGTTCATTAACGAACATAAAACAGTCACTTGAAACTCTACAATGCAACATACATGCAATCAAAATATGGTATGTATCGGCCAACCACACCAACGGCATGTTGGCTGCTGTCCAGATAATGATTTTCTATTCGTATTTCGATAATTATACTTGGACATGCTGGCAATTTGTAACTGTTAATATCATGGTAATAAATGACAGTTATTATGAATTGTATATAAATCCTGCTCGATAGCATCACCATCATCATCATAACAGCTGTAGAACGTCCACTGATAGATATAGGCCTCCCCAAAAAGGGGGAATTTTGCCTGTAATTGCCGCGCTGGGCAGGCATAATGGCAATCGCAGTATGTAGCTTCGCGACGGTTATGCTGCTGCCTATCCCAGCTGTCTGTCACTGCCAATTGTCAGTTCTGGTACCTCAGTTGCCTCTTACGACACCTGGTATTAATCTCCTCTGCCGGTAATCCACGGCCAACCACCAGCATAACTTTTGTAAATGGTTATCAGTGCTCTTTCCCCACGATAACACTTACACATTTCGTAGAGCAGTGCACCATGTCCGCCCCTGGTTCTGTCCCTCTAGCGATAAATGCGGTTATTGGCCATACGAGCTGAGGTCAAGCCTCGGAGGTACCCTAAAATTTAAGCTATTTTTATATCAAATTCTGTTCAAATCCATGTACCACCTAAGCGTTACAAACAGAATAGTAACGCATTCTTCTAATATTTTAACTTACCCTTTAACGAAATGTTTAAATGTATAGGTGAATATTTTCTACATTTTCATGCAAAAAGTACTAAATGTCTTTTCATGAAACATAACAATGATATATCTCGTAAATCAGTAACACATATAATGAACGAAGACTTGATTCCAATTTGTATTGATAAGTGTTGTTTTTGACACAAACGCCTGCCAAGTTTCATCCGCAAATCTGTTAACGTTCATGTTATGGATGGAACGAATGTTTTTCTATTTTCTAAAATATAATTTTAAATCACCTTTCTTTTTAACTCACAACATATAACACTACATTTGTACAACTCTGTTTCGGAATTATTGTAGTCTGTAATCAGCATCACTGATGTCTGTCTCTTACGCCGTCACGTCAAACAGCAGAACCAATTTTGATGAACTTTGGTATATATAAAAATAGGTGACGCTCAGAGAAGAAAATAGGTTACTCGAAGTACTAATTATGTGTAGTGAAAGTCGCGGGCATCTCTAGTTTACAATGAAGTAGGTAAGGTCCTAACAAACTCATTTTTTTAGTCATTATATCAGCCATTGGAAGTCCACTGTTGGACACTGCCGCGCTGGGCAAGCATGTTAGCAATTGCAGAACGCAGCGACAGGATTGCTGCTGCCCATCCTCACCCTGTGCACTTAAGCTGCACTGTTTCGGATGGATATACTGCCATCTGTCAGTTCTGGCACCTTAGTCGACACCTGGTGCAATGGGAGGTACTATTCTGCCGGTACCTCGCGGATCTTTGCCGGTACCTCGCGGCATTCTGCCTGTACCTCACGGAACTCTTCCGGTACTTTACGACACTACCTAACTAGGCAGGTTTAGCATCCTATCCGGGCCCATCCTTCTCTAATGGTTAATATTTGAACATGACTCAGTTTATTTTACCTCGATTAATTAATTGAGATGGTTTAATCATATGTATTTATTGTTAAATTTAATATGATCAGTTCTTAATAATTAATTATTAAAATTAACCATGCCAATTGATAAATGAAATGTAAGACATAGATTACCTTACTCGCAGCGCCCCCTGGTTTCATCTGCGTGAATATATATTTACCGTGTTAAAATAAGTGTGCTATGTAATAAGGATATTTTCTGACTACACTTTAAGCCCTGCGTTCATTTTTAGTTTCACCTCACCTTCTCCTTTTACTTATATGGAGAGATTAAAGTTTTTCGTAAATATATATATATATATATATATTTTATGTTTGATTTGGAGTTGAATTAAACTGTGCAAAACGTTGTGCTGATTTGAAATCTGTCGTGACGAAAAAAGCCAGATCTATCCTACAGGAGCATTTTTTGGGGAATCCAAATAGACTAAATGTTATTTCAGATAATCAACTATCTTTGAGCTAAATTTCATTCAGATCTGTTCATACGTTCCAGCGTGAAATAGTAACTAACATACAGCCATATTTACAAGTTTTACACGTTTTTAATATTACTGAGGACTTAAAGTTTTACTTATTTTCACTCATAATGATTAACCTTATAAATCAGGGTCATAACCAACGACTGGCAAAAAAGTTGTAATAACAATTTAATAGTTCTAATTGATACCTAAATCAAGCGCCGTTTAACAAGAAAAGTCAACATTGACAAGTTTCCGCAAGGTCTAAGTTAAAAGTGAAATAAACTGCATTTTGAACCGGTTATAAAGGCAATTTAGTTATGGGTAGTGAATGCGTTAATATTATAAAATGATATAAGAAGCGGACTTATTCATAGATAATTCTACTTTTTTTTTTATATCTTGTTGATATAGAGTTGACGCTTTTATTGATAAAAATTTATAAGATGTTATAACCAATTTGTTATAAATTTCAAAATATTGCCAGTTATCAGAACTGTAATGTTTTTTCATCTCCCTGAATACGCTTATCTTGATGCCTATTACTTTCGGCGTCTGATTGTCCCTATGTATCTAAATAGATCTGTGATTGAGAATTCAAGAAGAGAACCATCAGTGATAATTTTGCGATTACATTGCAAACGCTGGCAGAACCCGACAAAATATATCATAATAATGTACCACAGTATTAAACACCTTAAAAAGTCTACAAAATAGTTCGGGATAATATCTCTTTCTCTCTCCCTTTCCTCTCTTATAGATAACCGGCAATAACAATTTTTTATTCTCATTGCACCCGTGCGGGTCGCTAATGATTTTTTAAGACTCATTTAAGGTTGTATATCAATGTTTTATTCTTAAGATGTGTAGGTAATATAATTTATACATATTTTTAATACTACGCATAAAAATTGTGATGTTTATAGCACAATTATATACAATTGACATAATTTTCATCTATATCGATCGATAATTCATTAAAGAAAGAAGGGTCAAGATTTTTGTATATTTTTAAATTCCAGTTTTTTTAGTCAATAGTTTCAAGTGAAATAGGATGCAATTTCAATAATATTTGTTAAAACAGCTTATATATAAATAAAAATAACTTTTCAAATAATTATTTTACAACGAATTAATTGCTTTTATTTTCTTTTTCGTTCTTAAAGTAAACCTGCACAATGTCTCTTACAAAGATTGAATTTATGTCCGTCGATATGTTAAAATACAGTGAATAAAAATTATAGAGATGTCCATGTCCACCATGAGTTCACGTCGTATTATGACTGGCAAGTCTATTGTCGTATTGCAATCCATAACCTAATGACCGTTCCGGTAAACGAAGCTAATTGTTCTGTCAGTCCTTAGTTATTTAACCAACGATAAATGCCGGTTAACTTATACAATTTATGACGATTCCTTTCAACCTTGAAGTTGCTTCTGTGGTTCGATAGATCAGTTGTCATTCCTGAGCCCGATTGTCTATATATATATATATATATATATATGTATATATATATATATGTTGGGTTACATCGATTTGTTTGTGACGGCGACATCGTCAACTGGTTCTTAGCATAAAACCCAAGTAGTCACGTAATGCTCACAATTTAATAAACTATTTATAGATGTTTAATACAACTAAGTGAATGGAAGGCAAATCGATGTTTGCGCGCGCATCCAGACGCATGGCTTCCTTGCTCCACCCAGATTTGTTGCGGGCGGAATTATTAAAGAGCGCTTCCACGTACATTGCCGATTTACTACACTTTGTTTGGGTATTAGTGAGAAGAAACGGGCAATAGAATGTGTTTAGACTGATATGTGTGATATAACTTTAATGGTAAAGGCTGGTGATGAACCTATAGTACTGCTTAGAACCAGTGCCTTAGTCATTCAAAGAGATCCGTGTGGATTGTACTGAAATGATTATCGCATTTACTTTCTTGTTATGTGATCAATATCACCGGCATCTTTGGTGTTAAGTAAAGTCCATTTTGCACTTGGAATCCAGAAAACCGTTCGATATATAGGCACAGTTAGAAACATAAGATGAAAGTGTAAAGCAAAACAACCAACAAATCGAAAAGCCGGTGTGATAAATTGAAATACGGGAACAGTGCATCAAACAAAGGAAGACTTGTTGAATTGTGACACGAAACCAGATCGTAGGATCTGGGCAGCAGAGTCCACTTCTGCTTGTAATGGAGAAAGGTGAACGGTTTTCAGAATACCTGTTCGCGAAGATGGGCCCAGGGGACGGTGGGCCAAAGACAACGGAGGACCGGATGGCTCCTATCGAGCCGACTGGTGTGAGAAAATGGTTCATTGACAATACTATGTTGGTTGTGACGCTGCTGGGAGTTCTCACCGGAATAGCTGTAGGTAAGTTGGCCAAAGAGCTACAATTTTCAAACGTACCAAATTGAATCTTAGTATTATAAAGCTTAAGGTTGCTTTTATCACAAGAACATTTTAACGTTTAATGGAAAACAAAAGACCATATATACCTGTTTATGCATATATATACATTTCCGAAGAGTATCCGCGTTTGTCCGTTTAAATAATAATATTTTTTACTAGCAATAAAACCAAAGATATTATTCACGATCACTTTAAATGCGCATATCATATAATTATAAGAAACCTGTTATAATGGGTTATATAAAGGGCTATCGAGATAGAACCTATGGCAGATGTTAAAAATGACCAATATTTGATCCCTGATGCGCGATCAGGGATCAAATATTGGTCATCATGCTGAATCGTTCAAAGTAATATTTTGACAAAAAAATACGCGCGAAGCCTTATTTGTTGTTTCAGAATATTATATTTTTTTTATTAACGCTCCGAATTAAATCATTCATCGCCATTTCAGCATTAGAACATCCACCTTTGGACATTTTCGTTTCCTTAGACTTTTAATAGAACCATCCAATCTTCCGTGCAATCTATCGGTTACAGTCAAATGGTCCACCTTCTCCCATCGAAAGAAGATATTTTAGTATGGTTTTTTCTTCCAGGGTTTGGTCTCCGTCCATACCATCTCGGTCCCGATGCTCTGATGATAATCTCATATCCTGGCGAGCTCTTCATGAGGCTATTAAAACTGATGATCTTGCCCTTGATAATTGCCAGTCTAATAGCTGGTTCAGCAAGCTTAAACGCAAAAATGAGTGGGAAGATTGCAGTGCGTACATTACTGTACTTTATATTGACGTCCATGTTTAATGCCTTTCTGGGTATACTGATTGCGATGGTGATACATCCAGGCAAGCCTGAGTTAAAAGATGATGTTGTCGGATTTGTGGCCAGTAGGCGAGATCATAGTATTTTGGACAGCCTTTTAGATATTGGGAGGTAAGTCATGTGTTTTGAACTGTAAACTTAGTGGTGCTGGCAGAGGGTAGAATAAAAAGATAGAGGCAAAATTTAAGGTACCTTACTTAATGAATATTAGATCATAAGGGTCATGGGTCATTTGAATAGTCATTTGTAATTAGCAGATATGTAGATATCATATTATTTGTTGACGATTCGAAAGCCATGTTGAAATGGCAAAATTTTTATCAATTCCAATTTTGAAATAAATATATTAAGCGGAAAAAAATAAATTGAATGCTGTAATCTAACTAGACTGGACTAGGTATTAAACTTATGAAATATTTGTTCGTAGCGTATTGATAGCAAATAAACAGTTTTGTTTAGTCTGTTATGGCGCAAAGAGCAGTTAGAAATCTAACGTTACGTCAATATAATCGAACATAACCTAGAGTCGTTGCCGTCCCGATCTCAAACAACATTCAAGCACCAACTCCCACATTTATAACTGAATACCTCACAGGTGGTGCAATGCTTAATGTACTTTAAAACGTTTAAGGTAACACTTAAAATTGCAGAAACATATTTCCCGACAACATAGTGCAGGCTGCTTTTCAACAAGCTCACACAGTTTATGCCGAGCCGACTACAATGTTTGCGAAGAATGTCTCTGAGAACCATACATTGCCGACTTTGGTGCGAGTCGTTTCATACAGGCAAGTGCTCATTGTAAACCTTACAAGCGTTCAATTGAAATCAAACGTCTCCTTTGTAAACTTTATCTCTGTAGTATTCCCAATCACAAAAATGAAAAATAAAATTAAAGGTGTCAAGGGACATCCGGATAAAACGAAGTTCCTTTCGATTTAGTGATTTTAGTGTTAAAATTTACCTATATACACTTGAAAATATAATTGTCGCGACACCACACTGTTCAATGCGAAATAGAAAGACAAAACGAAAATAACTCGCTTGCTTTCTATGAGAGCAAGAGAGAGAGAGTCAGACAGAAACGCACGCCGAACGGCTTGCAACTATAGCAAAAAGTGTCGTTACAACTTTTGGTCTCAATATTTTCCTTCTAACACCCTTTCGCAACGCGCGATAAGCAACTTCCAAAATCATCTTTATTAATGGTTGTAAAATCTCCGCTGATCTTAATTTGAGACAGAATGAAATGGCGAAGTTGACCCTCAAATAAAGTGGACACTCAAATGAATATAAAGTGTCTCTCTGAACGTAACAGGTTGTTTCGATGCTTTTTCATACTAAAGAGATGTTTTTATTGTTTTGATTAATTTATCTTGAATTTAATAGACTAGTAAAAAGTGCGTGATTAAATCGATAATCTAACAAGTCAAACGAGTTCTTAATCGAATATTATTGTAACCTTGTTCAGCGGCGACGTTTTACATAAGTTTTAGCATATTGATTAAAATATTTATTTATTTAACTTTATTGCACAAAATGTACAAATGCGGACTTAATGCCAGATAGCATTATCTCCCAGACAACTATTACACAAAACTGAAATATATATATATATATATAGTGGTGCAGGCAATATATATACAAAATAAATAAACGTGGCATACATATTTGTATAAATAAACGCAATAAATGCATATGATATAAAAATATATACATATATATACATACATATATATATATATATATATATATATACATATATATGTATATACATACATAAAATAACGTACATCAGAAATAGGGTTATAAAGTTAGAGAAGCAGCATCAGTAAATAAAGTACGGAGACAGCGTTTCTGGTTAAATTTGTTTGGGGATTGCTTAATATTCAACGGAAGCTCGTTCCAGAGTCGTATAGCTGTCACTGTAATAAAGCACAGAAATAGGAATGAAATAAATCGTTCACCCCAACCAAGGTCTAATTAGTTCCACCCTATAAACCCTATTGTTTGTATAGCCTTGTGCCTATATATAATAGGCCTTGACTGTTAACTCTCATTTGAAACCTATTTTTCAGGGCCGGCACGAATACTTTAGGGTTGGTTTTCTTTTGCCTTGTCTTTGGAAGTTTGCTCGGCACGCTTGGACCTAAGGGGCAAGTTGTGATCGACTTCTTCCAGGCTATCTTCGAGGTCATCATGAAGATGGTGACTGGTGTCATGTGGCTTACACCGGTCGGAGTGAGCAGCGTTATAGCGGGGAAAATTCTTGGAGTCAGTAATGTTGGTAAGCATTTTGACGGATTTTATTTTTGTCAAAGATATTTTAATTTTATTATTTTTTTATATTTTAAAATCTAACTCTAACCTAACTCAGTGTTAGTTTAATAACATAGAAAGATTGCAAAAGAAGTTTGTTAAATTACTTTGCCGTAGGCACAACATGGGCCTTTGCCTTATGAGCTACAGTGAAAGGCTTACCAAGTTTAATATGATCTCAATGTCTGCCTGTCGCAAGCGGTATAGCTGGTTGTGCTTGCACAAAATAATCCACTCTTCTATCGAGTCACCAGGTCTTCTCCTTTATTAATAATAACACACAGTACAAAATCCGTTCACCCAATACCTTCGCATTAAAGGTGTATAAAAACAATACTTCCTTCAACAACCCAATAACCTGAATGTGTCCTTCCTACAATGAACTGAAAGCAGTGGCAAAGACAGATGTTTCTATACATATATATCATAATCGGCGAAAGAGTTCATCTTCGAGAAAATAATTCATCTTTCTTTTGCTTCTATTCTTTATCATTAATTGCATCTCGTTTGATAAAAAGATATTGAAAAAAGAAAATTAACAACCTAACTAGATAACCGTCTAGTTAAGATTATATTTAATTATGATATGAGTATGTGTGACAGTAATTTGTAAATGTAGCTATACTAAATTAAAAATTACCGCGTAAGCAGCGTATGTAAATAAAGTTCAAAATTCGATTAAAAAGGCTGAAATACAGACCTTATTCACTAATGCTGCATTCGTGGTATTATATATTCGAAATAACACTGATGATATGTTCAACGCTGTTGTTTAAAATATGATAGGGACATGTTAAGAAATACATTAATGTGTCTATCTATCTACCAAGAGAGGTAGACTTCATGTTAAGGTAGTAAAAGTCGATTGCAATGATCTATTTCTGCTTCCAGAGAGAAAGTAGGCCCTAAAATTATTAGAATGCACAAGATATCCTTGTGATTGTTTGAGCGTCTGCCATCGAGGTTATGTCATCACGCGAATGCTTGCTTGAAAACTTATTTATAATTATTGATTATTAACAAAACTATAAGGGTAATCCCAATTACACAGTTATGAAAATTAACATACTAATAATAAAAAAAAATGTTTTACAAACCCGTATAAAATAAAATCAAAATGTTTTCTTAAGCGTAGTTTTCTAACTTAAGCGTAGAAAGTACACTGTTTTACATAAACCTTCAAGTGATCCAATGGCAACGGTTTGCATCCAGCGCCATCCTGCGATTCTATTTCAATATTGTTAGGTTTAAATTGTACACTAAATTATTAAATTGAGTAAATTACATCATCATCATTATTCCAGCCATTATTTTTATAGGAAAAGAGGAATTTTACCCATACCTAATTGCTATGCTTTACAAGCGTGTTCGCAATCGAAGAGATCAGCTCTCGCAACGGGGGTGCTGATGGGGGTCCTAACGGCATTATTTGTTATTTTTTTTTAAATAAATTAATTTACGTATTGGCTATTAATTTTTAATATCTTATTAATTTTTTAATTCTATAAAGTGTTCAGTTGTTAATTTGACGAAACGTGTAAACCCGATCAAAGTCACCTTTGGGGGGTTTTCCAAAATGACATCTCTCCGCAGATATATATATATATATATATATATATATATTTAAAGTGAAAATAATCAGGATATTTATATGTAAATAACTTATTTACATCAGATTGTACGGTAAGCAACAGATCAACTTAACCAAATCTGTCATATTTTACAATCAATTTTAAACTCAATTACTCGTTTTTATAGATTTATATTAATTTTGACAAATGGGGGTAGGTTAACCGTAACAGACTGTTCTATCGAAAATGGACGTCAAAGAAATTACTAATAATTTTCTGCATAAACAAACACAAATTAGTTTAAGAACAAAGTAATTGAAGGACCCATTTTGATCCACTCTCTATGATTGACCAGTAACAGATTAGAAATAACGAAATACATATTTCAGCTCAGGTCATGTCGCAGCTGGCATGGTTTATCACGACGGTGGCCATCGGCGTATTTTTCTACCAGCTCATCGTGATGCAGGGTATATACTTCATCTTTCTGAGGAGAAACCCTTACAAGTTCTATTGGGGATTGTCACATGCAATGCTCACAGCCTCTGCTACAGCTTCGACGTAAGTTATGATCAATTTATCAATACCAAGTGTATGTAATAATAGCATCTTAAAAATAGTTAGAACTAGATTTTATACTAATAATACTGATACGTAGGACGTTCACTTCTAGACATACTCCATTAGACTGCCTTCCCAAGTATTTCTAATCATTGGAGAATGTTTGCCCATAAATAATGTAGATGTGGGCCTCCCTAAGAAAGAGGGTACGTCGCCCATAATGGCCTCGCTGGACAAGCGTGTTGGCATCAGAGCACAGCGACAGGGAAGCTGCTGCCCATCCCTACCTGTACATTTGAGCTGACTTTTAAGCATGGATATACCACCATCTTTCAGTTCTGGTATTTTAGTCGCTTCTTACGATGCCTGGTGCAGTGGGAGGTACTAAATTATTCTGCCGGTACCTCACGGCTACATCAAGCATTATCCATGGTAAATATATTTTTCAGAAAACATGCTCTTGTTTATTTATAGAGCTGCCGCACTCCCCGTTACCTTTAAAGCGATGGAAGGACCTTTACGGATCGACCCGAGGATCACCCGCTTCGTCCTCCCGATCGGATGCAACATCAACATGGACGGCACTGCGCTATTTCTGTCTGTTGCAAGCGTCTTCGTGTGTCAGATGAATCATATTCCGCTGGGATTCGCGCAGTTGGCTACTATCTTGTAAGTATCCGTATATATATTTTTTAGAGGTAGACCTCGTACATAGGTCGTCTTCATAGGTACTTCCCTCACCTATTTCTACCGCCAGACAGTGTTTGCATTGCTGTGTTATGGCTATGTTGTTTTGTATATATTATCATACCAGCCATTGAAAGTCCACTGCTGGGTGGCCTCTCCAAGAAAAGAGGTTTTTTGTCTTTAATTGCAGCGCTGGGCAAGCGAGTTGGCAAACGCAGAGCTCAGCTTCGTGACGGGGATGGAGCTGCCCATCCCCACCCTGTGCATTTGAGCATGTTTTGGATGGATATACCGCCATTTGTCGGTTTTTACGATACCTGGCACCATACGGCAATTTCATAACATAACACCTTGGAACAGTTCAGACTGAAGTTAATCAACAGCTCCACCTGTTTCACAACAGATCGAGAACAAATCGGAACCAATACCCCTCGACATTACAGTTAAGCTGGATAATTGTTGCGACAGCGGAAGAGCTGTTTCAGGCCAGCTGTAACAGGTCGTTCGACATAGAACATGATCTTTCTCGTTCTGACATGTGAAGATTACTGTTATTTGAAAGAGATAACGCTAGTTTCTGCTCTCTATCTGTTGTTATAATGCAATAAGATACACATTGCATCCATCCACAATTACGATACACTATCTATTGATGGCAATACAAAGACGAAAATATGCAGTAAACATTAATGTAATAAAAATATAGAAAATATTGTCAAATAAAAATATATTGAATCCTTACTTATATTATAAATCCGAAAGTAACTTTGTCCGTCTGTCTGTTACGCAATCACGCCTGAACTACTCAAACAATTTAAATGAAATTTGGTATACAGATAGTCTAAAGCCTTAGTAAAGGCATAGGCTCCTTTTTTATTCGATATAAGAGCTGTAAGGGCTCAAAAGGGGTATGAAATGTTGTATGGAAGTATCGCTATTGTGTAGGCTTAATAAAACTTATTATTTAGGTTATTGATTTGTATATATAAATAAATATAACATTAAAAGTTCATATAAGTTAAATTAAATAGGTATGGTGCTCAAAGAAACTACTGCACGCGGACGAAGTCGCGAACACAGCTAGTGTTAATAAATATTGACCAAAAATCCCGTACGTAATGCTATAAATCGATATTAGGTATACTTTGTGTATTCGAACATTATCTGTTCAAATTTTATGTATAAAATAAATATATGAAAACAACAGCTTGACTTTTGTAATGATTGTAATTCTCTTCTGTTAGTTTAATTCAGATTTGTTTAAAATTTAATATATAGATAAGCCATCAAGCATGCAGGGTAGATTTCACTTTATAAACTCGTATCTGAAGCTATTTCATAAGACCATCCAACACTATGTAATTTTTTTATTGGACCTTGTTGAGAAAAAGCGTACAGTCCGCGAGATATCAAGCGCCACCGCTGCCTAAACACGCTCATGATATCACAAGGATATCAATAGCACGCAGCCAACATTTAAGATATCACATTACCCAGTAACAGCTGCGAATGCTGCTATTCGGCAGTAGAAATAGATGAGAGTAAGGTATCAATACAGACGACTTTTGCATGTGATGTTTATTTATCAAATGTTGTTTACGTTGTTGCTTTAAAACAGTTGTTTGGCTGGAACTAAAACAGGTAAAACAAGTAATTAAGCTATTCCAGCTCACCCTTGACCGATACCCTCGGGGAGGTACTGCACAACTCTGTACTCGAGTGTCTCACTCTAAGTCAACAATTAACCTTGTTGATTTAAGAAATACGTTGACTGATTGTAATATTTTTTCTTTCCTATTGGGTCACGTGATGAATCTGCGGTAAACTTTGTTTTAAGATCCTACATCGTTTTAAGGTAGACCAATTTGTTAAGTAACTCTCATCATCCCTGGAGTCATCAGGGTCTCATTATAAATTATTTTAATTACTTACTATTACTACTACTTATTACTTGTTATCTACTTGAAAAAAGTATATTTGCAATTTAAATTTAATTATCTAGAATACATTGTTTTATGCAACTTCCGTTAACTGCGTTAGGTCACTCGTGACTTAAAATGTTCCTACACGAGGTGCTTCAATCATTTTCTCTGGCACTTCGCCAATATCACACTTTTTATAGACTACGCTCATTCGATAATGGGCATACTAAAATAGCTAGCTTTTAATAAGTAGTAATAGATTGGCAATTTATACGTATGCCTATTTTAATTTTGACGGGCCCGATGACGCAGATAATAGTAATCCTATCTTGTGCGCCAAGAATCGCTGGTTCGATTCCCTACCAGAGCAAATGTTTATGTGATGATATTTATGTTTATTCTGTGTGTTAAATATATGTATTTAAGCAGTATGTTCGTGATTCCTCTGTTGTCTGGCGTCTGTAACACAAGTGCTTTAAGCGACTTACCACAGAGGCAGGTCAATGTATGAGATGTTGTGGGATTTTTTCTTTTCTTTCTTGTTCTTCTTGCTGCATCTTCAACCTCCTTTATAACAATTGAATTTATGACCATTAATATACCTTATGGAGCAAACTTATAACATAAATAACATCGGATTATGTTGTTCACGTTTCCAGCTTAACATCAACAGCAGCGTCGGTTTCGTCCGCCTCAGTGCCTTCGGCTGCAATGGTGCTGTTACTGGTGGTACTGGCGGCGGTGGATGCTCCCACACATGACGTCTCATTGCTGTTTGCTGTGGACTGGCTAGTGTGAGTTTAAGTTTTGATTGTTTGTAAAGCTACTACGCCTGGTTAAGCAAGAATTTCGACTCTGCTGTTTGTCTAAATGTAGGAATCACAAATGAAATGTTGTGTGTGGTTTTTTTAATTCATTAGTATCTCCTGAACTCTATGCAGTGCTGGATTATTTTTTTTAAAACAAACATACAAAAATATATATCTAGCTTACTTTGTTCCCTTTTAGGTCGGGATCTAATTTTGTTTGACATTTATAACTCTTACTTTAATTACTCCTAAAAGGGACAGATTTCTAATAAATATGAATTTTAAAATGGGTCAAAAGACTTTTATCTTAAATCGTTACAAACAAACGTTTAGATCTTTTCTGTTTATAAAGTTAAGTGGGTATAGAAGAGGATTTCGTGTTTTTACGAATTTATTTTTGAATATTGAATTTCTTGGAAATTGAGAGGATTGTTAAAGATTTTAGTCAGAATTGGGGTGACTAGTTGAACATGCATACGACCTACGTGATAGAAAGCTATAGCGCAGCCTATAGACGCTCCTAATATAATTAATATCACACGAATATAAATAAAGCGTTACCAATCTTGTGACTTGTAGATGTATTTTTTTTTTTTTATTTATTTAACTTTATTGCACAAAATGTTACAAAATGTACAAATGGCGGACTTAATGCCAGATGCCATTATCTCCCAGTCAACCATTACACAAAACTGAAATATACATATATATAGTGGTGCAGGCAATATATATACAAAATAAATAAACGTGGCATACATATTTGTATAAATAAACGCAATAAATGCATATGATATATATATATATATATATTTATATCATATATTATGTCATGTATATGTCATGTATTATGTCACATTATTCAGTTATTTTACTGCTTCACCCTTTATACCGAAACACTGCAGTTTGGCGGTAGACATAAGTTAGAATGAGGTACTAATGCAGTTTTGTAGGAGGTGTACCTCAAATATTATGAGATAACTACCGCAGTTTGGACTGACAGTGCAATTTAATCATACTATGCCACGTTTTTTGCTAGTTTTAAATACCTATACTGTCAAGGTTCACATGCTAGTTTATTTATAACCGCGGCCATATAAGCCATGCAGCATGTGTGTAGTTAATTACTATTCTTTATCGTTGTGAGGTCAAGTGAAGTGAGCGGATTAGAACCCTGCACCGGGCGAGGATAGGCAGGATTCCCATCGCGGAACTATATTTAGTTACTGTAAATGGTTGTACAGATGAGATATTTCACCTGGGTGAAACTGTTCAGAGATTATATGAAAACATCAAGGCTTTTCTTTCCACTTTGTTATTTGTGTAATATCACCTGGATGAAGTGAAATGATCCAATATCATTGCCAATGTCGACAAGCGCAGCGTAGGGCAGCCAATTAAGCAAGATGGACAGCCGATCTACCTTTAACCGCAGGATCGCGCTGTACACAGGCCACAACCGGTCCTATTTGGGATTACTTGGGGAGGTCTATGTCCAGCAGTGGACGTGATATGCCTGATATGATGATGATGTGCCTTGCGAGTAGATTGTAATGTACCGTGTAACGCCCGCAGTGACCGCATCCGCACCACCAACAACATGCTGGGCGATTGCTACGCCGCCGCGGTGGTTGAGCGACTTTCCAAGAACGAGCTCATGGCCTGCGACGCGCTCTCACATGTAAGACTCTTTTTCACCATTTATTTCTTTCATATCAATTTATTTTCAATTGTTACATCTCATTCGTTGACGTGATTCTTAAATAAAGTTTTTTATACTACTATGGTGGCAAATAAGCGTGCAGTCCGCATGTTGGTAAGCATTTACTGCAGCATATGATCGTTTTCACCAAGGCATCATTCACGCGTTTTGGAATCTTTGAAAACCTCTTTTCTAATTTTTTGATGAACCCTATACTCATTCCACAACTTAAGCGCACATAGGAAGAATTGCCTCTGAAACCGTTGCTTTAACCACTTGTATTACGGATATCAGACATGAGAAGAATTACAAATATAATATTTAAATACACATTTTCCACCCACAGAACAAACACATAAATGTTCATCACATAAATGTCTTGCCTGGACGACAACGGCTATAAGTCAAAAACAAAATATTTTGTTCTTAAGTATTATAATTATAAGCACTTTCAAAAACGAAGGAATTAATTAAATTTACATAAATTTCCAAATCGAAGGTTCACATCAAAATGTTTACAAAAGGAAATAAAGTTTGTTTACTAATGTAGTAAAGGAAAAGTTATAAACTTATTTTGAATATCCGTTGAAATTAGTTTCTACTACAATATAATCGACAGCCAGCGTGGTGATTATGGGCAAAATTCCCCCTTTCTAGGGGAGGCCAGCAATAGACTTTAAATGGCAGATGTAAAATCAGTTAAAAATTAACTTTTTTTGTCGACATACCATATACAATTTTATTTTATTTAACGCTTGTAAAATAATAAAAGTAATGTGTCGACATGTGGGCTTGCATGACTATCTTTGTTAAAATATATTTATTGTTAGTTTTCATTCAGTTGTTAATCTCGCGTAAAATATGCCTATTTTTATAACTTATCAAGTGTAGACTATAATTAGACCAAATTAATTAATAAACCGAAAAAGTTTAGCTTACAAGTCAACTTCTTAGGAAATTTTTAAAGCAATACGCAGTTTACAGTTATTGCATGATGCAGTCAAACAGGTTGAAAATTGACAGGACCAATAGTGCATTTAGTGTCCCCATTTAGAGCACGAAGACCTGGGTTCAATCCCCACCTAGGTCAAACATTAACATTGTGCTTGTTTGCATTTGTGATAAAATATACGTATTTAAAAATTTGTGATTTTTCGGGTCAACGTATGAGATGTTGGTATATTTACTATGATTAGTTTTTTAGTTAGCGCCTATATAAAGTAGGCAGCAATTTTACGTACGAATGATTATTTTTAGGAACAGGTCCCCAACGGCCTCACCCCGACCCTCAACACAGAGATGGATATCGGCATCGTCACTCCGAGCAGAAAGTCCATTGCCTCGGATGACGTCATCATAGACATGCATCTAAACGGTAACCATTGCAACTCTATCAAGCGGCTGTAGTTTCTGTGAGGGTTCGTTCGCGAAATATTGGAAGACTTGTTACGGTATAGGGAAACATAATGATGAGATGATAATAACCAAGGTGAATTCAAGACTTTGACATTTTTAATCTTACACTGTTAGAAGTCACATCGTAGTGTTGGTAATGTTAAATACACCTTTGTGTCGTACACGCTATCATGAATGGAAGTGTTGAATTGGATTATTTGGTAGATACATTCCTTGAAGCCATCCATGAGGAAAATTTTGAATACAATAATAAAATAACGACTCTTTTTAAAAATATAAATGTTAATCTCAATTATAATAAAACCAAGATAATAATGATAACACTGGAAATCCTTGAGGTTTCCAATGAATTTTGTACTAAATACGCTCTTGCTAAAATTCGAATTTTACAACTTTTGTAATGTTTAGATGTTTGTATTGATGAGATTGAAACATTTACAATGTCCTTAGATTTAGTGATCGTATTGTATTTCATATCATGCTGTAACACTACAATATTTAGTAGGTTATCACGATTACTAACTCAATCTTCTATAAAGGGAGATTATCGTTTGATGTAGTTAGGTAGTATGATTATTGAGATCCAATTTACAAGTCAACAATGTATTCGTAGTTAGCAATATATGTAAAACATCATACAATTTTTTTGTACGAATATTGTGATGACTCTGTTGTAATGGAAATACACAAATATACTCGAGTAAACTATTAATCTGATAATATATAAACATAGTTTGTCATGTAAATAAAAGAATGAAGAATTTCGATTGTACAGTGGGCAACAGATCAGGCCACCAATATCTGTAAATTTTTTACAGTCAATTTTGGACTCAATCACTCGTAGTTATAGATTAATATCGATTGCGAAAATTTGACAGATTTGGGTTGGTTGGTGGAGAGGTTGATCTGTTGCTGTGTGTACGCATCAATTGAAATTGTATGTGGCGTATCCCTGAATCATTATAGAACAAATGAAGCTTGACTTTGTAACAGTAATTCTCAATTATTGTCCAGTTATTTGATACACAAAAAACAGCTCGAATTTGTTATATAATCTTCGGTTTATTATTAAGTTTCACCTGCTAAGGCATTTTTAGAATTAAGTTCCTAGTATATTCGTTTAATTAGAAATGTACTGAATTTAATCAATCAACAGAATTGTAGCGGACTCCTACCCCGAGGTCATATGACTAGACAGCCTAATGTTAATTCTTGTGATACACCGTTAAAACTTGTGAAATATTTCTGGACCAGCATTTGCCCAGAAGAGTAGTATTCATTAACTTAAAATTAATCATCGATAGATTTAGATCCAGCTGTGATATATTATTATTGTTTGTTTTTCTTTCCATCGTCATCGAATGGGGATTGCTAAAATAAAACCAATTATAAATTTTATGTTTTATTTTCGTTTACATTCTCCGCGGACAGTCGAACTTACAGCTAGGCTCTATGGACATAACTATTTACATTAATTTACTATCCGTTCGTATAGAATTGACACATTCAGATATCACCACAGAGAGTAAAGTCACAAAGTTGGCGCAAGTGTCAACCGCGAACAGAATACAGTCGTTTTCGATACTTAGACGAAAATCACAGTACAACGATACTAAATAATGATTTTCCAGAAATCACAAAAGGCACAATAGTTCCACTTACAATACAACAATCATAAAAATTGCGAAACAACTAATTTGTGACTGCATTTTATTAAAATACATGTTTTTTATAGAGCTTACGAAAAAAATTGCAATATCTAAAAGTATTCTTATAGCTTAACGTAAAGCTGATTCGTTTGTTTTACAATAAAATAACATGGCAGTCTTCATTTAAATATTGTACAAGGCACTAAAATATACAGACTAATATTTACATTTAATAATACAACCCGAATGAAGACTATTTACACGTACCGTAAAATCGGTATAAGCGCTTAATACATCACTTTGAGCATATTCAGGGCAGATAAGTTTGGCGAATGCACAAAATGACATTAGAAAATCTAATCCGATCACATCGGTAATCAATAAATATTACTACCAATACTTAAGGCGAACAGTCGTACAGTTTATATACAATAACCTAGGAAATAATACATTTTGTTCATATTCTCATCGTGGAATGGGGAGGTTTCCTATTGGCCGGCGCCGGGGGGAGCCCGGGGCCCACCAAGGGAGACATGGAAGGCGACCGCGTCGCCAGAGGCGACAGAGACGGGGAGAACGAAGGAGACATGGCGGCGGCTGCCGAGAAACCTCCCGGCACGTCGTGACTTATCGGCGATCTAGGTAATAAATGCTGAGGTTGCCTGCACGACAGCGACGGCGCCGGACAACTCCGCGGAGCCACCGTGGTCAACAGAGGCGGGGGAACACTCTTTCCGCCCGATATGGAAGTCCCTTTGCTCTTAGCGCTGGACGCGCCGCTGTTGCCGCTCTGGAGGGAAACCGCGTCGTCTTTGAGGCGAGCGATCTCGGAGAACACGTGGGCCAAGGGTTGGTACTGCGGCCCCCAGTCCAAGAGGTAGTCCCAGTTGTAACTGCCGGTGAGCTCCTCCTCCGAGTGCACGATGGAGCTGAGGCTGCCGGTCAT
>JACJUM010002543.1:16397444-16537527 GCA_020976665.1 Heortia vitessoides
GCCGGCGCCGGCCGCGCCGGGGAACGCGGCCAGCGCCAGCGCGCGCTCCACCGCGGCGCCGGCCTCGTCCGCGCTGCTCGCGCGCTCGCTGCCCGTCACCTCGTTCAGCTTGGCGTAGATCAGGTTGGTGATGTCGTTCTCGTGGGCGCCGTCCTCGTCGAACATGTGCATGGAGTCGATGGGTCCGTGGTGCAGGATCGCGTCTTTGCCGCCGACGTTTTCCGAACACCGTCTGGAAGAGGTCGAGGCGCCGCCGCCGGTCCCGGTGTCGACTATTCCCAGCCTCGCTAAATATTCCTGAGTGTTGTGTACCGAGACGTCGGACAGGTTGTCGTCGTCGGCCTGGCGGTGAATACCCGACTCCCTCTGTAGAGGGCCCTCGTTTATCATTCTGATCTCCTCGTCTTCTCCGTCTTCGCCGTCTTCCGCCGATCCTCGGCCGCTGGACCCGGACTGATCGGAGCCGGACAGCTCGGACGTGGTGGCCGCCCCCGAATTCGAACTCGCGGTGTGCGGCCCGTACGGTGGAATCTCGTCGTACTTAGGTGGGGGAAACTGCGCAGTGCCCACCGCTCCGGTGTTTCTTATGGGAATGGTATCGAACGCGCTCGGGTCTACGTAGCTGTTCGTGGCGCCGACTCCTTCAGAGTTGAGGCCCGGTTTGTTCACCTTTTTGTGTCTCTTATTCTTCATGTGGAGGAATAAAAATGCCGCTGCGAATATGATTATAATAAAAATGAAAGCGATAAGTAGACCTAATGCCCAATCGGAGAGTCCTCCGCTGGGAGCGGCGGACGCGTCGTTTATCTGATTTGTTGAATCTAGCACGACGGCCTCGTGATCGAGTAGAATTTCGACAGCCGTTTTATTGGTCAACGAGCCTTGTCTGCCGGAACTTGCTGTTACTACTAGACTTATTGATTTGTCCGAACCAAAGAGAATAGATACTGATTCTACCTTTTTCTTCAGAATTATGACACCCGTTGTTCTATTTATTTTAAAATATGAATGAGATGTTGACAGTTGATAAACTATTCTTCCATCTATACCCTTGTCTCTGTCAGTTGCAGTCGCTTGTCCTATAATGTATCCAGCGGGTAAGGATCCAGATTTAGGTATACCAAAATTGTAAGTTTTCTGTGTAAATTGAGGGTAAAATTCGTCACGGCTCTCTATGTCAATTCTTACTTTGACTGTCGAACTTTTGCCCCCGAGGTCTGAGGCTTTAATTGAAAACTCATACTTGTTCTTTTGTTCGTAGTCGAACACAGCATTTGTATTAACTAAGCCTGTTGAAGAGTCTATTTGGAACATTTTCCACGAATCGTCATTTCTATTGTAATTGTGTGTTGCAGGAATAATCGAATAATTCAGTTTTCCAAATCGACCTCGGTCAAGGTCGGTGGCCCTTGCGGTAAATACAGATGTGCCGACACGTTCATTCTCTCCAATCGTTTCAAAATACTCGTTTACAGGGAAAGTAGGAGTGTTGTCGTTTTCATCAATAATGCCAACTTTTATATAAACCGCATTACACAATGAAGGTACTCCTTGATCACATGCGACAATTATAAGTTTGTATTCTGTATTCCCTGTGTCAAAATCAAGAGTTCTATTAACAGTTATGATGCCTGTTGTTGGATGAATGTAAAAAAGATTATCGTCATCTCCAGATGTGATATTGTAAATAATTGCAGCATTTGGAGTACCATATAGATCTGCATCAGTCGCCGATAGTTGAATTAGAGTGTAACCAATTTTAACATCTTCACTAACAGTGAGCTCAAAATCATTTGTTGAGAATATTGGGGCATTATCGTTTGCGTCAGCAACCGTGACAAAAATTGTTATTGATGTCTTATTTTGATTGTAAGAAAGTGATTTTCCTTCTTCAATTGCAGCCAGACCTAGGACATATGAGTCCTGCATTTCTCTGTCCAATTTATTGATTAAAATCAACGCTCCATCTGAGTTCACATCAAACATATCTCCTTCATTGCCCGATACTATATGAAAATCTAGGTTGTATTTTTTAAGAACGTCGTTGATGCCACCGATGTGAAGAAGCGATGAACCTTTGTTTGTGTCCTCGTTGACTGTGATTCTGGAAACGGAAATGGTATAAAAAATTAGTAAGAGAAAAGGCAGGAATAAAAAACTATTCAGAATTCTATAGTATAAAAACAACATTTGAACATAAGTCAAAATTATAATATTGTTTGGTTGCACAAAAAATATCTAATAATACTTACATTAGTATAATGTAAGTATTATTGGCCGTATGGATTTTTTATATTATTTTTACTGTTTTAATCAAAGTGGCCTATAACTATTCAATCTTTCCTTTATTATCTGTGACTACACCAACAAAATACACTAATTCAGAATTAATAAATGATACTGACCTGTATGTATCCTGGCCAATGAATGGTTTAATTTCCGACGAAGCACCAGCACTTATTCTCACAGAAGCGACCGCACTTTTGTTAGGTTTGCCCTGGTCTGTGGCAACTACCGCCAGTTGAGTGTCGCGATGACTCGGAGGCAACGCACTGTAATTTACGAATATCACCCCAGAGCTCGCATCTATGTAATAACCCTTTGTAGGACGCAGGATAGAATACGAAATCTTTCCATTATCGCCGCTGTCCTTATCGTTCGCATTAACTGATCCGATCTCAAGTGTGCCACTACCCTCTGTAAAAACAATTTATAACACAATTAATTATATTCACAATATATCATACATTTAAATAGGTTCATATTCATTTAAATAGGTTCATATTTTATTATAACTAAATACAATTATATTTTGAGAAGGGTAATAAAGGTTTCTTTGAATCTTACCAGGTAGTATCCTGTTATAAGATATATCATTGAACACAGGTGCGTTGTCATTCACATCAGTTACTTTAATCGTGAGAGTTGTTTTGGCGATGTGCTCGCTGTCGGAGGCGGTTATGTTAATTTCATACGTTTTCTGCGTCTCGAAATCCAGGGGTTTATTTAATACAACTTTTCCACTGTATCTATCTATAGAAAATTGATTGTCCTCCTGAATCACGGCGTATTTCAGTGCGGGGTACGTGTCGACGTCGTTGGCCGTTACAGATGTGAGCACGGTTCCAACTTCGGCTCCTAGATATGAGAATAAAACAATCAGTAATGTCACCTCATTTAACAGCTGTTAAAACGATCCAAAAAAAGATCCCTGTCGATTGTACATTGGAGAAATAAAAAAAAGCGGAGTGAACCCGACCCGTTGGGGAGGCACCGCTAAAACATGCGCTCGAAAAAATGTAATACCGTCCAATAAATATTGATCCTAAAGGAGTCCCTTGTATTTAATCTCGGCGCTGGAATCGAAAAGTCGCAATGTAAGCCAGTCGCAGAATCGAGAATACAAATTATGTAAAATGCCTCCCTCTTTGTGAATCGCTTTTTGTTCTACCAATTTATTTCGAAAAGTCGATAGGCCGCCCTACAGCAATTTAAAACCGAATACGTAAACGGGTAAAAAACTTGAAAACCTACCTTCCGATACCGAGATGAGATTCGGTGGTGGGAATGTCGGCTGATTGTCGTTTACGTCGACAACATTGATCCTCAGTGTAGCGGTGCCGGTCATTTGCGGATCTCCCTCGTCTGTGGCAATAACTGTCAATTTATACGTCTCCCGTATCTCTCGATCCAGCACTATGTTCGTCTTGACCGATCCAGAGAACGCCGGTTCAATAATAAATGCGTTATCATGGTTGCCGTCTACTATGTGGTATAGAATTCTCGCGTTCACTCCTCGGTCACCGTCCTTCGCAGCAAGCTGCACGACAAATTCGCCCTTAGTGTTCCCCTCGAGAACGTTCGCTATGTATTGCTGCTGCGTAAATCTGGGAGCGTGGTCGTTTTGGTCCAACAGATTTATTGTTACGTCGCAATAACCGTATAAGACCGGCGAGCCGTCTGTTCGGGCGACCACAACGAGTTGCCTCCTCGGCCCCGGGTAAGATTCGTAATCCAAATTCGCCGAATTATTCACTCTTATAACGCCTGTGTTGGAGTCTATCTCGAAGGCGTACTGGTCGTTGCCATTGCCGATTTCGTATATTATTCGCTGACGGCGACCATCACTACGGACAGCTGTCACTTGCAACACATCTCTACCATAAGACATATTTTCTTCGATAGTCACGTTGTATGTAGCGTTTTGGAAATTCAATGTCGGTGTTTGGTCTGAAAAGTCTCCCACGCGAATCTCTATGAGACCGACTGTGCTCTGTGGAGGGTTTCCTTTATCTTTCGCAACAACTTTCAGATGAATTAGTTTCCCATTTTCACTGGCTAAGCTTTGTGTAGCAGTTAAGTCACCAGTGGTTGGATTGATTCGAAATTTATGATTTGAGGAATCGAGAAGTTCGTATATGATTTCTGCGTTAGTTCCAATGTCGTTATCAGTTGCTGAAACTCGCAATAGGCTCTGTCCCGGAGGTGTTAGAGTTGCGATTTGTTCTCTGAACGGATATTTGGTGAAAATAGGTTTGTTGTCGTTGACATCTTTTATTGTCACTTCTACGGATACCCTCTGAGATCGGGCGACATATCTCCCTTCGTCAGTTGCAACAGCCTCGAAATGGTATACGTTAATTTTTTCCCTGTCAAAGCTCCTGTAAATTAAATAATGGTATTCTTATTATTTCCCATTATAAAACAAAATGAAATAATAATAAAAAAGAACATACGAACATTAATGCTTCAAAATTTATGATAAATGAACACTTACCCAGTGGTAAAAACGATACCAGTCTTATTATCAATTCGAAACAATCCTTGGCTTTCGTTTGCCAATGAATAAACGACACGTTTGTTGAATCCTAAATCGGCGTCTGTGGCTCTTACTTTTATAACAGAGGTGTCAATTGGCGCATCCTCAGGTATGGCAGCGGAATAATGTCCCGTATCAAAAACAGGATCATTGTCGTTCTGATCCTCTACAAACACTGTTAAGTTACAGGATCCCTGCAACGCTACAGGAGAACCATGATCGAATGCTGTTATGGTCAAATGATATCTTGACTGAGTTTCACGATCCAACGTTTTCGCTGTGAGTTTTCCTGAAGTGGAATCAATTGAAAACTTGTTTCCATTATTACCAGATGTAATGCTATATGTTATGACCCCGTTTGCACCGATATCTTTATCCATTGCGGCAACAGTATGAATGACTTCTGGGTCATTATTTTCTGGTACAGTCAATGAATAACACGAACCCGCTTTAAAACTAGGAGGATTATCATTAACATCCATGACGCTAACAGAAACCGTGGCTACATCAAAATTTGTTGTCGATTGAAATGTTGTAGAGTCTGTGACGTAGACTGGAAAAACATAGTAGTCTCTTTCCTCGCGATCTATCTTTGTTTTAACGGTAATGGTTCCCAAGCGTGGATCTATAGTAAACTTATCATCTGCTACTCCAGGAGGAATCAAGTAGGTTAGATTGCCTGTAAAAAATATGTATTCATTAGTCATACATGTATTGGTTGTTATTAAGAAATACCTTAATTCAATATGTTAGCGAACTTACCAGTAGTTCCTCTGGAAGATTTAGCTGTTAGTCTTGTAACAAAGCTGCCAGGGCGAATATCTTCACTAATATTTGCACGATAGAAAGAATCAGTGAATCTAGGTGGGACGTTAGTAGATTCTTGTAAATTGAGTTGTAAAAGCATGTGACTTTGTCTAGGAAACGGTACTCCATGATCAGACGCAGTAAGATTCAATTTGTATTGGCCAGGACGCACTCGTGCGATATCCGATGAATACTTCTTCGACAGAGTTAGTTTTCCATCGTCATATTCCATGGAGAAATAAGCGTGTTCATTACCACCGGAAATATAATACGATATTCTGCCATTATCTCCGAAATCTGCATCGACGGCTAATGCTTGGTATAGTGTTCCCGATAGAGTGCTCAAAGAAACTGTCGTTCTTGTTGATGACACAAAGGTAGGTTCATTATCATTGGCATCACTAACTGATATATGTACTGTGGCCAATGTAGACATTCTTTCTGATTTATTCACCGCAAGATCAGTCGCTTCAACTACTAACCAATACTCTTTCAATGTTTCGTAATCGAGTGGGGCCGTTAGTGTTAATGATCCAGTCAGAGGATCAAGATTGAATACACTCTTAGTAGCAGGCAGTGATGAAACAATATAATAATTCAGTTCCCCATTAGAACCGGCATCTGCGTCTTCAGCAGTAAAATTGTAAACAGCAGTTCCAATAGGTGTGATTTCAGATATTTCAATATTGATAGGATCTTCCGACCATTGTGGCGTGTTATCGTTAACGTCCACGATTTCTATTCTAACTGTGACTGCGCTGCTTTGAGGGTTATTTGTGGCTGATGTATCTAATGCCCTCACCTCTAACCTGTATTCGTCTTGAATTTCTCTATCTAATTGCCGAGCTACTACCAAAGAGCCGGTGCGTCTGTCTATTTCAAAAGTTCCAGGCATATGGTCTGCTGTGATTGGCATAAGCAGATATGATATTTGTTTCTCTTCATCGCCGCTAACTAAATTGTCTTGAATGTCGCTATCACAGCATGCAACTGTGCCAACTACATGACCGATTTGGGCATCTTCCTTAACCTAAAATTACGATGAAATATAATTAATTATACTTTATTAATATAAGGTAGGTTTAAATTTAAATTAAATATGTTGAAGCACTTACTTTGAAAGAAAGACTAGAACTTGTGAATGTAGGCCGATTGTCGTTTAAATCCAAGACTTCTACTTTCAATTGTCTCACCGTTTGTCTTGGTGGTTTGCCGCCATCTGTTGCTACAACTGTCAACCGGTAGATGGATCGCTCTTCGTGATCTAGAACTGACAATAGAAATGCAAGGATAAGTACTCTGTATGTGTCTAATAATGTCCATTAAAATAAGGATAATATATACCTGTACTAGTTTTGATCACACCGGTATTGGAGTCAATTACAAATACTCCGGAACCATCCATGTCCCTTTCGTTTAAAATGGAATATGTTACAGATGCGTTCAAACCGTTATCTCGATCAATAGCTTTAACTCTTGCAACTTCAGCACCAGGTTGTTGCTCTTCCCTTACACTGACGACATCTTCTCTAGGATCGATGATTTCAGGTGAGTTATCATTCACATCCGTAACTTGAATTGTTACAGGGACTCGGCTTGATCTGGGGAAACTACCTTCATCTCTAGCTTCAGCAAATAATGAATAAGACGACTTGTATTCCCGATCTAAAACTTGTTTCGTCGTAACAATTCCTGTAACAAGAAAAAAAAATTAAAATTATACTGTCAAATAAATAAACGAGTTTTGTACTTATTAGGTTTAATAACATATATTTCCCAGAAAATGCGAGTACATATCGAAACTTAATTTCGAAATGAATGCGCACATAAGAAACTTCCCATTAATTAGCTGATCAATATGTCACGTATGAATTTTGTCAATTTTGAAACGATTATCGTGAAGTTTCAACCCGAAATTAGGCATTCATAAAAGAGATCGCCCGCGGCAGAATACCTATGATTATCCGAAGGGCCAATCCGTATTGGGAACCTAAAAATCGTGATGACAGAAACGGGGAAGGACGATAAACGTGATTTTATAAAACTCTTGCTAACAATAAACAATCTTATGAAGCATATCATAAGATTGATTTTAACCAAGCATAGGGCCAGTTTGTCGGGAGATAATAAGATGTGGCAGAGACGGCCGTAATGAGCGATGTGAAGCGAGCTCTAGAAAAAAGTTCATCGTTATTTTCTTCTCTCACAAATATTGGAACCAAGCCCAGGTTCCGCTTAATAGAATATAAAGGAGACGAATGAACGATATTTCTAGAGAACCGAATCCGTGATCAAATCAAACGTATATGAATGGTGATTATCTCTGTAATTGCTATTATTTCTTAGGACAGCCTTGCATTAATGTGTATCATTATTGCAATTTATAGTCTCACAGTACCAAGTCAGATTCCAGCAACATTTTACACCGATAATTCATTTGAGAACAGATGAAAATAAAAGGTATCCGTCAACCAAACGAGTTGTAGGGCCGTGCAACATCCTACACGTACATTTGTAACATATGCGATTTAAATACGCGACGACAGTATCTGGCCCTGGTAAGGC
Source organism: Heortia vitessoides (assembly GCA_020976665.1). Classification (NCBI taxonomy): domain Eukaryota; kingdom Metazoa; phylum Arthropoda; class Insecta; order Lepidoptera; family Crambidae; genus Heortia; species Heortia vitessoides. Next base: position 16,405,636 of record JACJUM010002543.1, read on the forward strand.
TTGTAATAAAACATGGAAGAGAATAGCCAGGCTCCTACATCGCAATATTTTAATAATAGTTAATGGCGGGTCACGACGCATGCGCGCGCGACGACGTTTATAACTCGCAATTGACGCGCATAAATTCATTGCGCTTGCCTCCCGTTGTGGGTATCTGGTTGGGCCAGCAGTGTGACCTTTTGAATAAAAATTGCCATAAAGGATTGATTAATAATGATGTCAATAATGATATGTGACTCTTTTCTCGTTTATAACGTGCGGAAGTTGTCACGACTGACAACACGGTGGCCGTTTTAATTAACAATGATAAACTCCGATCAGAAAGAATATCGAGTGTTAATAATACATAATTATAAAACATCTCTAACTTTATAACCCTATTACTAATGTATGTTATTATATATGTAACGTTTATCTATCTATTTTGTATATATATTGTATGCACTACTATGTTTTTGTTCTGTTTCGTGTAATGGTTAACGTTGGGATTTAATGCCAACTACCAATAAGTCCGCCATTTGTACATTTTGTAATATTTTGTGCAATAAAGTTCAATAAATAAATAAAAAAATAAATTGATTCCATTTATATCAAAAATTATCTCATTTAGTCATCATATGGGACGGTTCCGCCAAAAACACAGAAGCACTTGTCCGGCTCCGAAATGTCTATCTGAGAATCGGGACCATATACAGACGTCATTGGGAATGATTTACGCATTTCGCCGAGTTACTAAAGGGTAAGCTGCGGTGAAGATTCCCTAACTAGCTCGCGGGGTGTTGATCGGCGATAAGCCGAATTGAGACGGAACGATCCACCATTCATCAGTCAGTTATACCAACGATAACGAAGTGCCACCCCCTTTTTTGCAGACGCCCATATCGAGAATTTTTAAACTCACACGATTCCAACGATAAGAATCGATCCGGCTCACGATAAGGCTGGCATTGATCGCGAAATTCAACTCGGATGACGCGACCCTAAATGCAACGAACCCATAAATGGTATTTCAAGTAAAATACCAAACAAAAAAGGGTTGCCAGAAAAAATTGCGATGTTCACGGGAAGGATATAAGCAAATATGTTTTAAGTACTCCCTATTCCCTAAAATTGTGCGCGTATTAATGTGGTAATGTTTGTCGGAATTGTTTGGTTAGCCGATGAGTCTTGAGACACAACATACTTTGGGTTTTAGCTTTCAAAGTGCCGGCAGGATAAACAAAGAGTCAAGTGGCCGGTTGGCGAGCACGGGAATGATTCCTTACTTGACCAAACAGTGGAGACGGCTTGAACATCGTTGGGATTACGGTAAAATTGCAGTGTTATTGAATTAAACGCTATAAAATTTGTGCTATCAGAATCTATTACCTTTGCAATTATTTACGCTATTCATTGAGTGTATTTTATTTAAACGAATACACGTAAATAAATTTCACTATGAATTCCCACGGCATCTCATACGTTTAATGCACTTGTGTTACGGACGCCAACATAGAAATCACTAATATACTACTTAAATATATAAATTTAACACCCAGACACAAAAAATACAAAAATCATCATATAAATATTTGCTTTGGGTGGGAATCGAACCCACGGCCCTTGGCGCATAAAATAGGATCGCTACCATCTTCATACTTGATTAATTCGCACCACAAAACCATTTTTTAGTTACATGAAATATTTTCAAGACTACTCACCTGTAACTGGGTTAACGTTAAAACTGGTATTAGAAGGGAAGAAACTGTATCTCAGGACTGCGTTTTCACCCAAATCTAAATCACTCGCCGCTATTTTGCCGACATACGCGCCAGCTTTCTGATTTTCTTCCACATGAAATTCATATGCGGGCTTAGAGAAAACTGGGTCATTATCGTTTGCATCTAATACGTTTACTACGAAGCTGGCTGATGCAGAAAGTTGTGGTAGACCATTATCAGTGGCTGTTATAATCATTTTGTGTCGGGCCGATGTTTCTCTATCGAGCGGCTTGGCGAGATACACCCAACCAGTTGTGGGTTGTACCTTGAAGTACTCTTCGGTTGAATTAACATCTGATACAATCCGGTAGGTAATGCGGGCGTTGTTCCCCGTATCTTTATCGACGGCCTGGATTTCTAATATCTGTAAAGAGGTTGATATCATTTTATTATTTTTTCTTTTTTTTTTGCTTTTAGCCGTGAAGTAGGTACCTAGTATAAGCAAGTAAGTAGTAAGTACAGGAACCAATAGATGGCGGTATATCCATTCGAAACAGTGCAACCTAAAAGCACAGGGCGGGGTTGAGCAGCAGTAACCCAACCGGCAAAGCAGTTATGGGCAAAAATCTTATTTGGGGAGATCTGAGTCCAGCAGTGGACTTCCAATGGCTGTTTTAATGAAAATATGTTTGCTTTACATACTGGAACCTGATTACCTGGTTAAACTAGACACATTATTAATTTAATACTTGGTTCAATTAAAGGGCAAACGGTTAAGATATTTTATACATATTCTTAGTAGCAGCCTGAGTTTCAATGGCAAATATAATGTCAAGAGAAAATTTAAAGCTAGCGAGCAACATCACGTTTATTTATTTCTACGTAACACTAAAAGTTTGACAACATTCGTTTCCCGGCAAGATAAGTGTCAACACTCAACATATACACAAACGTACGAAATGAAATTAACACAAAAACAAAATGCAATTTTGTTATTGAATTTCGCGCCCACAAATGACATTTCAGCAATCTGACTATTATAGATTTTTTAAATTTTTAACGTATTTATATGAAAATAAAATTAAAGGTTACTTTTTTCGAAACGGCTATTTTTGCATTGTGATACTTTTCTTGCTGGGAGGCGAATGGTGATTTGTTTGATTGAAAAATCTAATCCTTTTACATTTCTACTATGGATTTATTACCTTAGCATTGACAGCTTCAGATTCTAAGACATTAGCGTTGTATGCATCATGCTCGAACACAGGTGGGTTGTCGTTCACATCTTGAACGTCCACGCCAAGGGTCAAGTTGGCACTCAGTGACGGTAATCCATTATCCTTCGCTGATATGACTAGAGTATGCCGGACAAGGTTCTCGTAATCCAAAGGCCTGGTGATGAAATTTAACATTATATAATCAGCTATATTTGTAACAGATCACAATGGGTTAGTCGTGATGTTACTAGACTCGTTTCAACAAAAAACGTATTTGAAATACCTCACATATATGGCAATGACGTAGATATATATATCATACATATGTTATTTGATATTGACATCATATATACATTATAAATATACATTTTCAAAGTACGAGATACGTATTTGTCTACAATTTTTTAAATGGCAAAAAAAGTCTAGCTTTTCTAAATCCTATCATATCTCACCTTAACAAGGTGACCAGCCCATGCTGGCCATTCACCGCGAAGGTGTTAGGCGGCCCAGTAGCTGACACGAGCTGGTATGAGACTTGGCCGTTCCTCCCCTCGTCTACATCAGTCGCCCTGGCAGCGTAGACCACGGAGCCGATGGTGGCTGACTCTGCGACTGACACGTGAACTGGCGAAGTGCCAAATTCCGGTGCGTTGTCGTTCACGTCCTCAAGTGTTATTTGGACCTGAATATAAATAAAGAATTAGTCTTATATGGTTATTGCTGCTATGCGGTAGTTTAAGAAGATCAGTATTTTGACTGGTGTAATGATATTACTTAAGAATTGTTTTTATTACACCAGGTCAACAAACAAGCATACAGTCCGCATCTTAGTAAGCGTCACTCCAGCCTATAGATGTTCATATATCATGTGTTACATCAACCAGAAATTTCACTGCCCCTCTCACCCTTCAAACCGGAGCACAGCAATGCGAACGTTACTATTTGGTGGTAGAAATAGGTAAAACTAAGGTACTAACAGATGACCTTTGTAAGAAGTCTACCTCATGTAATTTATCATGCTTAGCAAATTTATATAAAATTATAAATATCAAAATAACAAATATTAAAGTGTAAGTATCATAAATATCAAAGTAATTTATGAAAAAAGTAAATCAGTACTTTTATTAATAAAATGTCTTTGATTGTTTTTTTTTAAGATTCATGCATAATTAATGCCTTAGGATACAGATATAATTTTTATTATTGCATTCGTGGTCAACTGTTTGTTAGACCGAGACATGTCGCACACGATTCTTTTTCATAAAGAATTAAATTAACTTCGGTCTGTATAGATCCCAACCTACATCCTAACTTCGAGACATAAGAATTCGACTTTATAGTTTAAACAGTTATCTATTTGGAAAGTTTTAACTTCGACTCTTAGATTTCTACTTACGATCCTATTTGACCATATAATAAGTGCTAGCATAAATTTATTGAAATAAATTCTGATCCAAATTTCCTTTAAATCTCGGATTAACATCGTAGTTTCACCTTAATTATTACAATCTGGACTTTCCACTATAAATTATTTAATGGCATATGTATTTAGGTAGTTCATTGCTAGTGGGTAGGTAGGTGGTAGCCCTTAATCTAAGTACTTCAGCGAAAAGTTATTCCAACATTTCTAACTAATTCATACTTCAATTATAAAGGAGACAAAAATAAGTTTTAACAATACATTATTATTGTTCTACATCATTTTTGTTAGTGGTGTGGTACCGGCAGATTAGAAAAGTATCTCAACCTGTACCAGATATCAGGGGTGACTGTGGTACCGTAACCGATAGATAGCGGTATATCCAATCGAATCAGTGTAAATGCAACAGGGTTGGAATGGGCAGCAGCATTCCCGTTAGAAGCTACGCTCTACGATTGCCACCACGGTTGACATGCGAAACTTATGGGAAAATTTTTCCTTTCTTGGCTCCCAAAAACGGAACGGACTGGACGTTTTACGACTGCTATGATGATCATCATGATTTTTATTTTCCAGAATGAAATGCATGAAACTTAAAATTGATCTTTGATTATTGATAACCCTATATTAAAAGGTACAAGACTACACGAAAGGATAGTAAGATTACATACGCTAGAGGTAGACATCATAAATATATCGTCTGAAAGGTACTCTCACCTATTTTTACCGCCAAATAGCAGTGTTCTTATCGCTGTGTTCCGGTTAAAAGAGACAGTGAAATTACTAAATATCGTGACATAATATCTTCAAGTCAGAAGACTGGCAACGCGATATATCACGCGGTCCGTGTTTTTGTTCTAAGTTTTTGTGTGTAAATACGTTAGCATGTAAAAGGCGTTACGAATTATTGCTAATACCTGAGTCTGATCGTAACTGGCGGAGTTCCCATTGGTGGCCCTGACGTTGAGCATGTATGAAGAGCTGGTCTCCCGATCCAGTTGACCCACGGTCCTGATGGCTCCCGTCGCGGCGTCCACCGAAAACCGGTGATCGATGTCTCCCGAGACGATGCTGTAGCGAACTGGTTGCTTGCCTGAATAAAAAATAAATAAATTTGAGCTTCTGATCACATTTTCCAGGTTTCCTTTTAACGACATTTTATTTAGCTTTTCGTCTGCGTTTTCAGTCGAGTGCTTGGTGCATTAGATACGATCACTAGGGGCCCTTCAAAAATACATCTAAATACATTTTAGCACAGATATTATTGATAGCCTGGAATATAATACAATAATAACGATAACAAAAACAAGCTAAATCTATCCATAAAAAAGCTAGACATTTTTTGGGGTAGTAAGCCAGCTACCATTACTTAAGTCACTTACCCTAGAACACGTCCATGGATAGAATTATCATTTTATTTGTTTATAGAATTGGTCACGATTTTTTGCATAGTTTCATTGTTAGAGAGGGACATACGACTAAGGAGTCGTATGTCGCTCTCTAGCACGATTCCCTCAAGGATGATATATAATATATAGCCAAGTCAATGTATGAGATGTTGTATGAATTATATATGTATATTTAAACGATTTCCGAGACCTTAGCGGACCTGTCGATTTTTATGAGATATCAGCACAAAAAACACTAGAAATATTTGCCCTGGGTGGGCAACGAATCCACGACCTTAGGCATATAAATCAAGATTTCTACCATAAGCGCCATGAGTCCCGTTAGTGAAATAAAATTATCGCAAAAAAGTCGCCGGCGGAAGACTATTACTAAATATTAGCCTAATTTATATTAAGTATATCATTCTCAAAATATTATTGTACAATAACACTTATAGACTTAATTGAGTCACACATAATAAGGTCATTGACACATGACTAACAAATAATACAATCAATTAACTACCTTCATTTAGTTTTATTACATCCTTTAAGCATTAATTGCCGTGAGGTACCGGCAGAATAGAATAGTACCTCCCACTGCAGCAGGTATTGTAAGCGGCGACTAAGGTACCAGAACCGACAGATGGCGGTATATCCATCCGAAACAGTGCAGCTCAAATGCACAGCGCTGGGATGGGCAGCAGCATCCACGTCGCGATAGCTGCGCTCTGCGATTGCCAACACGCCTGCCCAGCGCGGCAATAAAAGACCTCCTTCCTTGGAGAGGCTTATGTATCTATTGTTTAATGATAGAAGTCAAGATCGATACATTGTTTTTCTATTTACCCCAGAATTTAATGATTTATTTATTTCATATTTCTGATGTATATGACTGTGTACGACAATAGAGAAATCATAAAAAATCTATTGAAATACATATATTAAATACCCAGACACAGAACTAATACAAAGATCTTCATATCGAAGAGCAGAATGAGGTACCGGAACCGACAGATGGTGGTATATCAATCCGAAATACAATAGTTCTAATGGAACAGGGGGATGGGCAGCCGCATCCCCGTCGCAAAGATGCGCTCATAGCGTGCATGCATAGCGTGGCCATTATGGGCAAAATCCCTCCTATATTCAGCAGTAGATGTTTTTAAGGCTCCTATGATGATGACGACAATGATCGTTTTAGCAGTCAAGGCTGTATATAAAATCTAGTATTACTGCAGAACACATATTTTTATTAGGAATAAAATCTGTGAACATGTAACAACTATGGAGATATTATGAAATATTATCTAAATCGATATCACGACAAAGTCATTGTAAACAATATATTTTCAAAATGGCACGCTTACTTCGTAGCGCCTCCGAATAACTCAGCTGAAATGTGCAACACAGCGCTTGAATTTGTAAAACTTGCTGACGTCAGTATTTCAAAATTCCAAAGAAGTGAAAAATATTTTAAATTACAAGACGTTGTCTCAAAATGATACACAAAAAAATGTAATCATAAGAGGTTATTTTTTAAAAGCATCGATATTTGCATTGTGTTATAGACATCAGACAACAAAGGAATCACAAATACACTACTTAAATACATATATTTAACACCCAGACACAGAACAAACATAAATAACATTACATAAATATTTTTCCTGGAAAACTACCATCTGCGCTATCGGGCCTGTCAATTGCAATTAAGCATAAGTACTTTAAGGGAATCTAATAAAGTAATATATCAGGTAGTATTTACTATTAGTAAATAACAACTACCTAGACTACATATTTTATATAATCTAAAGAAAATGATCGGAGAGGCGACGGACTGTCTCAACATCATAAAGAATCAAATACTGTGTATAGATCTTTTAAAAATAACTGCCGAAATAATATATCTAAATGTACTATCTTAAAGTAGATTAGAATTAGATATTTAAGAAAGTGAACTAACTTACTGACAATAAATCATAATTAAAAAACAAGAGTATTAAACATTTTGTATTAAAAACAAGAATTTAAAAATTACAGCAATACGTCCACCAAGTAAGTTTCTGCTATAGTTAAGCCTCCCTCTCTTTTGGTTTATATAGCTCATATGTCTAAAATTAACATTTCAAATCCTTATACAACATCTGTCAATTTTGAGAACGGTTGTCGTGAGGTAACTGAGACGTCGATCTAAAACACACATATATGTATATATAAACCGTGTTTAAAAGCATTGCATATATATAAAAAAGCCTTCAAAATAGTAGTTTTACTGTAAGTAGTAAACGCGTAATTGTTAGAATATCATCATCACAGCCATTGGAAGTCCGCTGCTGAATATATACCTCCCGGAGAAAGGTGGCATTTTGCACAAAATTGCCTCGCTGGGCAAGCGTGTTGGCAGAGCACAGCTTTCGCGACAGGATGTTGCTGCCCATCACCATAGATATACCGCCATCTGTCCGTTCTGGTACCTTAGGCCTCTTACGACATCCCGTATGAGGAAGGTACTATTCTACTCTGTCGGTACCTCACGGTTATAAATAATATAGTATCCATATTTTGCTATACCAGTATATATAGCTTGAAATAGCTTATTAAAATACACTTTAGATGGTCATCCCAACCGACTGTGTGACCCCACTCGTCTCAATTTCCGCAGATTGTGAGTATCGAAGCAAAATTGACCGCACTCTATTTATGGTGATCATAAATATTTATGGATCCGTATCATTTTACTTTCGACATTGAATTGTCTATGCCTTGATTCTGGGAAGACGCCTTTACGTCTTCTTTAGGCGACTCGGATGAGTTATTGTCTATTCTAGACACGTCTTCAAGATTGATCGGCGAGGGGATTATAAAATTTATCATTTGTTCAATATTATGAATGGCTAACCATTAGCTTCACCTGTACAAGATTTCTGATTAAAATTGTCAATAATAAAATTTATATAATATGTAATAAATGCATATGGCATCATCAATCCTAAAAGACAAAAGTAAATAAAATTGTTGGAAGCTTATAACCATGATGCATTTCTGCCTAGTTTATACCATACTAGGATTATAAACGATATATTATCGTTTATAAACCTTTTATGATAAAATTAACTTTCAAAGCCACAATACTAGCAGAAACAAAGAAACGTCGCATAAAAAAAGTATCAAACGGAAACAAAAACAATAAAAATTATATTTTATCAATAAGATTTGATAGAACTATAAACTCAACAGCAAGTTGGAAATTAAGCGAAACAGACGCACTGTATTTTACTCTATTAAATTCAGTAAAGTATAAATCATACCTTCTAAGTGTATGAAATTAATAGCATTTAGAGATGATAGTGGTAACTCTTAAGCGCCTAGATGAATAGGCATTTCACTCATAATCCTAGGTAATGGTGAGATTATTGTTAATTAATCGTCCGGCTGGTCCGGTCTATTTCTATATCATTCCGGTTGGTATCCGCTAATTACGTCTCCTCAATGATTAAATTAAAATTAAAAAGAGAATGGACGCTACGTACTTCGCCGCCTATTGTATTGTCATCCTTTTTTTTTGCGTGCCTTTATTTTTAACAACCATGCTCTAGGACTTGGTAAATGCTTCTTTTTATAAATTACCCTGTTAATTGCGATTTAAAGTTCAGCAATCAGTGTTTTGCCTTTACCTAAGTTTGCGATTAATTGAATTATTAGGGAGCTACGATTAAATTGCATTCCGGCCTTGGTCGCAACCCGAACGTTCACTTCGCGTGGGTTCAACTAAAAATGTCTAATACCTAAAGGATTTTCACCAAAAGTTGTCTTATATCTATCAATTTTTAATTGGCAGTTCTCACAACAATTTAAAGGGTTCATTGTCGAAATTTTTTTGGTGGCCATATTTTTTGCGCTCGCTTTTTTCGTCGGTCGTTTTGGGCAGATCCGTTGACGCTTGAGATTGATATACAGTCTCATTCGTGGACATGCCCGCAGTCTTTGTTTGTGTAACCTGTCCCCCCACCCCCCGGCTCGGATCCCGCGCCCCGCGCCCGCGCTACCCGCCCCGCGTCACCCCTTTGTCTCTCCTCTTTATGCAGTCGGTGATGCGAAATGTCGTCTTATTTTCGGCCAAGATTTCACAGGATTCGACTTTAATTCAGTCTCTTGCGTTTGTTACTAAAAAACCGTTCACTATTTTTGTGAATTCCCAAGTAACCGCTTTGCATATACGCGTATTTACTTCATGGTTCGCATTTGAAGTAAACGGATGTAATATTGCTTTAAGTTATGCTAGTTGTGCGTCATTTTCGAAGTATTAAACGTCTCATTAATATGTTTTAAGGACGATTAAGTATCAGACATTACGAGATCCTTTTATTGGTGCCTGACCCAAAATCGCGTTAAACGTGTAATTAGATTTAGCAGTGCTGTTACGCAACTTCTAAGACCTGAATTCACGGCTCCTAATTCGTTGGATCATTAAATTACCATAAGACTCGGAGGGATTACTGGAAGATTCTTTGTGGCAAAAAGGGTAAGACATCACCGAAGGGCCACGGTGCAAGGTTCATTAGAAACATTGGCGTGCCTTACTGAGCCCGTCTGTTTCGATACGAAATAAATTTGCATCCAGCCCTTCTAAATCGGAATCATTAATGCCGCCAAGATAATCTCACTCACGAGAACAGAACGCAGTTCAATTAAGTGTTGTTCAGATTTCCCTATGTGAATTGTTCGAGATTAAAGATTGAATAATTAATACGTCCAAGATCGCAGAAGGTCGATCGTGTTGATTGATTTACTAACGAACTGCATTTTAACGTACACCTGTTAGGGCCTAATGATATGACCCTACTGTAAGCACAATAACGGCATAGTTAATTTGAAACGACTGCCAATTGTTTAAGCAACTCAATTAAGGGTCGCTTTTACAAAAACGCGCTGGGGTAATTACTAAAATTTTGGCTATAGTGCCCGCGACTCTGTATGATGTGACTGAAGAAATACCAACTACAGACATCGCCGAAATACTTTACATTACAACACTCAAGCATTTAACACATCAATCGCTTTCAGCACGACCAAATAACGCAATGTAAAAAGTTGAAAATAATTGTGGCAGGGTTTAAAAAAGGAACTCTAAAACTCGCGCGGCAAAAACTGTCGCCGAGGTTAACGACCGAGCAGGATTTATTCGGCTGCGCCCGCGCAGTCGGTGCGACCGAGCGTATCCTTGGATTTCTCCAGATTCGAATTTCAAATTTTCAGCTCTATACGATTGGGCGAATTGTTATAAAAATGTGGACGTGCTAGCCAGCGCTACCGGTTTTCTGGTTGGGAATTAGGTGGGGCACGGAACAGAGGCTTTTTTTTATCGCAATCCTTGGAGTTTTTAATTCGCTCACTAGTTTTTTCTTTAATTCATAGCATGAGACTTATCTACCGGTTTTGCAATATAAAAGTTGATGCGAATCGAGTCGAACCTAACTAAGTACAAACAGCAACAGATCAATCTAGCCAAATCTGTCGAAACATCGTAATCGATAGTAATCTACAAACGCGAGTAATTGAGTTCAAAATTGACTGTAAATAATTGACAAATTTCTATCTATTACCCACCGTATATTGTAATCAATGAGAAAGGCAATGGCCGACCAATGTATCCCATCTTTACCCCATCATAATTACATCCAGTATAATATAGCAAATACGTAGAATAGAAACAAACGCAATAAACTGCCTTTCAATACACGTATGTTCGTAAATGCCTAATCCGATTCGCTAGGCATTCAAAACAGCCGACTGCGCGCACGACGGCTCGCGTTTGAACAACACTATTGTAATATATAATTAAATCACCGCCCGCAAGTCGAGCAGACCTGCGCTTTAGAAAAACACTTGTTACCCACACACGTGTGTAATTTCTAATGTGTTAAAGTACAAGTGATCGCTGCTATCTATCTATTGAATGCTCTCTTGAATTACCTTAAAATATAAACTCATAAATACTAGTAGAAACTGACACGCCATATTGCCGGTGTACTGTTAGGAATTCACTTTATTATTCAGCACTTGAATTGAGCTTTGTATTATCTATTCAAGGTAGAATTTCAATGAGAATTAAATGCGTTAGCGGTTGCATTGCGCCCAGAGTTATTTATACTCAGACTAATGTGTGCTCTCGTGAGGACCCGTTGATTGAAGCCAATTTTAACCACATAATAAAACAAACCAGTTTTGAGAAAGCTAGTAGCAACGATGTTCCCTTGCCAACGTATATTTACAAAAGTGAAATTAGAATAAATCAATAAAAACGAAAGAAAAGAAATAATAACAGCGTAAACAGAAAATCCCAAATCACCCAACAATAATCCAAAATAAAACAAACAAGAGATGAAATGAAATATTAAGGAATAATAGCGTTAATAGAAAATCAAAACACCCAACAAAAAAATCTTCTTCTTCACTAATCCCGCAGAAACTATAAACGCCTAAAAAAGTTTATAAGTTTAAAACTGAAAGGAAAAAAGTTAATTCGCCTTGAAAAGTAAATAAGTAAACAAATAAAAAATCAAGGGCAGAATAAAGATTCCGGATGAAAGTACTAGAGTTGTGAACGAAGCGCGAAATTTGTTTGGTAATGAAACCACAAAGGTAACTTAAGATGTACGAACTAGAATAAATAAAGGAGGTATTATATAATAAAGGAGATACCAAAACTGCGAAAGTGTATATTCTCTTTCACGCTCTTGATTTGTTAAGCTATCCCGTCTTGAGTAAGAGTAACAAACAAACATTCATATAACCTCTTGCATATAAACTTCTTATATTAGTGGGGTACTCCTTATTTCATGAACGTGAAAGTTTGTGGAGCAAGCTAAATTTTACGATTAAAACAGCTTCCTTGCTAGATCTGGTTTAATTTCACAAAAGAAAATATCTAAAAAGATCAGATTGTCTGCATTCTATCATTACACAGAATGGTACAGACTATTTTGAATACAGAAGGCTAATGATATCATATTGCTTTTAAATGAATCAATCTTCATTCCTATAGTCTGTGCTAGGAAATGATAAATTTCTATAGCCCGTGTGGTCCGACATCGATGTCAGTCAATATATTAAATCGATATTTGATTAGTCCGCAGATTTCTAATTATTTATCATCTAATGACATTGTACGATTATGTTTAATGGAGGTGCAGCTATTTGATTCTGAAAAATCGCTGTCCACTAATTAATTACCTACTATGGGTACCGGCAGAAAATAATAGTGCATACCCCTGTATTAGGTGTCGTAAGACGCGATTGAGGTACCGGTGGCAATAGATGACGGTATATACATCTGATACAACATAGCTCAAATGCAACTGAGCAGAGAATGAGTGGAATGCTTGCCATGAATGTTGATGATAAACTAATACGCAATTTAATCGTGATATCACAAAGAAAAGCTGTAGAAAATTCGACATATCCGCTAGAGTCTCGGTAGCACAATGGTGGTATAGTTCTTCGGTATGGGATATGTGCGGGTTCGTATCCCACCAAACATCTGAGACATGTTGATTTTTTTTTTCTAGTTAATATTAAATTCCGAACACCAGTGCGTGTTTATTACGTTTATTACGCGTTTACGGCTTTACCAATTCCGACCTGTCAAAGCGATTTTGATGACATTTGACGTGTTATTAGCTTGAACCTTAGAGATAAACGTAGACTATATATGATTCCAGAAAAAAAACACAGTGAAATAATTCCACATGCGTGAAGACAGGCAGAAATCTGAAAATCTGTTATCTTTTCATGACTAAGAAGCTGAAATATTCTTGACTAAATTTAGCAAATGAACTTTTACTTGATCTCCCCCTCACAAAAATAGGTTTTCGAGATAAAACCTACCTTCTTTCAGATAAAAAAAAATTAAGTAAAAAATTTAGTATTTTTTTTTTAAGTATGTAACTAAATCAATATCAAATTCGCGTATAATAAGAGTTCAATAATATGCCTCTTTGTCGCTTCGGAGAACTAAAAAGGTGCAATACCTATTTATTTCTTCTGCAAGAAAGTAATGAATATATTTATTGACTGTAAATAAAAATCAACTCAATCCAGGTTGAAGCAATCTTATAAAGAACCTTAACACAAGGTAGACTAAATACAAATTCGTCTGCATTGGTACCTCACTATCACCTATTACGCAGTGTTCGCATTGTTGTGTTCCGGTTTTAAGGGTGAGAGAGGCAGTGAAATTACTGGGTAATGTGACATATTATCTTCAAGTCACAAAGTTGGCAACGCGCTAGTGATATTCTTGTGATATTACGAGTGTCTATAGGCTGCGGTGACGCTTACTATCACGCGGACTGTATGCTTGTTTGTCGACCTAGGTTAATAAAAAAAATCTCCTTGCAATATTAATGTAGATTGAGACTACGAGCCACGTAGTCTACAAAGCAGAAGTAATATCCACTTTGATGGCAAACAAAGAGTGCGATATTGGCAAGCCATTACAATTTAAATGCGTCCGTCGGAATCTTCAATATATTATATTTTTTTAATTAATGGATTGTTATCTCGGGGCAGTTAGTAATAAATCTGAAGGGGGCGGGCTGAGCATTGAACATAAATGTTATGGAGCTCTTCTAATTAAACTCAAGGTCTGGGCCACGTGGGACAACTCACAAGCTTGCAGCGACTTGTTGGATTTGAAAGGGTGGAGCGCAGAAAATTTGTGAAGAAACTAATGACGAACTAATACTCGTAGACTCTAGTGATTACTCACTTCACTCAACATCTCTCTTATAAACTCTCTCTCTTCTTCATTAAACTGGTAGGACTAGTCATCGTATTTATTAATTTCCTGCTTTTACCTATCATACTGCACATAGTGTTAGACGTTCTCTCCTTCCTTATTTTAGTTAAACACGAATAGTGTAGAGAAAGCAGCCTTTGATTTTTTTGCACACAAGTCACATGACGCTTAGGTTTTGCAAGAACAAAAAGACTGACAAAATACAATTTTGTTTTTGAAGATTCATATAGAGTATTAGTTGAGATCTCTGATTAAGACAACATTTGTGATGTCTCTTTCCAAACCAATATGAAAACATCAACAACAACATTTGTTGTCCCGTGTCTTTATATTTTTATATACAGTTCAAGAAATACCTCAAAATGCTGCAAGCATTACTTTTAGTATAACAAGCTTTACAATGTAGAATATTAACTGCAAACGATTCAGTTTTATGTTGAAAAATAATAAGAAACATAAGAACGCTGGACCGGTGTTTGAATATGGCGTTGTGTGGTATAATCGCTTAAGCCTATGACATGTTCTTCACAAAGCACTACAATGTGAGATCTTTTTTAGATATCTTCTTAATCTAAAGATTTGATTTGCAATGGCGTCCGTTCGTGTAGTGCTAGTGCAATTATTGGAAAATTTATTTATAGCGTCTTTACTTTATCAAAATTAATGCTTTAATCATATAGTTGCATAATTATATGCTATTGACAAATTACGCTCCAGCTTCTACATTTAAGTGAATTAATTCGAGTAATCGGACATATTCATAAATAAATTTGATGGCGAACTAAAGCAAAAAATATCGGTTACATTTGTTACTTAAGATTTTTTAAGTCACTCAAGCAAAGGATTTGGACAGCGCATTGCCAACTTTGTGACTTAAAAATATTATGTCACATCACCCAGTAATTTAATTGCCTGTCTCAATCTTCAAACCGGAGCACAGCAGCACGAGCACTGCCATTTGGCGGTAGAGATAGGTGAGAGTGAGATACCTCCTCTTGTACCAGGTGTCGTAAGAGGCGACTAAGGTACCAGAACCGACAGATGACGGTATATCCATGCAAAAATGTCAGCTTAAATATACAGGGCGGGAATGGGCATCAGCTTCCCAGTCGCGAAAGCTGTGCTCTGCGATTGCCAACACGCATGCCCAGCGCGGCAATTATGGGCAACATACCCTGTTTCTTGGGGAGGCATATGGTAAGATGAGATGATGAGCAGAAAGTACTAATGCAGCTGTCATATATACCTAATGTGTAGACCCAGAGCGCAAACTACTGTCAAGTCGGACTGAGTAACTATATCACATACCGTTCAACCTTCAATCTAAGCTCACCGCAATAAAACAATTTTAACAGCTCAAGGCTTACTATCGACACAGAATGTGATAACTGTTTCTTTTGATCTTACAGTGCTGTAAAGTTAGCATTTGGTGTTAGCTACGTGAAAGTATGTTCCCAAGATAACTGCTTATTCTTACCACCATCACTATTATTTTATTGTATTAAATTTTAATTACAGTGTGGTGCCAGCAGTAGAATATTCACCATCATATCAGTCATTGAAAGTCCACTGCTGGACATATGCCTCCCCAATATAGGGGCAATTTTGCCCTAATTGTCGCGCTGGGCAAGCGTGTTGGCAATCGCAGAGCACAGCTTTCGCGACTGGAAAGCTGATGCCCACCCCCGCCCTGTATATTTAAGCTGACATTTTTGCATGGATATACCGTCATCTGTCGGTTCTGGTACCTTAGTCGCCTTTTACGACACCTGCTACAAGGGGAGGTATCTCACTCTCACCTATCTCTACCGCCAAATGGCAGTGCTCGTGCTGCTGTGCTCTGGTTTGAAGATTGAGACAGGCAATTAAATTACTGGGTGATGTGACTTAATATTTCGAAGTCACAAAGTTGGCAATGCGCTGTCCAAATCCTTTGCTTGAGTGACTTAAAAAATCTTAAGTAACAAATGTAACCGATATTTTTTGAGATACCGATATTTGAGCTAAACTGTCTCGGATGGATACACCGACATCTGCCGGTTATGGTAACTTAGTCACCTTTTACAACACCTGGTACAGAGGGGTACTATTCTACTCTACCGGTACCTCACGACACTGAGCTGAGGATGTATGTTACTCATTCACACCAAAATGGCGGAACAGATAATATAATTTACCATAGACATTATTGATAGTCTGAAGTAATACATTGGCTTATTGTTATCCCGAAAACATGTTCCCGTGGGATAGATCTAGCTTTTTATTTATCTGTTTAGTATCGGCACGACTTAGACTTTTCCCCATTATAACAAGAATTCCTCAGTGATGAGATATAAAGTACAGATTGCAAAACAACGTCGCGGGTGGAAAGCCAGTGTTCAATAATTACATTGCGATCTATTAAATGAAAGCAATGTTCTCCTGTTTCTTGAATTTCTAATTCCGTACAGTAACATCCTTGATAAATCAACTCGGGGCGAGTACAGCGCGCCGTGATAGCCGGCAACGCGCGTTTCACTAATATTTATACTAAGACTTTCCATAATGAACGCATTTACACCGACACCTGAGCTGTGCGCGATCACTCGGAGGCTTGAGAGATATTGCAAATAACTGAAATATGTGGGTTCTATGGAACTGACTGAAGACGCTGAGTTGAACACTCAGGGCATATATGGGTCAATAAAGTTATTATTATAACTAGGATCATTTCTCTATTTGCAGACCATGTATTGCAGGTAATGTTGTTCTAGTTACGCTAAGTAAATTATTACATGGACTCTTACTCCGAGATATGTTTTTCAAGCACTTGTGTTATGGATCATATAATAGAAGAATCAGAAATATAATACTATATACTTTAAATACGAATTTAACGCACATAACAACTACAAATATTTATCATATAAATTTGTCCTAAAGCGAGGGGGGGGGGGGGCGTTAAAAAATAACTATAAATATAAAAGGAGAATAAGTAATTTAAACCTTGTACAGGAGATCTTTTTATAACGTAGTGTAGCAGTGAGAAAGGATTTTTAAAATTTCACCCCTTAAAAAGGTAGAATGTGGGTGCAAAAATAACATAAACCTTGGCTGTTTTTAAGTTATTCAATGATATATTCGACTAAACTTTTTCGAAAATTATCCCTTAAGGGGACAAATGGAAGGGGGGGTGGAGGGCATACAAAGTTCGTATAAATTTTTAGATCTTAAATCTCTAAGCATCTCAAGACCGCCGAATCAACAGTTTTTCATAGAATTTGTAAAGTTGGTACAAATACAACTTGTTACGCCTTGGTGTGATCGCCACCCCGGACCATCCACATTTATTCTCTTGTAAGTTGGAGCTCTGTAAATCACTGAATTGCTCTCCGTTAGGTACGTGGTACTATGAGAAACCACCAGCTCCGGCGCTATTGTTTGACCGCGGCGTGTACGGACCGTTGCGTTTCTAACATATAGTCTTAAACGGATCTATACTTCCGGGGATGTTGTTGGTTCTCCAACATGTTTTACTGCTTTGTTTTTATACATTCACACAACATATCATATATTGATCTGACCGCGTGATAAGTCACTAAAAGCACTTGTGTTATCAGACAACATCAACAACACAAATATACTACTTTAACGCCCAGACATAGGAAAAATACAAATATCATCATTTTAATATTTATCCTGGGTGGGGATCGAACCCACGACCTTTGGTGCACAATTTAGGATCATTACCAACCGCTTCATCGGTCCTCTCAATTTAACTTAATAAAAGTTTAAATAAATAAATTTTACATTTGTAAGATTTTATTGAAACTAAAGTTTCAATAAAACCTCTTATAAAGTTTAAAGAAATTAAAGAACCTGTAAGAGAAACTGGTGGTAGTGGTGGCAGTGAACTTACTGAGTATATGTAATATAGTATCTTCAGTTCACAAGGTTGTCGACATAAGCCTCGTTGATATTAGCCTCGTGTCACGTCTATAAGCTGCGGTCACGTTTACCATCAAACGGACCGTATGCTTGTTTGGTGACTACATAATATTAAAAAAAAGAAACAACTATGGCCTTAGGCCTGGTGAGATTACTAAACCAATAATAATCCATTGTTTATTTTGACAGACCACTTCTTATTTTAATTTTTCAGCCTCAGGTTAATCAATAGTATCCCAAGCTGTTTAAGAAACAACCAAGTAGCATCAAACTAGTACAATTAAATACATTGTTATTAGCATCTAGACCTGTCAGAGAACAATTCAAAAGATTACCTTTTTAAAACGTCCGAAAGAATTTCAGGCGAACTATCAAGACGTTATTTATAAGGAAATATAGTCAACGCGAAAGCTAAGGTTGCACATCAAATGGTCGTGATCTCTCCAGACAATGCCCGACTACGTAGTTGCACTGTGGCATCTGGAGACTTGGAATATGGTACAAGGGAGGGTCCTTATTACCTTTAAGTCAAACATTACCATAAAGAATATTAATTTATAAATTACAGGAGGAGGTTGAATGACAAACCGAAAGTAAAATATTACTTTTTTAATATTATGTTCATCGCGTATCATGCTTTACTATTTCTAATTTTCTTTCTCTATCACTTTATTTTCAATTAGAATTTTTTAATCGAAATGTTTTTTAGATTTTATTATTAACACTTTCTTTCCGTGTGGCAGTTATTATTTAGTTAATCGTACTTGGCTGTTGGACATAGAGCTCCGCAAGAAAAGAGGTTATTTTGCCCATAAGGCAGACGTGATCAAGTTAAGCCAGCAATCGCAGAGCGCAGCTTTGCGATGGGGATGGGGACGCGGTCTCGGATAGATATACCGCCAGGTTCCAGTTCCTCAGTCTTCTAGCATTACTTTATGGTTTACATTAATATTAATTTCATAATCAGGACAAATTATTGCAAAAAAACATTCGCTCCATCTCTCAACTTAATCCTACGCATGGCCGTGGCACGTTTCCAATAAATTCGTTACAGTAAAATGAAGAAATAATTTAAATCAACGGTAGTCCAGAGTACTGCAAACATTAATATTTGTTTATGGTCCTAAGTAGCTTTCAATGTACGGTAATACTAAACGTTTGTGTAATCGGTCCTCTTCGAAGAACCTCATTGGACCTCTATATATGTTGATCAATGTCCGTTGTTGATCGATGATCGTCCAAGTATAAGGTTAATTATTTCCTATAGTTACCTAATCAACATCATATCAGCCGTTGGTCTACTGCTGATGACAGCTAATGACGATTAACTAAATAATTACTGCCACACGGAAAGAAAGTGTTACTAATAAAATCTAAAAAACATAGCCCTAAGAAAGGTTTGCCTATAATTGCCGCGCTGAGCAAGCATGGTTGCAAAACGTAGTATTGTGAAGGGAATGCCGCAGCCTATCCTCGCACTGTTACATTTGAGGTACTATTTCAGATGGATATACCGCCGGTACCTTAGATTCCTCTAAAGACACCTGGTACAGTGGTACCTAATATTATTTATTATAGAATAAATCTCATGAAACCTACCTCTATCACCAACAGTAGCCTTGAGGTTTCCAACGACGGTCCCAATTCTGACGTCTTCTCTAACACGAAAGTTGTATCTTGGTTTGTCAAATAGAGCGGAGCCGACACCAGCAGGGATCACGTTGACGTGCACAGTAGCACCTTGAGACGCCGACAGCCCTGCGCCATCAGTAGCCGATATCTCAAGGTCGAACTTCGAGTTTGATTGTATAAGAGACGGTTTCGTGACGAGAATCTCCCCACTACTCCTGTCTATTCTGAATATATCGTTGTCGTTCCCGTGCACTATTCTATAGGTCACTGTCCCGAACCTTCCCGAATCTGCATCCGTCGCCGACACAGAAACTATAGGTTCAGTCGAAGATATCCGACCTTCTTTCAAAGAAACCTTATAGTCTTTGACTGTGAAGGCTGGTACATTGTCGTTTATATCAAGCAGTTGAATCTTCACCATGGCAGTTGTCGACAGGCCCCCTGCGAATAAATAAATAATTGGTACCGTGATTGTTCGTGTATTGTTGTAATGCAATGTTTAATTGACAGCAACTTGATTTATTCCAATGTCGACGTTTTACTCTACACGAGGCAAGCGATAATAAAATAATTGTACTCTTTCTTATTTGTTTATCGTTACTTGGGTACATTCAAATATTGATGCTTCATTGTATTTAAATTTGCATGCTGATAAAAATTTCTCAACCGCACCTTATTATTGTCCTCTGTCTTCTCTACAAGTGACGATAGATTTAATGGATACACGAAAAATTTATACCAGATGCCATTAAAACTAGTAGCAATTATACCGTATATCGATCTATTCTTCTTAATACTTCGAGTTATGTGAACAACGTAGCAATTACATTTCAAATTTACAACAATCCATAGTGAGAACTGGAGATATTTTTAAGGCGATACCTATGCCCGAATAGAGTCACAATGACTGTAATATTGACTTTACCAAAAAACGAGGGAAAAAGTAAATGTTTGCTCTCTATCGGAATGCTTTGTGGATAAACAATGGGTATTATATCACCGGAGGTTTTATTGATTCTATTAATATAAGAAATTTTATACAGAAGACAGAACAATGTTTACTTGCTGAACGTTCGAGGTACAAGGTAAAAGTTATCTATTAGATGTATCTGGAGATATACTATTGACGAATACATATGTGATCTAAAAGCGCTTGAAATCGATGTTACAACGATAAAATTCCTACAAAATGTGTACACAATATAATTGGCATTTACATTATGTTTGTTTGTAATAAACTCCAGCTAGCCTTTCGTCACGTCCTAAATAAATAAAGCTGCTTATGACGAATCTTTGAAGTTGTAAATATAAAAATAATCTCGTATGATAACTATTGTAGGAACTATTCATTTGTTGTTATTCGATTATAAAAATCTATCGATGTATGAAACTGATTATATATATAAAATGCATTATTATTTTTAAGCTCATGTAGTTAATATGTTTTTGTTGCAACAATATTGTCAATTTAGAAATTAAGAATCGATCGGCCCAATCGATTATGATTTATTAATTGTACATAATTTAACTTTCAGTTGGCCATTGTTATACTTTTCAATAAAAAAATAATAAGTAAAAATAAAATAAACCATTTCTATTGGTATAACCACATAATATGTTTCACTTATATATGTAACAATACAACAGTGAGTTTAAACTATACGAGAAACCAGAGCTTGAAGCTTGAGCATTTTCGGAATTACATTACATTTAATTGTCTTTTTCCCTATTATTGTAGTGTCTACCAATTGTATTTATTATATTATTGTATTTGTTAGAATTTTGCTTATTTCACCATTCTGCCATTTATTATTTATATTCCCACCCCAAAACATCCATTCGTTGTTAGTACTTTATGAATTTAACCAAAATCTTTGCAATCCATCGCGAGACTCCATAACTCAAGAATAACGAAAATGGGAAGAAGCTCCAAATTTTCCACTCCAATAAAACAATTTGGTGCCAATTAAGCGATGAGCGGTATACAAAACCGATGTAACTTAACTGCGTATCGTAATTACTATTCCATTTATTCCAAAAACCGAATTCCCCCACCATTTTGTCGGCGGAACAAAGTTAGTCGTCAGTCCGGGATAAAAACGATGCAGTAATAGTTGGCCCTCCTCAACCGATAAATCAGAGGTGCAGCGGCCACTGGACATTTTCGGAATTTATTTCGGGGCTCGCTCCGGCACAGGCTTATTTTGGCAAGCGAGATACTCATAGGTGTTTTCTTGGTCGAAGAATTTATTTACCGAACCTTTTACATCGAGAAAGTTCAGCTTTAATGCCTTTAAAATAATGCTCGGTGAAATTCATTGATGATTTCGAAGTTATCGAGTTTTTGGTTATCGCGTTGAGAGAATTGTTCGTGTTTATATTCTTACGTTGGATGGTACTTCATTATCGCTTACCTCGTTCATAGAGTTATGGAGAATAAATTTCACAAATGATGTAAATTACTTAAATTTGAGTTTCAACATACTGATAGAAACGCAGTCACAATTAAAATAAGGTTATACATCAGGTTCTTTTCTATCTATTATGAAATTTATTCTCCTCATTCGAAGTCTATAGCTTATTAATAGTTATATAGCTTATTAGTATATTAATAGTTTCATAATGTTAAGTGTTATTGATAATCTTACCTCTGTCAGTAGCGATAACTGAAAACTCAAAGTCACTATTGGTTTCATGATCCAGGGGAGAAGCGACGCAGAGTTCTCCGGTATCAGGTTTCACGGTGAACTGAGGCCTGTTGAAGCTGTCTCCCAGGGTGTAGTTGACGATGGCATTCACTCCACAATCAGGGTCGATAGCTGACATCTGTAAAAAGAAAAACAACATATTTAGAAATCTAGTCAAATGGTACAATTAAATGATGACTTGGAAAAACCTTGATCTGATATTAGACAAACATTTTAAAAACTCTCCAAATCAGAAGTTGTTATAACTCATTTTAATCGATAAAGTTTTCATTTGCTATTCAATTATCACATTTATATATTGAAACGATGACAATGTTATTATAATTTATGTAGAACGACAAGAAGAAAAAATTGAATTAAATATATAATTGAATTATATAAATATAAATAAAATTCTCTTTATCATTTATAACAAAATCACACAATCAGATTGAATTAATAAAGCCAAAACAGTTACAAAAGAAAGTATAAACTTATACACAACATTGCAGTTCCAAAGAAGAGTGATGTTAGCGTAGATCATTCTTTGTACATAGAGGCAATCATAGCAAACATGAAAATTAAATTTAATACTGCTAAAACCTGTTATGTAACACCACACCGAACCTTCGTACCTGCCATTGTTGCAGAACCAGAAAGGCTGTTAGTTATCAACTCGCCAACAAAAGATCTTGTGGCAAATACCCCGCAACTAATTGCTGGGCTAGGCGAGATAGCCATCGTAATTAATTAAATACATTTAATTCAACCTCAGCGATCAGACTGTGAGGTCTTATGAAGGGAATATTGATAGTGCTTCAAGCTAAGGAACGCATTTGCTTACTAATAACGAACATGACGGAAAGACTTATAAGTTTATATATATATATATATATATATTGTGTCAAGCGTGAAATTAGTGTTGGCAATCAGGTCCATTATAAGTGAATTTGTGTTTCAACTTTGTTGTTAAAATTTATTTACTAATATTACTTAATCCCCAGTGTTTATTTATTTACTAATTTAATCAGCCGTGAGTTACCAGCGGAGTAGAATATTACTTACTGTACCGGGTGTCGTAAGAGGCGACTAAGATACCAGTACCGACAGATGGCAGTTTATCTATTCGAAAAGTATTTTTGAAATGCTCAGGGCGAAAGTGGGCAGCAGCATCCCTGTCGCAAAAGATGCGCCCAGCGCGGCAATATGGGCATTCCTCTGAAAATGGCTGGTATGATGATGATAATTTAATCAACAATTATGACTAAATAACAAGATAAAATTGGACCATATGACTAAGATGTGAACACAGAAAACAATTTACAGATCTTTGGCAGTCTCCAACTACTGGTTGGAGTTGTGGAGTCTCAAAGAAAGGTTATGACAGAAGAAGAGCTTCTTGACAGACCAAAACACTTAACCGTTTTCAGATTCCATCAAAAGCTTCCGAAAGTCTAAATGCCAAAAGAGAATAACCGACAAATTGGCCTGGTTGGTGCTAAGTGGCCAAAAAAAGAGACTCACGCAACAAGGCCGATAATTAGCTTGAAATCATCTTTTTCTCTTTATCTCCAGTATATTACGTACGTGACAACGGCACTTGATTAATTGCATCGGCGTCCAAAGCAAAGATAAATGGTGAGCCTTCGGGCGCGGATAACGCATGTAAGGAATTCTCGACTTAGATTCCTGCGCCATACGATCCCATTCGGAACAGTGAACAATGACATTTAACAGTGTTAGTTTTAGTAATTTCGCTTGTAATTTTATTCGTGTCTTCATTTTTAAGTTTGACAATGAGTGATATGAATGGTGCATGGGCCGTCATGGTTACAAGACCCTTGCAAAGGGTCTTAGGTATTGTTTCAACTTTCAAGATTCCCGATTAAATGGTTGTTAAGATAATGGTACTTGCATATACGTGTGCTTTTTATTGTGCTTACTTTTAAAACTGGAAACGGATTCGGAGATATTGTGAGTAATAAAACAGGTTGTATAGGTGTATCATTCAGGTTATAATACACGTGCATTTGCATTTACGAAAATTGCTGGTCGATCATTGACAGGAATCACGCAATTTGATTCCGAGAAACGCATTTGTTGAACAATGCGAAAATCAGATCCCAACTTGCTTTATTATTATTGGAGTCCGATCCAGTCGCCCTGATTGATGCCCGGCCGACGTAACTAACTTGCATGCAACCCTCGGGAACCCGATCAAACCGCCACCGCACTCCTTATTAAGTGCAGTCCAACTCTTCAGCCGTACCAACGACCCCGTATTTTAGTTTTTAATGAAGAGATTTTTGATAAGCGTTTTGTATTCGTTTTGTTGCCACACACGACGCAAGTAGAAATAAGTATAATGATTTCAGAGATTTAATTCTTTAATCTCGCCCCCGTATCTGTCTTAATTTGGCGTGATAACTTTTTTACAGCGTTGTAAATTGAAATGAATGGAATCCTTTGTGGGCAAAGTGTAAAATAATTCATTGCAAAGTATGAGAGGCAGAGATAGTGCGCTGTACGGTGATCAGTCGATATTGGCTTACTTAAGTTGTTTTATATTTAAATTTCAAGCGGGTTGACATAAGTTATATCGGCTACCACCGTATAAAAGATAAGAGTGGTCACAATGAGATTTATTGCACACTCTCGCTAACACTGCAGTACTTAAAAAAGATTTTATAAGTGTGTTGCTGAAGTTGTCTTGCACATCTCAATTAGCGACTTTTAAACGCACCGGCTGATATTTTTAAATGCATGACGACCTGACTGAGCCGATTGGGCCCGACGATAACTTGAGAGTTTGGGAGGCACAAAGTGAATTGCATTATTCCGAGTACTATGGTGGATTGGTACGATTACCATCAGAATGCTATAAAATGGAAAGTTAAATCGTACTTTGTCGACATTCTTTGGTATCATAGCGAAGATTATTCGTCTGGTTTCGTGACACGTTCCACACAAGTCTTACTTTACACCAGACCGCAGCGTAACGTCAGTCCAAGCTATTTAAATTCATGGAACGCTGAATGTGTACTTGGGTTCATCTAAATAAAGGGTACAGCTGCCTTGTTTACTATGAACAAAAAGAAATAAATAAATGATTTGTAACTAAAGGATTCTTACTCAGTTCGACCGTTGCCAAGGGACATTGTAATTCAAGCTGATTGGCACACAATAATAGTATCAAACATTTAAAAATTGTCCGCGTTAAAAGGAAAAAGGCGGGTCTGACTGGTGACACAAAGAGAAAATAAACTCGTGAGTGGACAATACCAGGGTCGGTCCACAAGAAGGATTTGCTCAGCCATTAGTTTGCTGATCGCGCGTTAACACATTATGTACTTTGCTGCGATGCGTTTAGAGTGGATATTAGTTTTTGCTGCACTAATTTGAATTGCGATCAAATTTTAATACTTGCGTTTTGTGCAGGGATTCTTCTAGGCTTGGGGCACGCACTGGTAAGGCGTATTAGGTAATTGTGGCATAAATTTATTCAGTGGTTTTAGTAATACCATTGTTCAAATTATTTATTTTATTTATTATATTTATATATTAAAATTCCCGGTAATTTTTAAACTACTTGATTGATTTTTATATTTTTTGATTATTGTGTACAGTTTAATCTGAATTTAGAGTCGCAATAGTTTATTTTATTATAGATTATTTGTTTATAGATAAAATGTAATTTATATGGCAGAATAACATTTAACGGATCATCTAGTAATTTAAAATTTGAAGTTTATTGTAGAATTGTTTGGATTTACATGAATATATTTATATATATATATTACCTAATATGGTAGCCTATTATTTTAACTAGTATAGAAGACTGAGAAAACAAGACGGAACGTTAAATAGATACGTCAGAAGAAAATAGAATTAGCATGGCTCTCTCAAATGGAAACTTTTAATCGGACAAGGTTGTTTTTAGGAAAGCAAAAATTTTTGGAATTGTCGTAAGAAATCTGTAATAAACAATCAACCAAGTTATTGCACATAACTTTACTTAAAAGTTTTATATTTTGGACTATTATAGGCCATGATTTATTGTGTTATATTAACAAGGAAACAAAATTATTAAATTAAATAATTAGCTAGTACGAATATAATATATTTATACAAATTCATAAAGAATAAATATTTAGAATATTAATATTTCATATAATAATAATCAATTTATGACATTAAATCGCGAACATTCGTATAAGTATTTATTTTCTGTTGTTTAACCATTCTACTAAAGCAGAACACTACTGAAGTTCTAAATAAAAATTAAATAACAAATTCACAGAATATCTCATACATTGACGCGACTCCATAAGCTTAAAGCACTCATATCACGGACAGCAGAGGAATTACAAATATAATTCTAAAATACATATACTTAACACCCAGACACAAAACAAACACAAAAGTCATCGTATAAATATTTATCCTGGGTGGAGATAGAACCCACGACCTTTTAGCGCACAGGATCACTACCAACTACTCATCGGGCTCGTCATTAAATACATCACAAACTAAACAAACTTTAAAGCAGAAAATGTGGCATAATTTATTGAAACAAATTTCTAATTAGAATCACCTTACTGGGGCCGTAAGTAAAATGCAGGAGTCCCGTCTCGTTTGCATTCGCATGGAATAACCGCGTATATTTTATATCTCAAAACAATAAAAACAGCTAAAAGATGGCGTCGTGAGTGTACCTAGTTAAAAAAATAAAGCATTTTAAAACGAAACAGGTCTCATCGTATTTCTTTAATTGAACACACTGCGGCGTCCTGACCTTATGGTCCTTCTTTTGTTCATTAAGCATGTCATTGCGGGGTCCAATTTATTTAGCACTTTCGTTTTAAAGAATTAAAATTGAAATAATTACGAAACAATTTCCTCGTGCAGTCATATTCTTTGGCGTCTGTTGTATTGTGTGTTGTGGTTTTTTGATTTTTTTTTACGGATTGTGACTAGTTTTAACGCTGTGATAGTTTCTTTGCATTTAGGTGCAAATTGACATTAAACAAATTTTTAACCGACTTTAAAAAGGGAAGTTCTCAATTCGACTGAATGTTTTTTTGTATGTTTGTTAATCGATATCTTTGATTTTGGTTATGTGGCTTTTGCTGATATCGAATAAATTTTTTTCAGCCCAAAAATTCGATATAAATATCGATATGTACCTGTAATTTTTAGGTTTAGACTTTGGTTTGCTTCACCATCATCATTATTGTACATTGGCCTTCAAGAAAAACGAAAAAAGAAGGAGTAACGGGAGGCCACGCTGGGCAAGCGTGTTGGCATCCCCGCCCTATGCATTTGAGCTACACTGTCTCGGATGGATATACCGCCATCTGTCGGTTCTGGTAACTTACGACACCTGGTAGAGTAAGAGGCACTCCTATGTTGGTACCTCTCGACAGATTAATAGGTAGCATTAGTAAATACTTTTTGTATTTTTTCTTAAGCCTTTTTATGTGTTTAGTTTTGATCTACACTTCTGATATATTGTGAAATGCTAAGATCCAGCAACAAAGTTGTATTAGAAACAAACAGAGATAGACATTTCACCAGAATATTTATTATACGTGTTAGAATTGAAACGCCACCCGTTCACAAGGTATCGCCGGGGCCATTCAATGGCAGACTTTGTACGAGTTGTAACCTAGGCTGTATAGGTTTGAATTCCTTTGCGCTTTTGAAGTGTGTACACGTCAAGCCGCGCGCGAATGTATAGACTGACTGGTAGAACCGGGAATTTGGGACATTTTTTAGAATTTCAGAGTGGAATTGTTCCAAGTTCACAGTAATGTAAATGTAACCGTCTCAGTAAGCTTGCCTTTTACAAATAGAGATGGAGATAACACCATAATATTCACAAATAATATTTTTTTATTAATCTTTTTTAAGTACCAAAGTTAATATCTTTCTTTTTAGTAATAGCCATTTAGTTACTATAATGCAATTGTATTTGTGTAAGTTTATTCTTTACCTAACCGTCATCCCTGACGTGTATATAATTGTCAACCCCTCCCTTCAATAAAATTACCGCCCGATTACTAAGTCTAAAGGTGTTGAGTCAAAACCAGTATCAATTTTACAGGCAAAATTAATTAAAATCTAAACAAATGTAATATGCATATTTTAGAGGTTGGTACACAATATACTTACAGTTATGTTGTGTACAGTTGAATAGATATTGTAAACAAACGTCTTTTACTTTTGTTATTGTTTGGAACTGTGCTTAAACAAAATAATATTTATCACCATGACACTAGAAAAAATTGCATGCAGAAATATATATTCAATTTAAGATATGTGACAAACAAAAATAAACTGTTATTAATCAAGATCGCACAATATAAGTATAAGAACAGATTTGACACATATCTTTATCAAATCACTCTGCAATATATATCATACGTAGGGTATTAGTAGAGTAAAATAGTACCTTCTTCTGTACCAGGTGTCGCAGGAGGCGACTAAAGTACCGGAATCGACGAATGGCGGTATATGAGATACAAATAAATTTATTACTTGTCACAGTACGTGAACATGGTGGACAAAATATAATTTAGAGTTTTTTGAAACTAACATATTGCAGTGTCCTTGCAGGGCATATCTTGAGGAGGCCTATATCCAACAACGGGCTGTTACTAGCTAATATGATGATAAACTCAAAAAAATAATTATATAAACGATGGATACGTCGTCAGTAAATCTCCAAGTTCACAGTCACCGCAGTCACACCACACCTATTTGCGGAAGGATATCGATACTGTGTGGTCACAGGCTGTGTGCGACTACAATGTGGTTGCCTTTGCCTTACAATAATCGCTGGTTCTCGCTGAGCTTCTATTAAAATTAAAACTAACCTGCCATAGACAACTTTCACTTTTTTTTACTACAGTATATTATTACAGGCATTAGGATTAGGATTACTCGGTGTGGTCAATAGACAATATGCGTGTATTAAATGAGATGCAAAATATATATATATATATATATATTTATGATTAGAAGCGGAATACAGTACTCGGTTATTTAATTTAATGTGAGGCATCATAAAATTTTATTGTTTCCTTTATGATTTAATTAGCATTGAGTGTTTTATTTTTATGAAGAAGTAAAATGTCAGAAACGGTTAATATCTTCAGTGAAATAATTTTAAGCGAATTACTTTTAAATATTGAGGTGTTTATGTAGTAAAATTACTGTTTAACAGCTTTAAAATTAATCAAATTTTTTCGATCCATTTGGCGGGCGGTAGGCTTTGAGGTAACGGCAGATTCCCGTGAGATACCGGCAGTGTAGAATAGTACCTCCCTCTTCATCAGGTGTCGTAAGAGGCGTCTAAGGTACCAGAACCGACAGATGGCGGTATATCCATCCGAAACAGTGCTGCTCAAATACACGCGTTTTAAAGCCGTTGCTATTTAACTATAATTGACATCCTAAATCTTATTAAATCAATTAATATTTGAAATAAATAATCATACATAATAAAAATATGTTTAAACTTGCAGACCTCACACTAAGTTTGATCAGCATTGGTAAACTTACTTCAACCACTAAATAGCAGAGTTCGCATTGCTGTTCCGGTGTGAAGGGTGAAAGAGGCAGTGAAATTACTAAGCAATGTAACATCATATTTTCAAGTTACAAAGTTGGCGGTGCGCCAGTGATATCTTTGTGATAATACGAGCGTCTATAGGCTGCGGTGACGCATAGTACCACGCGGACTGTATACATGATTGACGAACTGGTGTTATAGAAAAAAAGTAAAAAAAAAGAAATAATAAATAGATTTGTAGACGTATTCATGTCCGACGCGCTAAGACGAAAAAGGTTTATATCTCCATAAAACACTGGCCTTTTTTTTCCTTGGCCCTGTTGAATGTCAATTGTCAACCAACGTCTTTTGAGTGTCTGGTTACCATGCCTTGCGCGAAGCGTCGACGCGTTAACAGAACTCAAACCCGACGCACGCGAATTGTCGTTTTGACATGTCGCAAAATTGATACCTACACACACATTTTTAATTTACACCGCAACCCGCCTGCGTTTATTGTTGGCATAAGATATGGTAATAGTTGGATTCGAGTTGCAATTTGCGTTTCAAAAGTAATCGATTTAGGATTAACATGTTATTACTTGAAATCCGGGATGTTGGACTTTCTATGACCCCGACCGAGGAAGTTACATATTACTATATGTTACCACAGTTGGATGTAGACAAGCCATTTAATTAGCGATTATTTCATTGATATACTTGTAAATTTCAATTAGCAACTGTCCCAGTACATGTGCTATATATTTTTATATATAACTAGCTGTGCCCGCGACTTCGTTCGCGTGGAATAGTTTTTTTGGGTGCCATACCTCTTTACCTTATCTTATATAAACTTTGAATATTTATATTGAATCAATGGCCTAAAAATAAGTTTCAAGTTTCTGGCTCTAAAAATAGCGATACTTCCATACAACTTTTCACCCCCCTTTTTGACGCCTTACGACCCTTATTTCGAATTAAAAATGGCCTATGTCCTTTTTCAGGGTCTAAAAATTGTCTAAGCCAAATTTCATAAAAATCGGTTGAGAGGTGTAAGCGGGAAAGCGCATTTATAATATTATATAATATAATAGTATATAATATAGTAGGCATCCTACTGCATATGCTAAACAGCTCCTCCTGCTAAACAGCTGTTTGAATGATTTTTGTATATGTGTTTGGCTAGCGTTGGCATTATCTAGGTTAATTATAAACGGGCATGATGGCACCGATGGTAGTGATCCTATCTTGAGTGCCAGGGGTCGTCTAACCTAGCTTTAAGACAATGGCCTGTTGCTTGAGTAATATGTATACATTTCAGGTTATTCTGATGTTATATAAAAGCACATTTGTAATACATACTTCCTTAAAAAAACATCGTATCCCAATCTAAATTTCAAGCAGTCAACTAAAATCGGACGAAATATAAACTCGTTTTCACCAACATTGTAGCAAATTCAATTTTGTATGAATTTAAAGAGATTTGCGATTATGATCGCTCGTCAATTGAATCGAATGACGTTTTAAGCATTTTTGTATGACGGTTTTATTACCGCACGA
The DNA here is from genome assembly GCA_020976665.1 of Heortia vitessoides. NCBI lineage: Eukaryota > Metazoa > Arthropoda > Insecta > Lepidoptera > Crambidae > Heortia > Heortia vitessoides. The sequence continues at coordinate 16,437,525 of JACJUM010002543.1, forward strand.
ATGTAAATGACTGCTACAAATGTGTATATTAAATTTAAATAAGCATTAAACTCTAAATGTAATGAAGAAATTACATATTAAATATATATAAAGAAGTTTTGTTAAGGATGAAGACATGATATCAGATTGAAACGACTTACATTTTCTTATTTAAATCAAATTTCGATGCATAACTGTATCTGATCGAAAAAAGAACATGCAATACAGAAGATGAGAATGAAGATGAAAGAGAAGATGGTGCATGAAAAGACTAATGCGAGTAATGCAATTGGAGATCTATAGTCTCTGCCTTTGATATGATATACAATACATCATATCACAAGGTCTCAAAAAGTATCCTCATCAAAATTACAATAGCATTTCTTTAATACAGAGAAAAATTGTGTGACAGATTAACTTTTCAACTACTCAACTAATTTTAATAAAATTTGTATTTTTACACAATAAGTGCACAGTTTTATTCAACTTAAAAAATAAGATAGTATATAACTCAATGTATTATTGGAATATTTTTTTTTTAGAAAATTAATTAAATATTTAACAAAGAGTTATCGTCATCTGTGATTGCCATAAGTATCTAACAGATAGCGGTGTAAGGTAAATCAATATGTATCCAATATTATTAATATATCACAACAATTTTAAAAGAGATAGACCTCTTGCAGAAGTTTGTAGCTACTCTGACTATAAAAAAAACCGCGTTTTAAAGCCGTTCTCATCATCATCACCATACCAGCCATTAAAAGTCCACTGTTAGACATAGGCCTCCGCAAGGAAGGGGGTATGTTGCCCATAATTGCCGCGCTGGTAAGGGTGTTGGCAATCGCATAGCGCAGCTTTGAAGCGTACACGATGAAGCTGCTGCTTACCCCCGCCCTGTACATTTGAGCTGACTTTTTTACATGGATCCGTCATCTATCGGTTCTGGTACCTTGGTCACCTCTTACGACACCTCGTACAGTGGGAGGTACTATTCTACTCTGCCGGTACTTCAGGGCTAAAAAAGCCGTTAAAAGTTATTATAAGTAGTGACCGCGTAAATGTTAGAAAATATTATAGCAGAATGTAAATAAGAATATCATATAGTTAATAATTTCGATATGAAAATAGACAGCATTTGACAAAATTTTTAACAAACCAAACTTCAGAGCCAATTTTCCCGAGAAGTCAAATGAAAACAAAATGGACAACCTATATATAATAAATAGATTGCGAGTAAATCCAATTAATAAAATATATAATAAAATCCTACTTCCGAGCGCAGTCGCAGACACCACCATGTGTTAAACACCACAATAACCGCATCCATTTTTAAATTACGCCCAGTGGAGTAAATTATTTTAATTATTACAAGTGTCCGCATAATAATTTGTCCAAGCTTTATTACCTCGTATTAAAAAAATTGAAAATTGCGGTGATTTGAGCCGCGAAGTGACCCCCATCTGGGCCCCGCCCCCCACAAAATTGGCCGTGTAATGAGCATCAAAACTGGACTCAAACACATAACAACTAATTGACACAAGACCGCCATTTCTAAAATTACAGCAACGCTATGTGACTTAAGTGATGAGCTGACAGCGATTTATTTTATGCTTACTTTATAACTTATTGTTTTTAATTAAATTTAAGAGCTTGTGTATTAATAACATAAATAATGCTGTCAAAAACAACTGCATAAGATTGTAGAATAAAATACCAGGCAGCATATCAGGCTAACCGATTAATAAATCTCAAATTACGTAAAGAGTAGGCTTATTTCTAAAGAATATTATGGTATTAAAATTTTAATTAATGATAAATCTTTAATTGTTCTAACCTAGCTTTAAGACAATGGTTTGTCAGCGCTGTCGGGGTTTTATTAACACTAGATATTTAGTATTATGGAACCTATATCACATTTTGTAGGTTCCTTTCTGGTGGCTCGTGTAATGAACTTGCATTTAACTTAGTTTTACGACCCGTTTGGTGCCGGCAGACTAGTATAAGGAAGGCCCAATTTAAATGTTAGGTGTCTCTTACGATCCCGTCGGGTCATCAGGGTCATCAGTATTATGAATATAATACAATTTAGTACTTCTTATTTATATTTATTATTTTTGACGATTTGAAAGTGCTTGTAATGGGCTCGTTTGAATAAAGAATATTTTGACTTAATTGAATATATGGACCTAAAGTGTGTATAATGACTATATATAGACTTTAGAATAACTTTGTATTCCTTAACCGATAAAATAATTTGATAAATGCCTATTGTTGAACAGATTTTTCCCAGAATAAACAGTTTATGCACAAACAAATCTATTTACTTTTCATGTATTTCAATTTAGCGTTTTAATTATAATTACTCCAATATATACATTATTTGTTAATTGTACGAGACAAAAGTCATAGCATAGCAGTTCTGTGTTCTCACTTCATGTTCCGGTTTGAAGGGTGCAGTGAAGCAACGAAATCACTAGGTAATGTGACATAATATTATCAAGTTACACGGTTGACGACGCGCTTTTGATATCCTTGCGATGATACCAGCTTATAAATGCAGTGTACCGTGTGCTAGATTATTGGCTTAGTCATATAAAAAAGTATACGTTTAAAGTGGACTACGCATCTCTAAAATTTTAATAACTAGGTCTAGGATATTGAGACATTATTATGAAGTTTATTTTCCCATTTCACCTAGTATTAACTAAAGTAAAATGACCAACAACGTAATTGAATTATTCAGAATTGTTATTGTGATTTTAATATAGACGGAGTGTAGTGTCACTTAAATAATTATAGTAAAATTAAATATTAATATTTTCTACCTCCCTTGCCTTGCACCAACAGCCACAATTTATAGACGGTGGGAGCGACCAACTTTACGATTGTTGAGCAACTATCAAATTGAAATTTAGTACGACCTTTACGCTTAACCGTCCCTCAGATAAGAATTACAATATTCTTCACTCCACCTCTCTTTCTTTCTTTAATAACGGACTTTTGTTTGTGCGCTTCACAACTATTCCAGCGTTCATTTGTTTTTAAACGTAATTTCAACATTCGAACAATGTCAAGTGATTTGAATTTCGAAGTTGTTTTGTTTTTGGAACGAAGTTATTGTCGATAATTCGGACGTCAAATTTGTTTTGTTTTTGGAATCAAATTTTTGTTATTGGAAAGTCAATTCTGGCGCCATCGAAGGCCGATGCCAGGTCTTAAATTGAACTACCCTATGCATATCGCATATATCATGAAGTTAGTACTAAGAATAATGGGCTAATGATTACGATAGAAGCTCTCAGAAGATCAGTATGAGCCAGACGGCGGCCTAAAAGACGTCTGATGAACTTGGCCTACGACTCCAGAACTACGTAGACTATTGTTTAAAGTTGTAAACTCAATGTGGTAAGCTGATCGAGTGACGTCATATCATTTGTATGTTGACAGGTTTAAGAGTATATATTGAGATCATCAGTCATATATGAAATATAGAATTTCATACATAACCTTACCTTACTCCATAAATTTAACATACAGACATAGAACATACAAAAATATTCAACATATAAATATGTCCTGTTTGAGATTGAACCCACGACCTTTTGCGCTCAAGATAGTACCAAATACGTTTTCGGGCCAATCATATGCCTGTTTAATACGTCGTCTGTATATGTTTTCCCTTTGCATCTATTTTATAACATTTTAAAACTACCTTAGTACCTTTTACCCGATTCAAGCGTTGAACCCAGAGCTTCGAGGTTAGCAGGCACGCCTGACCAACACCGATCACAATACTAATTAATCATTAATCATCCGTAATTTAAATTAAACAAAATTACCGGCCAATAGAATGTAGATTCGATGTGGGCGACGCGGTGAAGCCTTCACGGTTCGGTTCACGCTTGACAGGGTCATTGACCCCCGTTAATTAAGGATGCCAAATTGATTAGGTAGATTATAAAAATCAACATCGTCTAATATGCAAATTTGACTATCAGACTGATTTATCACATTTCTTCTAGCTTTTAGATTAATCACGGATATTGATAATTGGAGTTCCCTTGACGCGCAATCTGTTTGAACACCTAAAATTTTAATATTTCCTGACGTGAAATCGTTCACTACAAAAAACATTTTTATATCTTCTTAATACGTCTAAGGCACTTGTGGTGCGAATATCAGACAAAAGAAGAATTACAAATAAAATACAAAAACACACACATTAAACACCCAGACACAGAACAAACACAAATATGGTTGTAAAAATATTTTTTATAAAATATTGTGTGGGGATCGAACCCATGACCCTTGCCACGTAATATAGGAACACTATCTTTTGCGCCATCGGGCCAAATGTAAGTTACATTTCCGCTATTAAAAACCGTTAAAATAGCAGTTATATTACCTTAAATTACATTAAAAATGTACAACTGCAGTTCTACTGAGCCTTTCAGAATTGACATAAATATAGTATTATCTTTATTCCTCGTGGAACTCGCTATTTATACATTTAACAGTTAGTCACGAAATAAATACATATCTTTGTCTTGAATGAGAATCGAATCTACGACCTTTGGCGCAAAAGATAAGGACAATACCGAAAACGGTGTCCGCCAAAAGAATACTAATAAAGCACCTATCATTATGATTTTCCGAAATAAATATAACAGTCAATTATATATTAAACTTTCCTTATATGTCTTTCTATATACATTTGTTCAGTAGTCTATAAGTTAACCGTGCACAGACAGACAGGTAATTTGTATTTTATATGTAGAGATATAAACAAAACCGCTAGAATTCAAAACATCAGATATATAGCTCCATATATTTTAATTAAATTCATACTCATTGTCATTTTCGGAATCTATTACCGCCTGCAGAGACGTGTCAGAGGCAATGAAAAATTGTTTTTTATATCGACTCGTTCACCCAAAGCTTGTGATCCACAATTAAACTCGAGATATAAACTTAAAAATATGCATGCAAAACGAACTTTTGACATTATCACATCGCTATTATTCTTGAACTCATCCAAAGTATTTCACATTACCTAGAAATTACAATATATCAACATACAATTATCATTAGGTGTGATTTTTGCCCATAATTACAGCGCTGGGCAGACGTGTCGTATCGAAGAACATAGTTTCGCGACGAGCCCGTTTTCCATTCCTATTTAAGCTGCGCTGTTTCAGATGAACAAACCGCCATCTGTAGGTTTCGGTACCTTAGTTGCCTCTTACACCTGGTGCAGAAGGAGGTACTACTCTATTTAACTAATAAATATGAAGCAGCCAAATTGTGTTAGCTTGCAATCGCTTCAACAACGCTATCTCGTGTCACTGTGCACAAGCTTTACAGAAGTCATCGAACGCTTGCATAAGTTTTAATCCAGTAACAAACAAGACAGTAATGCGTTGATTATTTGGTAATGCATATACCATGGTTGTGGCGGATTATCTAGGACTATGGGAACCAGTTTAACACTTACGTCTGCTTAATCCTAAATTAACGGAACCAAATGGGGTCATTCGGTACGTGATGGGAACAACGACTTAAAAATCAATTTAATTAGGGTTGTTGTCGACTGTGCAAATGAGGACTCAGGCAGGCCAGACTTATTGATAATTTCTGGGGGGGGGGGGACTAGGTCCAGCAGTGGATGTCCTACGGTTGATATGATGATGATAATTTTATAACAAAATAAAATGCAAACGTCGTTAACTAAATTTGTTAGAAATTTAATCTGACATAAAATCGATTCAGTTTGTCGATAGATAGGTAAAGCCCAAATTAATATTACAATTACATCTTCTTTACGATTTTTTAAATATTTTATCAGGTATATATATGTACAGGTATATGTCAATAAAATACAATTTTGGCCGTCGTTTTTTGAAATTGTAGCCGGAAGGGATCCGAAATGTCAAACATAAAATAAACAATTTTGAATCTGTCAAGACGTGGTTTGAGGTGAATGAGTTAAAAAAACTTAGTGCAAGTAGCTGCAGTTCACCCAAATGGCATTTAATTTTTTTTTCGAACTAAATTCACACATCTCATAAGTTGACCGGATTCCTAAGTAACTTAAAACACTTCTCAGACTACAAAACAATTACAAATGTAATACTTAACACCCAAACGCAGAACAAATTCAAATATTTGACCTGGTTGGGGATTGTACCCATGACATTTGACGAATAATAAATTAACATAAAACCCGTTGATCTGACTCTTAAAAAGCTTGAAACACGTCTAAAATAAAAGAACAATCACAAATATAACACCCAAACGCAGAACAAATATAAATTGACTTGAGTGGAAATCGAACCCACCTACATCGCACAAGGTACTGCGCGATCGGCTTGTTGAATGACATTGCGTCCTGCGGGATCTCTTGTTTACCCCTTATCTGTCATTACGAGACTACATCTTCCCTAGCGTAACGGATAGGCACAGTGACTTTTGCATTCATTTACTTATATTAGGTTGGATGTAGTAAATACACTCCCGTTTTATCTTAAATATGATGAGCTGGATTGATAAATAGCATTTATACACGCAAGCTTCCCTCTAGACGTTCTTAGATCCTACCCGACATCACATCTTTGGAGAAACTATTTGTACTGAGTCTAGATGTTATTATGTGTTTATACATTTGTTTAACGATTACAAAAATTATATAATATTAAGCGATCCCCAAACAAATTTATCCTGAAACGCTTTCTCCGTACTTTTTTTACTGATGCTGCTTCTCTAACTTTATAACCCTATTTCTTATGTACGATATTTTTCTTATAAATGTTATATATATATTTATATAATATGTATTTATTGCGTTTCTTTATACATATATGTATGTAACGTTTATCTATTTTGTATATATATATTGTCTGCACGAATATTTTTTTTTTATTTCGTGTAATGTTGACGAGACGTGTTGTTGGGAGATAATGCCAAATGGCATTAAGACCGCCATTTGTACATTTTGTAAAATTTTGTGCAATCAAATTCAATCAATATTATTAATAGGTGTGAATGATAATTAGGTTTGGACATTGTATTATAAAAAGTTAAATTCAGCGAGTTCAGGTGTTAATAATAATTTAAAACATCGCATCTCATACGTTTATGTATATCAGAGAGCAGAGGTATTACAAATATAATACTTAGATACACATAAAAATCACCCAGACACAGAACAAACTCAAATATTCCTCATATAAACTCCGGGTGGGAATCGAACCGACTACCATTGGCGCACAAGATCGGATCATTATTATCTGCGCTATCTGGCCCGTGGTATAGTAGAATCTAGTAGGTAAATTTGATAATAAATTTACTGTTGTCATGAATGTCTCTATTAATTTGATTAGACTTAATTCAAAGCTGATGCTGATTGGCAGACCCTATTCAAATTCAACTTTGTTTTGTTAGCTAAGATATTATTTGTTTTTGATGTGACAACGTCTTATAATTCGATGGACACGGCTGCACGCCCGAAAAAACATGACTCATGCGGCGTTACTTTGCTCTGAGGCGTTCCGTTTAAGGCTTGAAGTGCAAGCGAGAGCGCGGGACGAGCGACAAAGAGGCACAATCGGCCCCGTTTTCGGCAACGTTTGGCATCTGTCTCTCTCGTACTTGAGTTAGCGAAGCGCCCGCGCGGACAGCTGCCATAAAATAATACATTTTCATAAATAAAATTAAAACGTTCTTTTAAAAAATGCAACCATTCCATTAGTATTTACTTATGACGTTGTTCAACTATCATATATATGTATATGACACGTTCAACTATCGACAGTAAACCGACTTTACAGACAATCTATTTTTTAAGCCTTAGTTCTTCTGAAACTCTATTATTTGATTTGTGAAAATCTTTAAAATAATACGCTTACTATCTCTCAAGTACCGGCTGCCTAGAATGTTACATCATTTAGCACCAGATGTCAAAAAAAGCGAATGATTTACCGATAGTTGTTTGTATATAAGGATACCACGAGCATGGGCAGTAGCATCAGGTCGCTCATTAACGAGCAACCAGGCCTCACTCCTTCGGTGACGAAGGAACTGACGTCAGAGCCAGCCAGAATTACGCTCGTCAATAAATAGGGAGCAGCGATTCTATCGCGGGTGTTCAGAAAAGCGACGTTTCTCCAATGCGCAATTATGGCTGACATCACTCAAAATGTTAATTTCTTAGTTAGCTAAGTCTACTTGTGGGGCGTAATTCCTCTGTTGTCTTGTGTCCGTAACACTTTTAAGTGACTTATTATTATGTAAATAACGAGTCTTTTGTAAGCTAAACAAGAGTTGGGTACCATAACATATTTTCTTATCATCCTGGTCACCGAAGACAGCAAAGCGGTATACCGCTTACCGGTGTGATCTCCACCGAATATTACCTCTTGCAATTTTCAGTGCAACTAATTTCCCAATCCAACAGTTGAACTATTACTCCAACATTCCAAATGACATGTAACCGACTAAACGACTACTTAGCATAAATTTAATTGTCTAGATTACAGTCTAGAACGACTTCATTAATCTAAGAGTTACAACATATAATATTAACAATAACAACGAACAGATGCAGGCCCACTGATAGATGGATACACAATAAAAAATAATTAGCATTGTTTGAATGGATCTTGCAATGTTTGCAGTTGTATTGTTGTTTGATATTGTTTGTATAACACTTTCGTTATGAATTGTTACAATGGACGTTTAGTTTAGATTTGCATACATCAATTCGTATTAGACGTTAGCACGCGTTGTTCAAAACTTTTTGGTTCATTTTTTTTATTTAGCTTAAAAATTCTGCATTGTTGTTTGACACATCGTCTGATTTAAATTTCAAATGTTACTTGATCTGTAATCAATAGATAAATCACTTACTTGTATTACATTTTATTTGAAAATTCGACACAATTTCTGTATTTATTTGACAAATAATTATTTGTAATAATAGCCGTAGAATGTTCATTACTGTAATGGGCAATGTCGAATGAATGTAATAATAATGTAATGAATAACTGATTTTCAAAAAAAATATTTTACACGTACTTCATGACTTTCAACGAAGAGGTTTCTTTGTGCCGTGAGGTAACGGCAGAATATAATAAATAGTACCTCCCGCTGCACTAGGTGTCTTAAGAGGTGACTAAGGTACCAGAACCCTCAGATGGCGGTATATCAACCCATAACAGTGCAGCTCAAATGCACAGGGCGGGGATGGGCAGCATCATCCCCGTCGCAATGGCTTTGCTCTCCGATTGCCAACACGCTTGCCCAGCGCGGCAATAAGCAAATAACCTCCTTTGTTGGAGAGGATTATGTCCAGCAATGGACTTCCAATGGCTGGTATGATGGTGAATGTAGAACCTTTTTACTAAATTGTAATCCAATAACTTCAAAAACAGCAGGCGCATGCTAACTTGCACTCCCGAATAGCCTTTTAAGGGGGTGAATTTTAAAAAATCTGTTCTAAGTGTTCTCCTTAAGGAACTCCTGTGAAAAATTCAAGTTTCTAGACCTTACATTTTAGGCCCTGCGGTTCTAAACACCACACCATCCCACCCCCACTTTAGGCAACTAAACCAAGCTGCATGATTTATTTGAAACACATTAACCGAACCTTCAACGTTCATCAATTACTTCGATACTTCCACAATATTTGTCCCAATTAGCCTTCAGGCGGGGAAAGGAACGGGATCTTTCTATCTACTATCGCATGATTGATTGTAATGAAATATCCATTCCAGGCTAGATCGTATTCAACCTGATTGAAAATAGGCATGTTAATAATCAATCTAGATGCTAACAATGTTGTGATAGGGCAATTGACTCTGCAAATTGTACTAATACACTTCATATTCTGGTTATTAATTGTCGCTTTCATAGGACTTCTGCCTGTAAAGTAGTGTTTAGACAATCTCGTTACCTGAAGATTATTATATTATTCGAAAATTACCTACAAGTTCATTTCCACTTTTCTAATAAATATATATTTGTACCCATTATTACCAGTCCTTGAAGCAGGTGTCAAAGGAGGTGACTGAGGTTCCGAAACCGACAGATGGCAGTAGCCCAGGGTATGGATGTGCTGGAGTACTCACGTCACAAATCTATGCCTTTTAAGTCCTATATCCAGCAGTGTACTTTCTACGACTCCTATGATGATGATCCAGCCGTGGTGTCAATGGACCGATGCTGCTGTTAATTCCCACTTATTTCGGAGGGGTATATCTCAATCGCCTACTACATCTGGTACTGGGTACCCCTAATTTACTTTGCAGGTGTATCACAATGATTTGTGAAAGAAAAGACTTTCATCACTGTACTCAAATCTGAAGACAAATTTGTTTTTGTTACCTCTAGCATCCTTCCAGCAGCTGCCTGCTGCTAGGAAAGGTGAGAGATTTTTCTTTTTTATTTATTGAACATTATTGCACAAAATATTACAAAAAGTACAAATGGCAGACTTAAGGCCATCTGGCATTATCTCCCAGTCAACAATTATATGAAACAGAATATATATATATATATATATATATATATATATAGTGGTGCAGACAATATACATACAAAATAGATAAACGATACATACATATGATATAAAAATATATATAAAATTATGTACATCAGAAATAGGGTTACAAGGAAACAAAAAAGAAATATGTCAGAATGGGTTCCTAAAATGGATGCGTGTGATCTAGTTTCCCTAGTTACTTTAATACTGTATCACAAGCCTACATATCAACACGACCTACATTCAAACGAGGAATAACTCGACACTTTCCTGATAATAGCTCGTGGCTTATTGCTAGTAGATCGACTAGTGACACCGGTTAGCTAGTGATGTTATTCTAATATCGATAAAGTTCGATATGCGTAGAAATAATCGGTGTCTTTCGGAGGAACCTTATTGGATTATAGATTATTTTTGTTATTTACATAAGATTCTGGTTGGATAAATGACTGACTTTTTTTATTGATTAAAATGTTTTATTTATTCTTTTTTCGGCGTTGTATACTGAAAATCTGTTCTTATATAGGGAATATTTATTTTATATTATATATTATACAGTATATGTGTGAATATGGTAGTTCGAATTGCTTTATTATTACTATATCATCTAATTTAACAGCATTTTATTGATTTTTTAAGTACAGTATTGATATTCACCTTGAGTATTAAACCGATATTATCAGTCTTATTACATTCTTACTACTACTATCATAAAGGTTATGTAAATGTCCTTAACAACATATCAAAAAGTAATAAATAACATACACTTTCTGCATCTAACTATATTTCTTTTAGAAATTTTTTGATTACCAAAATACCACGAGGATCATCGAAGACGCTATAATGACAAAACAAATGTGTCCTTACACAATCAACAGTACATTTGCACTAATATCGAACTATTGAAAGTATATTAATATCAGGAATAAGTGACTTCACTACGGTGGATTCGCTCGGAGAAACCGTGTCGTTGCCTATTTCCTAAAATTACGTCAACGTAGGCTTGCTTGGTAAAAGCCAAGTTGTGCTGCTCCGAACCTCACTGTTAGGAGGCTTGCTACTGTTTACTATAATTATGCTTTAATTCATTTACACAAGATAGTTGTGTAATGTTTAGGCGTAGCTAATACAAATAGTGTTATAATTAAATCATTTGATTAATTAATACAAAAACTATTAAACCTTGGTCTGAAATAAATAAGGCTATGACTCTGAATGACATCATGTTTCAACTTTGGGGAGTCATTCCTTTATACAGTCACAGTTGCTGCCCATCTCTGCCCTGTAACATTTAAGCTACGCTCTTTGTGGGTGTGTTTGTGTTGAAGGTACTAATCTACTCTCTTGGTAAAAAGTTATCTCTTTTTTCAATATGACCTTTAGAACATTACGGGGTGATAAAATTTTTAATTCAACTTCTAATTTTACAATTTTTTTTCAAATAATTAAAAACACAGTCCCTTAGAATCATTTTGTAATTAATTTGTTAATTAAAATTAGATAGTCAATAAAATAATTACAAGTACATACAAACGGTAGTATCGACGGTATCTAGGCTAGAAGCACCGAATGGCCTAGCCCGGGCCCAGTGCACCTGTGAAAGTCTAGATTTATCATTGACCTTAATCGAGACCACTGGTACTAATGTCAAATCGTTATTATTTCCGTCTGTTCCTGGAACATTTTTTACGGCGCACTTCATTGAATAAATGTATGTTATTCCGAGATATTATTTATCATACTTTGCTAAACCATAGTATAAATATATATATATATACTAGCAGACCCGGCCACGCGTTGCTGTGGCTAAAGTTAATGTTATATTACATTGAAGTACATAATTTAAGAGGAACGGTAGGAGATCTTCAGTCCCAGGGACCACCATGCTTTTTACATAGATGGTATTTGTAAAAAAATATGGTGGCTAATTCTAGTACTAACTCAATCCAGTCGAAAAGTGTTGTAGCTCATATATGACACGTTTTTCCGTTCACCATAGCAGTGCCATCTATTGACTAATTCTAGTACTAACTCAATCCAGTCGAAAAGCTTCGACATCTGTTAGAATCTTTTGGAATTAACAGATAATTGTAACTGTCAATTAATTATAGACAAATAATTTGCAATTAAACAAAATTGCGACTATATATTGAGATATAAACTATCCTATATCTCAAGTTGGAGCAAACTACATATAGCGTGAAAATTTTATTCTAATCGGTTCAGTAGTTTAAGAGTCCATTGAGGACAAACATCGTGACAGGAGATTTATATATATTTATATATATTAAAGTCAAGTATGTATACAGCAAGTGGTTGACCAGGTAATTAATAAACAAAAACAAGTTAAAGTAAAAGAATATACAGAAACTAAAGCCTATAGACCATTTATGTTTACATTCTGCCTGCCAAATATCATCTGCAAATTCACTCATCATCGTATTGCGTTTGAGGTGCAGACAGGAACATTTTTTTCTATATTTACATATAAATAAAGTAGAAGTCTCCGTTTGTAATACGAAACTAACAGCAACAGGCATATGAAAGAATGTACGATACTTACAAAATATGATTTTAAATGTTTGTCTGTCTATTTGAGGTAAACTCTAAAACAGTTGGACTGATTTAATCGGAATTTCACTGGAGGATGGCTATGTCCTAGAATAACATAGGCTACTTGTATTATTAAAATTACGCGGATATAACCGTTGGACGCAGTTAGTATATAGATAAACTGAAGTATTCGGCTGCGGTGTTTGCGTGGAAGTGGGCTATATAACTTTCCAATTTTAATCGAATTTGATCTCGAGTTGGAAGATTATAATGTAATAGTTTGGCATGTTATCCTTGTGTTTTGATAAATTGGAGAAGAATACCTCTTTAATATTTTTATTTCGTCAATACAGATTTAAGCTGAAAAAATCTGAATACAACAGAGTACTGTATTTGTATTTGTTGAATAACAGTAATGTATGTGGTGAGTCAGTTTGATTTAGTTTACTAGTAAAGATTACATTACCAAGTAATGAGAGAACAATTGTTTTTTTTTATAGTAAATATTTTATTTAAGAAGCCTATTTTAAATTTAGATATAAAGTATCTTATCAATCCAGTCTTAGCTCGTAAGTTTTATGTATATATAAGTCGAAAAACAAGCACACGGATCACCTAATAGTAAGTGTCACTGCAGGTTAAAGACGTTTGCGATATCATAAGGATATAATAATAATAATAATAATAATAACTTTATTCAACAACAAAAGGAAACTTAAACTAAAATACATTTTGATACTATATCATTAGCGATTGGCAACCTTGTGGCTCAAAGATTTTGTGTCACATTACCCAGGAAATTATTGCCTTTCTCACCCTTAAAATCCCAAGAAAGTAATGCGAACACTGCTATTTGGCGTTAGTAATAGATGAGAGTGTGTTACCAATGCAGGCAACCTCGTATGAGGTCTACCTCGTGTAAACCAGTACTTATTTTCTACAATACCCATATTTGTTTTGCATAAAACCTCTGAAGTATTCAAGTCACATGGTAAAAATATATTTATCTGGACAACTTTCTTTGCGTACGCGCAGTAAGGAAATGTCCGAATAAAAAAGTTGGCATCGTTTACTAGACGAGTTAAGAGGCTTGCTTGGACGATTTAATTCTTAGAACCAACTACCGACCGGTAGATCTCTCGGTCGTGACATGTTGATGTTTTTGTTAAGACTTTTAATTGCATCGCACCTTCATTAATGAGGAATTTATTATGTGACTGAGAAGCCTTCTAAGCTTTCTTGGTATACGTCCACTCCAAAACGCATTGTATACGCCCTGATAGAAAATCACGTCAGCTTATCGATGTAGCAGCATTGGAATTAATGCATAATGAATAATATGTGTTACATAAAGTAGAGCTGAAACAAAAGTCGCCAGCAATGGCACCTCATACCTATTTCTACCACCAAACAGCAGCGATCGCATTGCTATGTTCCAGTATGAAGGGTAGGATGTGCAGTGAAATAACTTTGTAAATGTGTCATTGTATCTTCAGTTCACAAGGTTGGTGATACGCTAGTGATATCTTTATGAGGACACGAGTGTTTACAGGCTGCGGTCACGTTTACTTTCTAACAGACCGTGTGCTTGCTGGCTCACTTCATAACACAAAAAAAAATACGAGCGTCCACAGGTGACGTTCATTACAAAGCGGTATGTATGTATTTGGTATGCAGCATCGATGGCCGATGGAGTCGTAAGGTTCTAAAATGACGAGACCACGTACTGGCAAGCGCAGCGTAGGGCGTCCACCCGCAAGATGGACAGACGATCTGACTAAAATTTCAGGATTGCGCTGGACACAGGCCGGATATACCGTCCCATTGGAGATTACTTGGGGGGGCCTCTGTCCAGCAGTGGACGTCTTATGGCTGATACGATGATAATGATGATGTATGCTTGTTTGTAATTATGTCTATGGTCTAACATATTCAATATATAAATGTCAAGTTAAGTTCTATATAGCTGTTTAATATTCAACGTGTTAGAATGAACTTTATTTAAATGAAATAATAGGCAGCGACTGCTACTCCTTGAATTAGATTCAATTAATTCATCGTTTCCATTCATAAAGTTACGTTTAACGGAACCGAACCATTTGAACCGAGCTTTGAGATTCCGCTTGGGTAACTGCCTGATATTAAATTTAATTAAAACTAAGATCTGTTGAAGTTCGATTGACTATCGAATTTGAATAATCCTATGGACATTATAAATGCGCATATTTGTATAGATTATGTATTTCATTCAAGCAGACAACCGAATGGATACGACCATCGACCAAGAGTCATCTATATACGCCCGGAATATCACAAGGATATCACTAACGCTGGCACGCGTGACTTGAGGATATCATGCCATATCGCCCAGTAAATACACTGTCTCTCTCACCCCTTAGACCGAAACACAGCAATTCAAACACATTGGCGTTAGAAATAGGAGAGAATAAGGTACCAATGCAGACGACCATTTGTATTGAGTCCACCTCATGAAAACTTTTGATCTAGTACTTTTGTTCTTCTGAAACTCATAAACAATTAAATAGAAATAAATTGGTTGAACACCAATTTAACACAAACACTTTAAGCGTATTTAGCACTTATCACGGAATCAGGTCAATATATGAGACGTTGTGGAATGAAAAAAGGTAACATTTATTTTGCCAAATACCATTATGCTAATGTAAATAACTCTTGCGACCATACTACATTGACATCTGTCATTGTAATCATGATATATTTAAAAGAGTATAATTACTGTGTGTCGTAATGGCCGGTGGGGCCAGCGGGAGTTCTACGCATGTGTGGAAAAAAATCATTAACATTACAGCCATCGGAAGTCTACAGCTTTCACGACGGGGATGCTGCTGCCCATCCCCTCCCTTTGAGCTACCCTATCTTGGATAAATGTACCGCCATCTGTCGGGTTTAGTACCTTAGTCGCCTCCTACGACACCTGGTACAGATGTACCATTCTATTCTGCCGGAACTTCACGGCAAAAATGGAAAAAATACACTCCGAAAAAAAGACAAGAATTCACGCAACATCTTATACATTGACCTGACTCTGAGATAAGTCGCTTAGTGCTTGTGTTACGGACGTCAGATAACAGAGGAATTAATAATATTATACTTAAACATACAAACATATAACACCAAGACACAAAATAAACATAAATATCAATATAAATATTTGTCCTGGTTGGGGATCGTACCCACGACTTTTGACACACAAGATAGTATCATTGCTTTTTGCACTATAGTATATATAGCTTGAATGGTACTGTTAATAGATTGGCAAAAAAATCAATGAAAACTAATGTTCCAAAAAATAAATAAGACTTAATTAACTACTGCATTCCTATAGTTCTGAAAATACATTAACGGAATATTATAACGGTACTCATGAAAATTTTTAATATGCAATAAATTTAACAAACCAATAAAAAGGTTGGTGACCTTAATCTTTTACTGAATAAGTTACTAAGCTAAGTAACTTAAAGTGAGTAGTTTACGAACATGGGCGTCAATGCTAATCTATGTAAGCTATCTAAAAGCTAATCAGTTGGAGCTAGGCTTAAGCTAGACTTAGCTCCTCAGTACACGGGCGTAAAAATAAACGCAACGGTATTCCTTAGAAACTCAATATTCGCTTATAAAATCGTTAAGTAATTATAATATCTTATGATAAGCATAAATGGTGTTCTGTCTAAGGAATTAGATGAGTAAGGGTGTAAAGAATAGCTATTTTTAGATCATCGATACATTTATTTGTTAATTAAAATATATACATATATTATATATACACAACACATTTATTGAAATTTGTATTTACAATCGGTTCAGAATAAAAAAGTAGAGTAGTGTATATATATATATATACGAAATTATCATCATCATCATATCAGCCATTGAAAGTCTACTGTTGGTCATAGACCTGCCCAACAAAAGCGGATTTTTGCCTTTCGGATTGTGTTTTCGCGACGGGGATGCTGCTGCCAATCCACGCCTTGTGCATTTGAAATACACTGTTCCGGATGGATATACCGCCACCTGTCGGTTCTGGTACCTTAGTCGCCTCTTACGACACCTGGTAACAGGGGGAGGTACTATTCTACTCTGCCGGTACCTCACGGCTTACCCATGAGAGTATTTTAACTGAAGCTGAATAACGGAAGAAATAGTTCATTCACTCAAATAGCAGTGAATTAGAAATGTCATGAAATGTCATCTTGAGAAATGGATGAAATTACTTGTGTAAATGTTTGACGTGACAATTACCATAACGTATGAAGAGTGCGAGTGAAATAGGTAGAACTATTACCATCTTTGAAATACGTTTCACAAAAAAATATATAATACATAGCCAAATATGATATAATTTTTTTATTGTGAAAATTCTTGGATTGTCTGCACATCCTTATTTTAAGCTACCTCGCAGACGAGCTACTTTCTGCCATCAACATGTTTTATTTTCGGAGCATGTTCAATGTGAATATAATAATTACAGAATTTAAATTATATTTAACTTCTTTAATATGTAATAATAGTTAGTATATAACTCGTTTGTGAAACATGACCTTTGTACGAGGTCTACGTACAAAGGTCGTCGCATTGGTACCTCACTCTCACCCATTTCTACTGCTAAATACCAGTGCTCGCATTGCTGTGTTCTTGTTAGAAGGTTAAGAGAGGCAGTGAAATTCCTAGGTAATGTGATATAATGACTGTGAGGTACCGGCAGAGTAGAATAGTACCTCACCCTCTACCAGATGTTGTAAAAGGCGACTGAGGTGTGACACAAATACACAGGGTGGAATGGGTAGCAGCATTCCTTACACGAAAGCTGCAAACTGCGAAGCCAGCACGCTAGTAATGGGCAAAATTCCCCCTATCTGGAAGAGGCCCATTCAACTGTGGATTTCCAATGGCTGATGTGATAATGATGGTGATATAACATCTTCAAGCACTTGTATTATGCACATCAGATAACAGATGATACTCTAATAAAATACTTAAATACTTATATTTAACACTTAGGCTCGGAACACAAATCATCATCATTAAATGTTGTCCTGAGTGATATAAATTTGCCCCACAGTATTTTGCGTATAAGAAGGGATCGCTACCATCAGAGCCGTCGATATGATTGTGCGAAATATACCTTAACTTTTGTATATTTTATAAGATTGCTATACATATCTAGACGTTTTTAACTTTCATATAACATGATGTGTAGTGCAACCGCCACTTTTAGTGGCTGCTTCGAGTGGCCCGTCTGCTTCATCCGGCACCGTTAGACATATCTAGTCAGCCGACATCCGCGTATAGGCGTTATCGGGTGGTCACAGCTTGATTAATGTTCTACCTTCTATGTTAATTGAAAACCAAATGCAATTCTGATTTAGTGGTCGTGTCTTTAATTAGAATATTTGCTTAACTGTTATAGGTCTGTTAGTTTCAGTTAAGTGTTGTGTGTGCTCTGAGATACAAGGTTTGATACTGGTTTGCAGGGTTACGATGAAAAGCTATGGCTTAATGAATCGCAAATATGTATGGTGCGCATCAAAACTCTTTTAAACAGTTTTAAAACGCGGGTTAGTAATTTTACATTACATTTACATTTACATACATTTTTTATTACTTATTTTGTTATTTTCATTAAATGGGAACAGTGAAATAAATTGCGTTCAGAAGCATCAAGTAAATCAATGTTAGCATATGTTGAAAGCGGCAATCTAAACCTAATCTTACGAGTAAATAATTTAAAATCAGCTTGTGAGAATTATAATATTGCAAAAAAATAAAAAAGAGACAGTTCGCGTGATGTCACAATTAGTACTGATATGGCCCTTTAGGTGGCGTTAGTGTCTACACGGCTATGGAAACACTACTTAAAGTCCACACCTTTTAACACATTTCCTAAAATAAATGGATTACTGATATATTTTTTTAAATAATGAAGTCAGCAAAGGCGAATACAGTCCGCTTTGTGGTAAACGTGATCGCAGCCTTTAGACGCTCCTGTTACATCACAAGTGTGAGGCCAACCCTGAAAACTGAAGATAGATAGCATATTTACCCAGTAATGTTACTGCCTCTCTCACTCATCAAACCAGAACACAACAATGGGAACACTGCTGCTGGACGGTAGAAATAATTGGGAGTGAGGTACCAATGCAGAGGTCCCTTTTGTCAGAGGTCTACCTCATGTAAATAATGATATAGATTAGTGTCTACTGCATATAAATTTAAAGGAGTAACTCTTTTGAATGTCTCTTATTTAAACAGCAATGGCAGAAGCTGTTTCGAATGGTGAGTGATTTACCAAAGAACCGAGATCTCGCCCATGATTTACGAGACCACAGCGACATCTATAAATAATAGGCTAAGTGGGCCGCCATTTCCTTGAATCGCAACAAATGTATTTTGTCCTTACAAAACTGAATACATAACATAAATTGTTACGCGGTCGTACGTTCGTTTGTTTGTTCGTGTTTGCATGTGTATCGTAATGTTATTTTACTGCCATTTTGTGATGTTGTTAGTATGTTTTTCTTGATCTATTGTACACATAAAATTCATGGGCACTTTTTAAACTCACTATCCAATGCAATAAACTTAAATATTTAGAGGGAAAGAGAACGAGTGAAAAAGGGCACCAGCACGAGCTGTTCAAAGAGGTGTGTTGGTTCCAATACTGACATATGGTAGTAAATGTTGGGTATGGCAGAAGAAGCACGCGAGTAGAATAAATGCTGTTGAAATGAAAGCACTTCGAAGTATGTATGGTGTGAGTTAGAGAGATAATTTGGAAGATGAAGTTATGACAAAAATAGAGAATGGAATGTTGAGATGGTTTGGACATCTAGAATGAATGGATGAAGGTAGAATTAATGCATAAATATAAAGAACGGAGGTGAATGGAAGAGTTGGTATAGGACGATCTAGGCGAATATATCTTATTTAGGGAGAAGAGGTATGTAAGAAGGGCCAGGTCAGAAGTACCAAAAATAAACGAGTGTATATAAAGGGACTACTACGAGTAAAGGAAGCGAGAGAGGTATGCCAAGATCGTAACAAGTGGAGATCTATAGTCTCTGCTTACTCCGGTGGGACACAGGCGTGATGTATTTACACGCGTGGGTAACTTGTATGTAACCGCGGCTGTAACCGTTAATAGATTGATAGTGAGTAGCTAAAGTTGAAATAATAGAGCCAAAGTTAACCGCTTTTATAAACATTTCCCACCGAATGTTAAAGAGATAGTATAACTATATTATAGGATGAAGATATCCTAAAAAGCAATGCTGACTGTGAGCTTTACTGACGAGCATGGACATGACATGACACTGAGGGAGAAAAAAGTTGGCTCACATACATTGCCGTTCTAAGTCGGATGACTTCCTAAGTGGTTATAATTAAGAATGACATGTTTTTGCTACAGAATAAAAGTTGACTATCGAGACCGTAAATTTACTGTGTACGCGGTGTGATTAAAATATGAATACGTTTGTATTGAATACATCGATGCGCTTGTTTAGTAGCGTAAATATTCAGGAAGACGCCAGTAATCAATGGACAACAATATATTACATATTATCTTTCCGCTATTATCTTGGTCTTCATTCTTTACGCATATATATGATACGCAACTTTGCACTCCCAATTTTACCCTCCTCACATAAAATCACCTCCTAAGAGGATAAAATAGGGGCTGCAAAGTTAGTATAAAACTTCTCTGTTTTTTTTATTTATCTAAATGAAATTCAGTATAAAGTTTGTTCATTGAAAATCATACGTAAATTATTTCTTTAGGGGGTAAAGTTAGCATAGCAGTTAGCAGTTAGAAAGTTTTACAATTTAACACGAGTAAAACCGCGGGGCG
The DNA here is from genome assembly GCA_020976665.1 of Heortia vitessoides. Classification (NCBI taxonomy): domain Eukaryota; kingdom Metazoa; phylum Arthropoda; class Insecta; order Lepidoptera; family Crambidae; genus Heortia; species Heortia vitessoides. The sequence continues at coordinate 16,458,485 of JACJUM010002543.1, forward strand.
CAGCTATTAGTATATAAAACAGAATAAACCAAAACATAAATACATCAAAACATAACCAACGATAAATAAATACGGGAATATTGAAACAAGGCAGCGTACACATCACTGCAACTTAAATACCCACCTCACGTCCGCATTATTTAGTTAGACACGGCAAAAAAGGGCCAGTTTCACATCATTAAGAGCCCAGCCAGTACTCAGCGGACAGATACGTCTTATTCAACCACGAATAAATAAGATGCGCTCCCGTCTAGTAAAATATTAGATGCAAACACACGCAAAAATGTCGTACCACATTTTCATACGTATAAGGGCGCATGGGGCCCGCTCGGCACCACTTGACGTTCTGCTAAATTGGACGCTTTGTAAATGCACGAAAAGGCCGATTAAAATTAACGCGTCGCCACCACTTTTTGCCGTTCCGTAGTGCCAATGTCAATTTAACTCACTATATAGATATAAATTACAGTTGTCCCTCGGTACGTCCGTAAATAAGTGTGCGAACGCGCGGCATTTTTTTATTTTTAACCAATTTAAATGTCCCGGTGCGAATTTGGTGCACCTTTGTTTTTGCGCAGTAGAGTTTCCCTCAAATTTTGAAAATAGTTACCTTTTTATAGTTCACATGCCCCTTTACATTGAAATGCTCGATGGCGCTGATGGTGGTTGATCCAACTTGTGCGTCAAAGGTTAAGGATTCGATTCTCTCTCAGGGCAAATATTTATAAGATGAATTTTCATTTGTTATGTGTCTAAGAGTTATTCCTCTGTTATCTGATATCTGTAACACGAGATTGTTTTTATTAGACTAGGGCAACAAACAAACGTACTGTCCGAGTTATAGTAAGCGTCAAGGCAGCTTATCGACACTTGTAATATCATAGCGCATTGCCAACCTTACGACTTGTAGTGAAGATAATATTTTTTTCACTGTCTCGTTAATCCTTCACACCGGAACACAGCAGTATAGACACTGCTCCTTGATGGTCAAAAAAAAATTTAAAGAAGTACCTACAAGGTCTACCTAAAATTTTACAAACACATATTATGATTTATAATAAAATGTTAATTTCGTTAAATTGTAATTATGATAATAGAGCCGACAGACGGTGGTATATCCATCCGAAAAAGTGTGGCTGAAATGCACAGTACCGGGATGAGCAGCAGCATCCCCATTCAAAATCTGCGCTTTGCCATTGCCACCATGCTTATCCAGACCGTCAATAATGAGTAAATCCTCCCTTACTCAGGGAGGCCTATGTCCAGCAGTGGACATTTTATGGCTGCTATGATGATAATGATGATGAGGAATTTAATTTTAAATTACGATTGAAAAAATTAAGATCCAGTGTTCTGTGACAGCGTTTTAATAGGAAATTTATTTGAAACCTATCACTTTTTAGTCTTGCAACTTTTATATCAACGATCATCAACAGATCATTTCAATAATAAAACATATAGCCTCAATACTCTTTGTATTTTTGACTTCATTACCAATTGATACGAACACATTATCACTTTTAATAACCAGAACCAGTACTTGGAATAATTTATTAAATAAAAAACAGTGCGCACCTAAACTCGGCCTCAAGTGTAACTCTAGATTGACAGCACATAAAAACGATAGAGAAATCCCGCGGCCTCGGCTGCCTCTCCTAATCTAGATAGCTTGTTCGTTGTTTTACATATAAAGACCAGCGCTGGGACACGTGAGACACATGCCACGAAGAAATACTGTTACTACCACCTTATTAGAATAAAATAAAATAATAGTTTCGTTTCTTGTTAACGTCAAATTGTAAACAAAATGGTTGCTATTTGATTTTATCGTTCACTACGGTTTTACTCACGTGGTTTCCGATTCCGTATTAATAGGTTATAAAGTATAGTTTAATTTATTTGGTTTGAAGTTAAAGGTTTTATGCATAGAAAAATCCTGAATTATATTTAAGATAATATTTGATAGAAAAAAATCAACTTATCGCTTGTTTTTCGAACGCGGTTTATTTCACTTTAAACATTTTTTGTTGGACATTTTGATTATCTTATTTGCCTTCTTGAGAACGGTTGCCGCAAAGTAAATGTAAAAATTCTAATAGCCTATTTTAAATGTAAAATTATAAATGTACACACCATTTTTTATTATTTTATTTGGTACGTCAAAGATCGCTACATTATTATCATAACAGCCGTTAAACGTCCACTGTTGGACATAGGCCTCCCCAAGAGAGGGTGAAATTGCCTATAATTGCCGCGCTGGGCAAGCGTGGTGGCAATCGAGACGTGAATGCTGCTACCCACTCTCGTCCTGGAGCATTTGAGCTATACTGTTGCCTTTTACAACACCTGGCACAAAGGGAAGTGCTATTGTACTCCACCCCACATCCAAATTGCTACATGGTATTTAACAAATTATAAAAATAAGTATTTTGTTGCATATAACATTTTTGTTAATTTTAACTATAATAATAATAAATTCCCACAACATCTCATACATTGACCTGACTCCGTGGTAAGTCGCTTAAAGCACTTGTGTTACGGACGCCAGACAACAGAGGAATCACAAATATACTACTTAAATACATATATTTTACACCCATACACAGAGCAAACACAAATATCATCATATAAATATTTGCTCTGGGTGGGAATCGAACCCACGACCCCTGGTGCACAAGACAGGATCACTACCATCTGCGCCATCGGGCCCGTTATTATTATTATTATTATTAATTTTAACTATATATTTATACATCGGTGTCACATTTTAAACTGCACAACTAATAATATGGTAAATGGATTATTTTTCTTAAAATGCGTACTTATTATCCAGTTATTTTATTATCAATGACCGTTTTCCCCAAAGATGAGAAAAAATGAGTCGATTGTACACAGTATCAAAGAATGATCACCATAAAGGATTATTATGTCACTGCAGATACAAGTAAAGATAGTGCACTTTACAACATGGCTACAGATAGCTTCCGTCCTCAGAACAAATTGTAAATATATTCAAGAGGTCATAGAGCGAGAGCCGTAGAGGGAGACAGAGAAAGTTAATGAATGGTCTCCATTAGACGGTAACAATTACATCTTAACAGAACTGCAGAGGACGTATAAAGTACCCCTTGCATATACTGGTGTGGGGTGGCAACACTCGACGGTTCTGACAGGACTTTTTAAACGCTTCTGATGATTTTATGTATTTTTTATATATGTTTGTAACTGACTCATTCGAAGTCGACTTTTATATCAAAAATTTCGGTTCTAATCAGTTTTAATACAATATTACGATAAGATGATCGCATTGTTCTGATCAGGGTCCTCAGGATGAAAGATAGTTTTCTATGTAAGAGCAAGTGAGACCACGCAGCCTGCGCATGCGTATTTTACCTACCTAATTTCCAGCTTAAGTACTCATCTAGTTAATATTATTTTACAATTAATCAAACTAAAAAGTGAAAAATATATTTTTTTAATAGTTTTTGTGTTCTTTATTATTTTCATTTTGTTATAATTATATTACTAAGTTGATAAAGAAGCACAAAGATTGCATGCTAGTAGCTCGAGGGCCGAAGTTCGCGAATAATCATGAACGCGCCATCAACATCACATAAACTATCTGAAGCCCACTGTTGAAAATAGGTGTCCACATGATAGGAGGATTTTTGGCCATAATTGGCAATCTTAATGATGTTATGAGAACTAGAAGTCAGGGAACAGTTCAAACCAAATTATATATATATATATTTCATAAATTTATCCTGTCTGTTATACGATAATGTATTCGGCAAAATGATATTTAATTATTCAATGTGTTGTTACACAATACAACTAACAATAAGATCGTAGAAACGGATGTATCTATAAATCGAATACTGATATACCTTAATAATTTCAAATCATGGTCACCCCAAACGCGAGGGCGGCGGACTACCGGCGTGTGCGCACCGCTTTCTACACCAAGGAATAATGGCCGGCAATTAATATTATACACCACTTCTAAACTGATCTTCAGTTCAAAGAGAACATAACGCGGTTGGAGCCCAAATAACACTGGCCATTCGGCTGCAAAACCCATTTTAACTTGATCCCTAGGTTCAGGACGATCTTACGCAATGCAGGTTAAGTTAAACTGGATTGCTGATAACCAGTACACATAGAAATGTATTCTTGTAAACCCAATGTGTTAAGAACTAAGGTTCTATACGACGATGTGTATAGGGAAATTATGTGATCCTAGAAATAAGAACTATCCTAAGCTGATCTATGAGTTAGACGGCTCCTTTGCTTGAGTATATACTTTTATGTATCCCGGTTTAATAGACCTCAAAGTTAAACGTGTCGTTATGCAACCGAGGACCAAGCTATACCGGTTCTTCTTACCTGTATCAGCTGACAAACAGTTAAGAAAAGGATTAATTAATATCATAAGGCTGTTTTATTACTTCCAGTATAACCTGATCTTCGTGTTGAATATAATTGACAACATAGAAGTATCAAGCGTGACTGGGCACATTCTAGTATCATCCATTAAAACGTGATCCGTTCACCGGAGAGAATTCAGACTAATGATAGATCAATTAATACTGGGAAGTACTTTATACCTGCCATTGTGACTTACACACTAAGAGCCTCTTTAAAAACGATCTGTATCTCCATGGATAGCAAGTATTTATCTACATATATAGGATAAATTAGAATATATTAATTATATATATATTTATATATATATATATATATTTTTTTTTATGAAAATTATATCAGATAAATATTAGTAGTATTACGATGTTGTTGAGACGTTGGTTTTAAGGATTCTATACAATCCTTTCGTGATGAGAGCCTGAATCTATCACTGTTTTCTAGCAGGTTCACTCTTGGTGACACATGTCATAAGTTTACCAGCTTCCAAATTAATATAAACTAATAGCTGATGCACAATGCAGACTACTTTAAAGAAACCCAAACTTTAGTCAGTTTTGGGTTCTTTAAGAAGTAATTCAATAGGTCCAAAGGGGGCTCATACTAGCAGCTTGCCATCACAATATAAAATACTAGGTAACGTTGATAGCTCCAAAGGATTATCAAGATCATCTATGAGTACAGAATGTAGTTCTCACATACTTGGACAAAAATTAATTCCCTTTTTTGAGGCATTGATCATAGAAAGAAAGAACTCCAAGAAAGAAGAATTTGCTTATAATTACCGCGCTGGGCAAGCGTGGTGCTAATCGCAGAGCGTAGCTTCGCGACGGATATGCTGCTGACCATCCCCGCCCACTTGCATGTGAGCCACACTGTTTTAAGTGGATACACCGCCATCTATTGATTCTGGTACCTATGTGGGGAGATACTATTCTATTTGGTCGGTACTACACGGCCATGGGGTGATTTAAAAGTACTTATATTTCTTATAACCTTATAATATATGAAATTGAAAATAAAACAAGAGAAAGAGTGTTTAGTCAGTTAGAAATAAGTATAAACTTTAAATTAAATCAAACAATACAACTAAAGCATGTAACTCTTAGCCAGTTATAACATCAGTACTAAATCGCTAATTGAATTGATAGTCTTCATTTATGAATATTAAAACTAACGTCAATAGGTCTAAAATCAGTTCGTGTATAAAAGGTACGGCCACCAATCATACTTTGACTGGATAATAAATGGCCTGACATGTTTCTAGTGTTAGGCACACCCTATTTATTAAACTCTGACCATGAGAACACAGGCACCCAAATCGATCATCCATTCACCTTTCAAACTAATGTACCCGATCGCCACTGCTATCGGATCTTAAGTAAATTCTTATAGTGTTTCCGAAAAATTATCGTCACGCCCCCACGAGATGTGATGGCTGCTGCTTGTGCTGGGTTTTGTGGGTACTGCATGATCCGAATCGAGGTCGATCCGGGTCGAATATCTGGTCCCAAGAAGCGTCATTCGGAAACCAAATAAAAAGAAACAGTTTATTTCCTTTTCATTAGCGTTACTAAGTTTATATAATCATTATTACACCACAATAGAGTAATTGATATTGAAAAATGATAAAGCAGAAAAAAGAAGAATAAATGTATATTTATATTCAGTTAAGTATAAGTTCATAAAACAGATACGATGATAATAAATCACTTAAATAAATGATAAAGCACGTGTGTTACGGATATCAGACAACAGAGGAATCACAAATATACTACTTAAATACGTATATTTAACACTCAGATACAGAACAAGCATAAATATCATCATACAAACATTTGTCATGCGTGGGGATCGAACCCACAACCTTTGGCGCACAAGACCGGATCACTACTATCTGCGCCATTGGGCCTGTCAAAAGCTTATAGGTTCTAACTCTAATGTTAAATTAACAGTTTTTTACTGAATGTACATAAGTGTTACGTAAAGTATGTATTTATTTTAACTTATATCTGAAATAGTTTCAAATAACGTTGATGTAATTAAGACAACGCTAACTTTTAAAAAGGGAACACACAATTCAAAGCAGAAACCGAACCAAAAAGTGAAGATATCAAAACCGTCTTTTTTAAAACTTATTCGACAAACAATCATACAGACCGCGTCACCGCATCCTATACACATTCGTAAAACCACAAAGATATCACTAGCTCGATGCCAACCTTATAACTTGAAGGTTTACCCATTAATTTCACTGCCTCTCTCCCCCTCCAAACCGGGACAGCAACGCGAACCTGCTATTTCGCGACGGTACCCGTGACACTTGTTTGAGACGTTAACGGTACCTATATGCACTTAAAAATATCCCTTGAACATTCACTCCCATAATAACTACGCAGTTAAACGTACATTTCTCTTGAAATCATCGGATCATTCAACCTACTTCCTAATAGCTTGCTAATCATCTACGCTGTCAACCGCAGTCGGCACTTCAGAAGCCTTAATGCAATCAATTGAAGGCAATCTGCGCATACATATACACTTATTGAAGCACCAGAAACTTGTCCGTCTGTGCAGATAGCATCTCAGATATGAGACCGTATGAATATTCTGCTGATTATAATATTAGCCTATTTACAGGCAGCTTTACCAGTTTGCAAGAGATGCCTCGTAGTTCTAGTGTATTGCAGTTTACTGAGTGACTTTACTGTTTATTTATTTTAACTAGCTTGCTAAAGTATAATATAATGAAATTGGGTTACTGTACCAACACTCGGAATAATCTCAAAGAACTTATGGTGACCAGCATCATAAGTAGACCTAGAGGATTAGCTATAGTTTTACCAACATATTGCTTTCCGCGTAGAACTAAAAAACATCCACGAATTGGTATAACGCATAGTAATTATAGCGTATACATGTATGCTCATTGAAGTCTATATTCATCATTATAGCCATTTGAAGTCCACTGCTGGACATAAGCCTCTCCATGAAAGGAGGTTTCTTGCCTATAATTGCCGCGCTGGGCAAGCGTATTGGCAATCGCCGAGTGCAGCTTTCTTGACGGGACGCTGCTGCCCCATGTGCATTTGAGCTGCTCTGTTTCGATTGTATATACCGCCATCCAACGGTTCTGGTACCTTAGTCGCCTCTTTCGACACCTGGTGCAGTGGTAGGTACTATTCTATTCTGCCGGTACCTCACGTCTCAGTCTATAATAGTGTTGATAGATTTTCAAAATGCTCTACAGTACATTATTAAAAAATATCTGTTTAGATTTGTTGATACTTTCGGCCTCAATGAAAATAAACGCGGGATCTTCTCCAGGATTAGAATTAACTTTTGCCCTCTGCTCAAAATGAAAGCTAAATCAAAAAAATTACTACATTCAAAAGCACACCTTAGCTATTTCCTTTTTTATAGATAATACATACATAAATAAACAAAATACTGCATCAAATTGACATGCCGGATTGCACGAAAGGACGGACTAGACAGGGGCTGGCATTTATAGTCTAACCGGGAGAATTATTAAAAATCTATCATCATAAAATATTCTTTTATTTTAATATCTCTATCATAATCAGCGATTGCATGGTATCTGAATATCAGTGGAATCATTTAAAAAAATTTATTCTTATATGGACACGATGGGACGGGGAAAAATGACTACCATATTTCCTTGTTTTATTTATTTTTTGCTTTCATTCAAATGGTCACTTTCCATTTTTAAAAGCGCATCGCAAGAAAACAGGAGTGAGTCTCCTGCGCAAGATTTGTTCTGCTTTCATTTAATAATTATATTTATTTAAGTCTATTTAATTTAAGTTATATTTGTATAATTTAGTTGAGTCAATTTACCTAGCGTAAAACAAATTTTGTTTGTATATAGACACGATCGGAAGGGTAAACGTGTCAGCTGTAGTGCCTGTTTTATTTATGCTTCCATTAAAATGATCACTTTTGATTTTTAAAAGCACAACGCTTGAAATCTAGACTGACTCCCCTGGGCGAGATTAATTCTTTTACTTGATGATTATATTTATTTTGCATACAAATGAAAGTAATAAGAAAATCAACAGTCGGATAATATTACCCAGTGTGGATATAGTAAAACAGTATATCTAATAATAATAATTCATAAAATTATGTAAAAACTCTTTCATTATTTGCTTGAACTTCAAATTAAACTGCACACATCATTCCAATACAGTAGTTAATCAAATCGTAGTAACAGTAACATTTACTTTGATTAACTTTATGAAAGATTAAAAAGATTAAAGGAATAGTTTAAGTTAAAATAGAGATTAAAATCGATAGTCTCGAAGCCCTTGTAGAAGTAACTTCAGATTCTGAACATTTTAATACAAATTTTGTTTTGCAAACTAATATATTTGCTTCTAATAGTATGCAGTACCCAAATAAGAAGTGCAAATACAAACACACAATAAGTGATCAAAATAAAAAACTGCAAGAAGTTAATGAAGTTGCCACAAAAAAAACTTACTATCGCTTAGCGAAACATCAATGCTAATTAACATCTTTGCTAATAAGATATCGTTTACTTGTACCGGTTAGAAAACTATGTATATAGTATTCTAAAAGAGTTTTTTGTTATTTACTCCGCAACAAACACTTTCTCTCGATCCTCTCGCCTTATTTGGTATATAATTCGTACTAGATGTTAGAACGGCTTGTTCTCTCCGTCCAGTTGCATTCCTAGCCCATGTTAGATAGACACTTTCGTTTGACTTGCTGTTCCTTATATGTATAGACATAAAGGTTGAATTAGAATGCGTGTTATTTGCATTTGCTTTAAAAAATAAGGGATTAACATTTTCTTGGTGTATTTGAAATATTTGTACAATGTCGGTGCGGATTGGAATCGGTTCCAATGCAATTTCCATGCACGTTTGATTGAATAACTTAAAGCTATCAGGTTTATGGGATAACCAGCCTGTTAATTCTCTTGCTGACAAATGTGTTTACCAGATCATAGATACAGTACCATTATCATTACAGCCATTGGAAGTCCACTGCTGGACATAGCCTCCCCAAGAAACGGGGGAATCTTGTCTATAATTGCCGCGCTGGGCAAGCGTGTTGGCAATCGCAGAGTGCAGCTTCTGCAACGGGGAGACTGCTGCCCACCTCTGCCCTGTGCATTTAAGCTGCACTGTTTCGCAGTGCTACTTACACAGTTTACATATGCTACTTTCACAGTTTTCTAGTAAAACCTGTGAAAATGGCAAGTCGAAAGCAATTCAAATATATAAAGCTCGCAACAAAACTTCTACTCTTTACTTTTTTACTAATCTAAAGTCTCATAGTAAATAAATAATATATTCACATAAATTAATTCTACAATTAACTATAAAAAAGCGCTTATCTAAAAAAACAATGTGTAACTGTTGCTAGTAATAACAATTATATTCCCTTACAAGAGAATCTATAAAAAAACTTCCCACGACTTTTCAACATGGCGTCGGGTCGGCACCTTTGAAGTGGGGGGAATTACGACTAATTAGTTAAGACAATAGCTGAAACAAGCAATTAAAGGCTTTATCGGCGTCGACGAAAATTCAACAAATTATAAACATTACGTTTGCTTTGACTGATGGCAGGTGGTGAAAAAATTAAGTGTCCAGATGTGAGATAAATCGTCTACTGACATTTGTTTGTTCAACAGCAGTGTACAGTCCACGAAATCTTTCCATTTTAAATTTTTATACATGTACAAGAATTTTTTTTTTTAAATAAAATGATTATATTTCATTAAATCCTAGTCTATCTGATCAACCTAACCTAGTCATCTTAGACCAGCAATTAAATTTGACTTACGGGTTTATCCATGAAAACGTCAACAGAGGTACTGTAGCATTTCCTATATCATCATCATGTTTACAGCTATTGAAAGTCTACTGCTACACATGGGGGGCCCCCCAAAAATGGCGAATTTTGTCCACAATTAGCCCGTTAGGCAATCGTGTTGGCAACCGCAGAACAGCTTTCACGACGGGGTTGCTGCTACCCATCCCCACCCTTTGCACGTCAGTTCTAGTACCTTAGTTACTTCTTACGACACCTGGTACAGGAGCAGGTATTCTGCTCTGCCCTCTCCCCTTCCAAAGTAGATGATGACTTGAACCTCTCAAACGTACTCTTTATGACTAGATTATCAGTATCAAAACATTAGTTCAATATGAAAACCAGTAGATAACTCCATGCAAACAAGCCACCATATCAAATACCATCAGATCGAGCACTACAATCAAACACAGACACCATTGACGGAAATTATGTACATGAAGGCAGAGATCAATAACGCAGAGGGGGAACTGAGTGAAGTATCGGGTACCGACCTAGATCTAGCGATAGGCGGACACGCCCTTGCGTTGAGATATACCATGAATTACTACTGCGAATGTAAATTCTTGGGATGCGTTCTCATTTGCTTATTCTGAGGCCGGCGGATTCTGCAGCTCCTATATGTGACGTTTAATCTTGTGTGATATGTATATAAGTGATAAATGTGATGATAAATTTCCTTTTTTTAGTGATTAGTTTTTAGTTTTCCTTTGCTACTCGTTTGATATTTTCAGCTAGTTCATCATCATACCAGCTATTGAAAGTCCACTGCTGAACATAGGCCTCCTCAAAAAGGGGAAATTTTCTCTATAATAACCGCGCTGAACAAACGTGTTTGCAATCGCTGAGTGCAGCTTTCGCGACACGGATGCTGCTGCCAATCCCGCCCTGTGAATTAGAACTGCACTGTTTCGAATGGATATACTGCGACCTATCGGTTCAAGTAGCTTTGTCGCCTCTTACGACACCTGGTACAGGGGGAGGTACTGTTCTACTCTGCCGGTACCCCATGGCTAATTAAGCTAGTCAATATAATATATATATTGGAGAGAACTCTAGCCTGTTATAAAAAGTAAGTAAAAAGATTTAGTAATTCTAGTGTATGCTTGGTGTTCGAAATTTGTTGATAAGTTTTGTAAAAATTTTGTGAAGTCTCTTTCATCATTTGTTATTTTTCACTTTATTTAAATAATTGTGTAAAGTTTATTTTGTTTACCTCACAATTATTGATGATGATATTATCTAGACTATTATAAACAGAGGGTATAATTGTCGTGAATTTAGTTAAAAAAAGTTCTAGCGACGTTTGATATGTACCTTTACACAATTTATGTTTTGTACGGATATATTGCTTAACCCGACCAAAGACATGGCAAACCACTAGTTTTTACATATTTTAGATAATTAAAAAGGTGCCCATCAATAATATATATTCAGTTTCCTGCACAATTGGTTCGATTTACTCGTGAATTTACAATATTATAACAATTTGCAAAATATATCTTACCGGTAAGAAACTCAATTCCAATATGTCAATGAGTCGATAAACAAGTTCTTATGGAACTTCCGTATAAAGAATTGGTAATTTAAATCAGCAATTACGATACAGAAACAATCTCATAATCGCACTTAAGTCGATATTAACATGCCTAATTGCAGAAGCATTTAATCAACACCTTATATTCATAAATAATTATATCTTTCACATACCATCGGTGTACCCACCCCTTTGGGAGCGCTATCTGTTGGAAACAACGATAGTAGGCAGCCGCGCGAATTCCAATCTTACACGTATCATGTTAAGGTTGAAACGATTAAATTCTGATATATGGGATAGCAAATAGACGATGGTGGTTACTTGGTACAGGTTAATGCCATAATAACGCCGATGACAGCTAGTCTGGAGCATAACGGAGTTATGGGCAACAAACCAGGCTGTTTCAATTAAGACTGAGAGAGGAAAGGGGTGGTTAGCCACTAGATTATAAGGTTCGAGAGATGACTTTTCAAAATGTATGATTGTTTATTCTTTAGAGCTTCCTGCGAAACTTCCTACATACTCCTATTAATAACAGACAATAGCTTTGTAATTAAAAGTTAGGTTTATGTTCGATAAAAAATGTTGAATCAATTGATGTACTTCTAAATGATGTTGTTTGATCATAAACAATAGTTACTGTTTTAAGGTGGAGTTGAATTGAAGTCTTAATTGTGTTTACCATTTATGGTGCTGAACTTTGATAATGGCGTCTGTGAAGTCACTATTTCAACAATAATATAATGCCTTCTTTTGGACGAACCGAATGTTGGACTCAGACGTCAATTGCAGCGCCAACGAACGAGAAAGCAGGTTGCTCGTTAATGAGTAGAGCGCAGCTTTCGCGGTGGGAATGCTGCTGCCCATCCCCGCTCCCCGCTCTGCTGCCGCCCATCTGTCGGTTCTGGGAGTAATACTAGAGACTAAGAGGGAGATACTATTCTACTCTGCGGATACCTCAATTTATAATGCTTTCATTAATTATTAATATATCATATTGATTTTACACGCTAATCTACTAACGAATTCTATAGTAACACGCGATAAGAGAAAAAAATAACCAGCTTTCCTCGCAGTCTCTCGCTCGCTTTATGAACCGGCCGCAAAGTAAATTTAAAGAACCATCTAGTGATGTTAGTTCAGTTTTAAGCTGGCCTTGCAATTGCTTGATCTATTTCAAGTTCTCAACATTGGCTGTGTCCCAATACTACGCATTTTGATCTTACCTATTATAATATTGTTCTCTCTTTATACATCGTGATCTATCTTAGACATAAGTGACTAATTAAACATCATCTCAAGCACTCGTAGCAACTTTATTCTAATTTTATTATCTTGATGTAGTTCATTATTAAATTTAGTAGAATAGCTGATGACATAAGAACAGTTATAAAATGTTTTAAACTGGCAGTAAGAGAAAATTTAAAAAAAAATTATAATTACAAAATATATACAAATATAATAAAAAATAATAATAAAAGTTGATAGTTTTGCTCAAGTCCTAACTTTAATGTCGTAATTGAGCCTTAACTTGGAATGCCTCAGATTCTGCACCCAGTTAACACATTTAAAAAAAGTTCCTACAACTTTTTCTGGAGCGCCTCTAGTTTATTTACTATTCGCTATTATTATGTTAGCCGTGAGGTACCAGTAGAGTAGAATAGTACCTCCCCCTGTACCAGGTGTCGTAAGAGGCGACTAAGGTATACAAAAAAAGGTCAGCTCAAATGTACAGGGCAGGGATGGGCAGCAGCTTTCCCGACGCGAAAGTTGCGCTCTGCGATTGCCAACACGCTTGCCCAGCGCGGCAATTATGGGAAATATACCCCCTTTCTTGGGGAGGCCTATTTTCAACAGTGGACTTTTAATAGCTGATAATGATGTATATGATGTAACCATAACCTTATACCGAACAACTGGTACGTACTCAACATTATATCAAACACAAAATTAATACAACTAACGCCATCTATAAAAATACGAATGAATCATAGAATGCGCCAATAGGAATTACGCGCTGTGTAATAACACGGTAGTGCTGCCTAGGCCGTTTGTCAGTCTAGCTTTTAGTAGTTGTTAGAGTCAGCCTATCTGGAATTGATTAATAATAATAAGCAGTTGGTCGACCATATAAATTTTTCAATTTTACAGTCATTTGTCAGAGTCTAGTGAGGCAGTTACCGTTTTAAATGGGTGATATATCGGTGTTATTTGTTGGTAGTCCCTCTCAGGATTCCTTAGATGTGTGGTACCAGCAGAGTAGAATAAAACCTCCCCCTGTGCCAGGCAACTGAGATACCAAAACCGACAGATACCGCGGTACCAAAAGTACCGCACATACTTTCATATGCTTTTTTAAAAACCTTACCCCTTAAAAAACATTATTTATGTGCATAGATGACTGATTTCACTCTCGTTGTCCTTAGAACAGTTGGATTTTTTTCTGATAACTGACGAGCAAGATGTCGCATTCAGTAGTGCCTTTCTTGTATGCGTATATAGGTCGTGGGTTCGGTTCCACCAAAACTACGATTAATGTAACGAATATTTGTGTTTCTTCACTGCATATATTTTCTACACGCCACGTGTTGACTTGCTGACAGCCATTTGAGAAATACACAGTCAGCCTATATTGAATGCAAATTTATGCACAAACTTAATCACGTATCCGTAGTCAGGCGTTAGATTTATTTTAAGAGCTAATTAGAAAACACTAGCGAAATACACTAATTGGTTATCGTAATGGCTTTGCGAAATAATGTAGTTATTAATAAATAAGAAATTAATTAGGGCTTAAATTATATGAAGCTGTTAAATTTGGTAAGGTAAGTCATTAATATTAGTTCAATTACTGCATTATTGATGCGGTGTTGCATTAATTTAATAATCTTAAGATGCAATAACGGCTCGGATTGCTAATGACTGGATTAAATTAGTGAGACGTCTGGAATTAATGATATGGCTATTGGAATCTACCAGCTATTTCTCAGAACCCAGTAACCCAGGAGCAAAGCAGTTAATTTTGAAAAAAAAATGTATATACATGCTAAGACTTTTAGGTATTGGATCCAGCACGGAGTAACTTGAGCTAATAATTATTGGGTTACCCATCCAAAAACAAACCTTTGCTAAAGTTGCTTAACCACAACGATCGTGCTGGAAGCGGGTTAACCGTTACGCCATGAATTCTTAACTAAAAGGTTTCTAAATACAGATTTTAACATACGCACCATAATGATCTCAAAACCAAATTAAGTTAAATTTAATTATATAACACTTTCAAAGGCTTTGGAACGCGGATTTTTGTAATTTTTTACATTTTTAATGAAAAGAGTTATATTTCCTGTCACAAAAGTAAAATAGTACAGGAATTGTCCCCCGTAAGGTTCTGAAATGACCACACAGACGGACAGACGATCTCACTAGAACCGCAGGCATACAACCGGTCCTATTAGAAATCTCTCGGAGAATCCTTTGTAATGATGATTAATTGATATAAAGATAATCTTTCCGATACTCGACAGATTCAGCTGATAGTTTATCTATCAGATATGCTACGACTTTTTATTATTTCATAGGAATCCTCAGACTTAAATTAGAAATAGACCTCCTCAAAAAAGGGAATATTGCCTATAGTTGCTGCGCTAAGCGACGTGGTAGCAATGTCAGAGCATCGCTTCACGGTGGGAATGCTGCTGCCCATGCCTGCCTAGATACATTTAAACCACTTTATTTCAGGTGAATATACCGCCACCTGTCGGTTCCTGTACCTTAGTCGCCTCTTATGACTCCTGGCACAGGAGACGGTACCCCATAGTTAATTCGATATTTTAAAAATTTATTATTAACAAACCTAGCCCCAAGACATAATTATTATCTATATACATCACGGCTGTGTTCCATTGGGTATGCAGAGAGTATAGATCTCCACTTGTTACGATCCTGGCATACCTCACTCGCTTCCTTTAAATGCATTCCTACACGCTCGTTTATTCTTGGTACTTCTGACCTGACCCTCTTTAAATACCTATTCTACCTGGTTAAGATATGTACGCCTAGGTCGTCCTATACCAACTCTTCCACTCACTTCCGTTCTATATATGTATTTGTACAGTCATTCTACTTTCATCTCGACCGACATCTTTGCCGTGCCCGATGGTGCAGATGGTAGTGATCTTGTGCGCCAAGAGTCGTGGGTTTGATTGCTATAGAGCAAATATTTAAATGATATCTGTGTTTGTTCTGTATCTGGGTGTTAAGTATGTATAAGTAGTATATTTGTAATAACTCTGTTGTCTAGCGTCCGTAACACAAGTGCTTTCGGCGACTCACCACGGAGTCAGGTCAATGTATATGAAAAATAAACAAAATCATTCTTCCTTTCTAGATGTCTGAAACATCTCGACATTCCTTTTTTTTTATTGTCGTTACAACATCATATATTACACCACATCGATCTATTATATCTATCCCACATAATATACTCTAGTTTCCTAAAACGTTTCAGGACCTACTCCGGAGTACTAAGACGCTTCGGGAAATACTCTCGGGTACTAAAATCCCATGCGTCCCGGACCCTGAGACATTCACGTTTTGCCGATTGAGTAATTATTCGTAATCGCCGAGCGCCCAAAACTGCCGGACGGAATCTAGGGCTGCCAATAACCGATTCCTTATATATTCCCTATATAATGAGCAGCACTTAAGTTACCCCATATATTTAACACGCAGACACAGAAAAACATAATTATTCATCCAATAAATACTTGTACTTCGTTTGACCGTTCAATAATGAAATGGTAAGAAATAGATCATTATTATTACAGCTATTGGAAGTCCATTTCTGGATATAGGACTCCCTAAGAAATGGGGAATTTTACCTATAATTGCCGCGCTGGACAAGCGTGTCAGCAATAGCAGCGAGCAGCTTTCCCGACGGGAATGCTGCTGCTCATCCCCACCCTATGCATTTGAGCTATACTGTCTCGGATGGATATACCGTCATCCGTCGGTTCCAGCATCTTAGTCGCCTCTTACAACATCTGGTACAGAGGAACCGGCATAGATAGAAAGGCACAATTTCGCAATTATATTCTTATATGTATTCATGAGTTTATTGGTTTTTATAGTTCAAATTTACTAAATTGTGACATCGATTATATCATCATAGGTTTAGCAACATAACAAATGATTCAAAAATATGAGTCCATCAATGTAACTCTTAATGCATCATAATATGAATAATGACACTTAGGAGAATAGGCACAGAGTTGACAGTCGGACGTATTTATGATCATAATTTAGACGATGTTATTAGCAAATAAATAGTTTTGTATTAACTTTATTAAGAAATTACTCAAAACAATTTCAAATTTATTTAAAAATGTTCATGCAGGTGAAGAATTAACTTCGAAACATTGAAATACATTCATTAGTAAACTATCAGTAAGAATTGTGAAAGTATGTATGAATGTATGTAAATTACACGCCAGAATGGTAGATAGACACAGATCTTGATAAAATTTGGTACAGAGATTTCAATAGTCTGGAATAACACATAGGCTATTTTTGTACCGAAAACATGTTCCTGTGGGATACATTCGGTTTTTTTTCTCTATTGAATTAGCACAACTTTTTGGCACAGCTTAGCTGTCCTATAGCAACATAGAATTCTTCCCAAAATAAGTTCTTCAGGGATGCGATATGGCTCTCGCGGAAAAAGTCGCGGATGGAAAGTTAGTTTTAAACATTAATTTTACTCACATTTATCTGTATTGAATAATAAAAAAGGTTGCACTAACTAAAAAGTGGCAACCCTACTCCGAAAATTTCGGTGCGCGCTGCCACCAGTTTTTGCGCGCGCAGCCTCGCGTCGGCTGAGCAATTTTTAATTAAACTTTAGCGCTTTATTACTAAAACTATTCGCCGTATTCCTCTGTTATGGGAACACGTATTTTTTTGAGAATGTGATCACCTTTTTTTCAACGAATGAATGTAGATATTGTTAGTTATGTAACTTCATATTTTTTTAAAGAAATATCTTTCATATATTTTAGCCTTAAAAAAACCTTTTGGGGGACTCCCGCTGTTCCGAATGGCTAAACCGATATCTGTCGAAGATGATACCGATATACAATAAAGAAAACTTTATTATTCTTACTTATGTATCTACACTACAGCTATCAGAAGTTCACTATTGGACAATGGACTAAGAAAGAAAAATTGCCCATAATTGCCGCGCTGGGCAAATGTGTTAGCAATCGCAGAGCGCAGCTTTCGCGACGGGGATGCTGCTGCCCAACCCCATCCTGTGCATTTGAGTTACACTGTTTCGGATCGATATACCGCCATCTGTCGGTTCTGGTACCTCAGTCTCCTCTCAGGATGCCCGGGATAGAGGGAGGTAATATTCTACCCTGCCTTCACGGTTCATATTCATCTTCTATGATATTTTTTTATTTTCATGTAATGGTTGACTGAGAGATATGCCAACTGGCATTAAATAGGCCATTTTTTATTTTATGCAATAAAGCCCAATAAATTAAAAAAAACCTAACTTCAAATGATTCAAGGATAACATTATCGTATTGTCAACTTTGTGTCCTGAAGACATTATGACACATAACCCAGTAATTTCACTGTCTCTCTGACACTTCAAACCGGAACACAGCGATGCGAACACTGCTGCGGCGGTAGAAATAGGCGAGAGTGTGGTACCTGCAGACGGACTTTTGTATGAAGTCTACTTCTAGTGATGCATTTAATAATAAGCAAAGAAAATGAATAAAGAATGAACGATAAAGATCGAACCTGATATCCTTTATCGATATCAAAACTTATAAAATAAATTTATCATCATCGGTGACCAATAAAAAATAAAATAAACTTAAGTCTTTTATCTCACGTATTTCATGAATATTATAAGTACAGAAAAGGCGCCAACGGCATCCAGCATTCATTGTTTAACTTTTTAATTTTGTGTTTGATTGATCGGCGTATCTGAGATACGTCTACACGACCAACACCTCAGTTTCTTTTTTTTTACACTTTTTTTATGACTCGATGTCACCGCCCCACGCGGGCTTATCATGATTTCGACTTTTTTTTTTCTTGGTGATTGAACTTCATGCATTGCTTTATGCATGCGAGTATCAAATAATTTGACACTACTCTATTTTTATTTTCGAATATGCCGCGCTAGATTATTGTCAGAAATGAATTGAAGCAATATATCGAAGGTGCGAAGTTTGAAAGGCCATTTTGATTTTATAGATTCACTTATGTTGTCGTTTATTTTTTATAAACTTGTTTGTGACTCGATTACAGTCATATTGTCTATGGTTCACTGGGACCACAAATTGTTCACTTTATAAATTAAGTAAATTCAAACAAGTAACAAAGACTTTATATACGTTTTAGTTGTTTAAAAGTTTTTAAAGAGATGTGATGAGTGAGAGATGAACACCATAGATCTTATTTATTAAGAGACAACACTCTGCCGATGGGCAGAATAGTAGAATAGTACTTTACTCTGAACAATTACAAAGGCTGAGGCACCGGAACAGACAGACAGCAGTATATCCATGATAATAACGCACACAAAAAATCCCCATAAATAATCCTACGTCTATCATCATCATATCAGCCATTAAGTCCACTGCTGGACATAGGACTCCCCAAGAAAGGGGAAAATTATAGGGAGGGGCCCATAATTGCTGCGCTGAGTAAGCGTGTTGGCAATCGCAGAGCGCAGGTTTCGCGATCGGAATGCTACTGCCCATCCCCGCTCTGTGCATTTGAGCTACACTGATTTGGATTGATATACCGCCACCTGTCGGTACCATTATGAATAAATAATTAAATTCCCACAACATCTAATAATGTATGACCTGATTCCGTGATACGTCGCTTAAAGCACTTGTGTTACGGACATCAGACAACAGCGGCATCACAAATATGCTACTAAAATACATACATTTAACACACAAACACAAAACAAACATAAATGTCAATATACCAATTTTTGTCCCGGGTGAGGTTCGAACCCACGACATCTTCATCTTCATTTGACGTACAAGACAGGACCACTACCATCTTCGCCATCGGGCCCGTTAAATGAACTTTAAATCTGTCATGCATTACATGGCAGTGTGTTGAAATAATGAGCCAAGTTTGTATTGTATTTAATGAGCCAAGCCTGTTATTGAACAATACTAATAACACCTTAATTAGTGCTAAAACAGATTTATGACACGCCTAATTTCATTTAATAATAATCAACAGCAATAATTCAACGTACAGAGTTACGAATCGATTACGCGATTCACTTGTATATTTACATTAGGAATATAATTTCTGTGGCCTGCGCTAAAAGCTATTTAATCAGATACATTAGCCAGCAGTCAGTTATCGTTATGCAAAATGCTTGAAACTAAAATTTACATTTAATAGTATATTCAATATAAATAAATTGACAATAAAAAAAATAATACACATCACACACATGATGGTGTTTCGTGTTATTATTTAAAACTAGATGTCACAAATGCTGTCCTGTCAAAAAAATTATGACGGACCCGATGGCACAGATAGTCTCGTAGTTCATTTCGTGTGTTGTCTAATTATGATAAATAAATTCCCACAACATCTCATATTTATACATAGTCGCCTCTTACGACACCTGGTGCAGAGGCACTATTCTACCGGTACCTCACGGCAATTTTAATAATTACTATAAATCTACCATTTCGGGTGCACTCGCACCTACCGCCATCTAGCGTAACAAAAGCGCTGTCACAATTCTATTCATACCAAAACGCGAACACTGTTCTGTCTGTCTGTTACGCAATCATGCCTAAACTACTGAACCGATTTAAATTAAATTTGGTGAAAACTATCGCTATTGATAGAGCTAGAAGCTTAAAACTTATTATTTAGGCTATCGATTTGTATATATAAATAAATATAACATTCAAAGTTTATATAAGTAAAAAGGTATGGTGCCCAAAGAAACTACTGCACGCGGACGAAGTCGCGGGCACAGCTAGTCGAAGATAAACAGCGAACATTTTCAAATAGAAAGTACGCAACAGGTAGAATTGTTGGAAACAAGACGTCGAAAGTAATGGTTGTGTGTTCGCCCTTTAGCTGGGATGGTCTCAATCGGGGCTCGTCGGCGCATACAATAGAACTGTTCGATTACCCACTCTATTTGTTGGCGAATCATATTTATAAGATTGTGTTATATGTCTGTGTGTTGTGGGCTGTTAAATTGTTCTGACGGTGTTCCCTTCACCGTGGCCAATCGATGTTATTGTGTTGGCAAATAGTTTTGTTCGTATTGTGATGATTTTTCCATAGGAATATGAAAATTTATTATTATATATATTATACTTGATTGTTAGTTCATCATCAGCATAACAGCCATTGCAAATCCACTGCTGGGCATAGGCCTCCCCAAAAGAAGGGGGAAATTAGCCCATAATTGCCGCGCTGGGCAAGCGTGTTGGCAATCGTAAAGTGCAGCTGTCACAAACGCACAAAATATTTTATGTTCCCTCCACGTACATTCAAAGTCACAAATATCTTTAATAATAATAATCTAATTTACCCAACATCTCGCTTTTACCATTTCAATCGTGGCTTAAAGCAATTGTATTACAGACATTAGACAACAAAGGAATCACAAGTGTTACACTTAAATATATATATAACAGAAACAGAAAAAACACAAAAATCATATATAAATATTTGTCCTGACTTGGGACAGAACCCACGAATTTTGGCGCACAAGATCTCTACCATCTGCGGTATCAGTCCAACTTTATACAATTTTTTTTCCGTCAAATATATTTTTTTTAATTGACTAATTACAATATTACTCAAATTACTGATAATCATGATGACCTTACAGGGTTATAGACTTAACAAAAAATAAGTCATTGTGTGTCCTATATCATATAATCTGTAGACACTATTTTAAAACTAAATTAACTGCAGATATATTCATCATTATCATTATAGCATAAGCGGCCGCAAAAAGGTGGAAGATCGCAGAGCGTAGCTTCGCGACGGGAATGCTGTTGCTCATTCCCGCCCTGTTTTCCCGCCATCTGTCATTTCCGGTACCACAGTCGTCTCTTACGACATCTAGTATAGGGAGGCACTACCCTACTCTGCCGGTGCCACACGGAGATAGATACCTATTTGGAATGTTTCATTTAGTTTACCCCCAACCACTGTCCAATCCGCTTGAACATTAAAACTTGGAAATATAACAACACTAAACGCGAAACAATTGAATACACATTTTAATATCCAACACTAGCTACTAATTGAATGTTGTGACAAAATCACAGGAACCCGTAAACGCTGTTAAAATAGAGTTTCCAATGTTGCAAGAATGGCTTGAGAAAAATAAAAATGCCGCCTTCACAATTCTATATTTACGTTTTAAATGTGGTTTTTACGAGCACCTTTGGCTCCGCTACCGAGGCGCGGCTAAGTCATAAGTAGAGGCGGGAGCGTTATTTAATGGGATTAAAATTTTATTGCTGCAGGATCAGGGTACCGGCAGAGTAGAAAAGTACTTTCCCTTGTACCTGGTGTTGGCTAAAGTATTGGAACCGACTGATGGCGATATATCCACCCAAAGTAGTGTTACTAAAATTCAACAGGGTGGGTATAAGATGCAGCATTTCCGGCGATAAGTTGAGCCCTGTGATATTATCATTTATTTTGTTTTCCTTAAGATGACTACAAATTATCATCTTATGTCCACTTTATAAAGTAAATAAAAATAACATTGGATTTTTGTAACAAAAGTCAGACAATTATAAGAACAATTATATAACACTAGCTAACCAGACCGACGCTGACTTGTCGTTGAATATTGCGACTATAAATTGAGGTATAAACTATCATATATCTTCAACATGGTTCAAGTTGTACTCAGTCATTATCATATCAGTCGTAAGACGTCCACTGCTGGACAAAGGCCTCTTCAAGTAATCTCCAATAGGATCTATCCATTGTGGGTAGACGTCCTACTCTACGCGCCGATACGTCGTCTCTATTCCAGAAACTAACGAGCCCATCCTCTTTTAAATCTGTTATATATAAAAAATAAGTAGTGTGAAAATAAATTCACAAGTTTCATTCATCAAATATTTTACGATTAATGAGATGAAAAGCACTGAAAATAAGCACAAGTGCTATAAACGACATAATCTCGTCGTTAAGTTAAAGTATAAGATTTTGTGTGAATTTATTATTTTTTATAATCAAGTATTATTAAATCTGCTACCCGCTACATCTTAACACTAAGCGACGTTACATAAACAGCGTTGATTTTACACCGCGACCGCTCCTGAACTCTGGAAACAACTCACCGGTGAAACTCTAGCCAAAGGTAGCTCTCAACTAACTCATTTATTAATTTGAAAGCATATGACAGACGTATTAGGTGTATTATTAAAGAAAACGATTAGATTTTGCCCAGAATTAATAAAAACAAACAACAAAAGTGATTGACCTTTGAGTGAGGTAGACTCTCCCCTATTTCTACTGCCAAATAGCAGTCTTCGCGTTGCTGTGTTCCTGTTTGAAAGATGAAAGAGGCAGTGAAATTACCGGGTAATGAGATTTAATATCTTCAAGTAACAATGTTAGCAACACACTAGTGATATCCTTGTGGTATTACGTGCGTCTATAGGCTGCGGTGACGCTTACTATCACGCGGAAAATACACTTGGTTGTGGACCTGGTCTAATACAAAAACTGCATATAAAGGTCCTTGCTCAACCCGCGGCGAAGATATCAAATAGTTTACTTACTTCATTCGGTGTTAGACGGGGCCGAGTCCTTAATAAGCCTTGCGTAACACAAATACAAATTTAATATTTTTATTGGGTGCGGTTTAAACCCCTCTTTGACGTTTTCATATACGTTGAGCTGTGTTTGCATGTCATACGTATGTATGTATTTAAGTATTATATTAGTGTTATCTGCGTACTTGCAGAATAAAATAGTACCTTCCTATGTTCCAGGTGTCATAAGAGACTATTGAGGTACCGGAACTGATAGGTGGCGGAATATCCATCCGAAATAGAGTAGCTCAAATGCAACAGGGCGGAGATGGGCAGCAGCATCCAGGAGCATCCAAGTCGCGAAGCTACGCTCTGCGATTGCCATCACGCTTGCCCATCACGTTAATTTTGGTTAAATTCCCACCGTATTCTGCATTGGACTTCCAATTTATCTATTTTTTGTTGTGTACATTTTGTGTTCACCTATAAATTATGGTACATTTAGACTTTATGAGATTAACTAGATGATGCATTTAAATAAAATTTAAAAAAATGGCTGATATCATGCTGATGATTTCTGATTCCCCTGTTGTCTGATTCCCATGTCACAAGTTCCTACTTTCAGCGACTTATCTCGGAGTCAGGTCAATAATTGAATTTATTTAACTATAATTTATAATTAAGTAACTCCGAGGAAGTATTAAGAGGACAACGTTGACAGATGTATGGCAAACAGCAACTCTTTGGAACAACTTCCCTCATCATTCAAACTGGAGCACAGCTATGCGAACTTTACTATTTGTCGGTAGACATAGGTGAGAGTGATCCACTAATGCAGGTGACCTTTGTATGAGGTCTACCTCATCCACCCCCCCCCCCCCCCCCCCCCCCCCCCATAAACCAACACAAGCAGACAGGAGACGACAAACATTAATTTATCACATGCAAGGAATATCAAATACTCTTTAAGTTTTCAACATCTAACTAAAACGTTGGCATGCAAAAAGACACTCGCTTAAGTCTCCCGAGAGCCGGCGACACAAAGCGGACGATTAGCATATCGCAAGGGTGCGTTTACACCGCACGGGCATCCAACGATAATTTACGATGCCGAAATTACCGGTCACAAACAGTTCTGACGTTGGCCGGCTGTAATAATGCTGTATG
This sequence comes from Heortia vitessoides, assembly GCA_020976665.1. NCBI lineage: Eukaryota > Metazoa > Arthropoda > Insecta > Lepidoptera > Crambidae > Heortia > Heortia vitessoides. The sequence goes on from JACJUM010002543.1 coordinate 16,483,286, forward strand.
AATGAATTGTTGGCGCGATGTGGCTAGGCTATTCGTTTTTAGTTGTCCGGTTCAAATGGACACCGACGTCTGGACTTCGTCGAGCCGACAACCGACTATACTTAAGAATTAATAGAATTTACGTAAATGTTTAATAGTTTCTTTGTCTGATTAAAGAATACTACGTTTAGCGTCATATACTGCCAACTTTCGACCTGTTACAATATTTGTCATTCAATTTATTAACTGACAATAAAAATAAAAATATTTCTCATTCAATTGTTTCTAAACTAAACAAACAAAATAAATAAATTCACACAAAATTTATTTAACATATTAATTTTTGCACATATTTTATGAAATAATTATTTGACACTTTAAAGAATCCTTGACTTAACAACGGCTGGATTTTACTTTAATATTATAAGTGTGCTTGCTTTGATATTTCATTAAATGATACAAATTAGATGTAGTTTTTCAGTTGAGTTTTTGTTAAATATCTATTTATATAATTGCAATTTTTATATGAAATGCAATAGAAATTATGTTTATGTTATATTAATTAATAATTTATTACTTAAATTAAGTAAATATTGATTCTCCATTAATTATCAAGCTAAAATTGAATATTTTACTACAAAGATTCTTTTTAAAAGTCCTTATCTACATAAGCCGTTTTAAATGCAAATCAGACAGCATGATTGCCAGTAAACTTAACTCTATTTAATTGTTTTATATTGTTATTTATATGTATATCGTACAAAACAAGAAGAGTTGAATATTGTTTTTTTTTACGCTGTTTTTTTTGTTATTGACGTTGACAACATTTTCGGCAAAAAAGTTTTTTATCGTATCGTCCCATTTAAATGTATTTCCTCAACTCTTTCTCCCTGGAATAGGAAATCCTTGTTTTTTCTTGCCCTACCCAAGGACAAGGTTGACAAGCATTCAAAGAGGGCAAAGGGACGGACGAATACGTTATGTTAATAGGAAAACCAGCTGAATCTTTTTGTTGGCGTCGGTACATTTGCGAAGTCAGAGTGCTGCTTAGGGATTGTTTGCGGTTGCGGTGTATTTATTTTGAATATCCGCTTTTCGAAGTCGCAACTTTGTTGTGTGTCTGTTGACTGCCGGTTTTACGTATGACTTTGTGATTTATTTTACTAAGGTTTATATATTATTTGCTAGGTCATTATATAGTACCTCATACATTGCCCTGACACCGAGATAGGTCGCTTAAAGCACTTGTATTACGTGTTTGACTGGCCGAATTGCGCAAATAATAGAGATCTTATCTTGTGCGACAAAATGGGTACGATTTCCACCCAGAGCAAATATTTATATGATGAATTTGTATTTGTTCTGCATCTGGGTGATTAATTCATATTTGCGTATTCTATTTGTGATTACTTTATTGTCTGATGTCCGTAGCATAAGTGCTTTGAACTACTTATTTCGGAGTCAGGTCAAGGTATGAGTAGTCATCTAAATTTATTGTTATTAATTACAAATATTTATTATACAAATGTTTGTCCTGGATGGGAATCGCACCCACGACCCAGGGTGCACAAAAGAGGGTCATTACCATCTGCGCCATCCGGTCTGTCAAATTAGTAACACAAGTACTTTAAACGACTTATCTCCGAGTCAGGTCAATGTACGAGAATAAATGAATGAACTTAATGGTTAAATAATAAACTTAATTAAACTTAAACATTAATGAACTAGCACGTAATATAAAAATGTGAACTAATAAAGCAATAAGTAAATATATATTTCGATTTTACGCCGGTTTATGTCGATTTACAATAAAAATATGTCGACCTCTAAGCAAGACACTTAAAAAAAATTGCGATTAAAAAACGGGATGTAAACTAAATGCAAAGGAGATGGAAGCAGATTTTTTTTTATTAGTACAGTATTTTTTTTAATTATCCTGTGTAAACGCCATGAGATTCATCACCATCACATCAGTCATTGGAAGTAGAAGCTAGACATAGGTCTCTCTAAGGAAGGAGCAATTTGGCCGCGCCGGGTATGCGTGTTGGCAACCTCAGAGTCCATCTCCGCTCTTTGCATTTGAGCTACACTATTACGGATAGATATATCGCCATCTGTTGTTTCTTGTACGTTAGTCTTACGACACCTGATGTAGGGACAGGTGCCACACGGAAGTGAACCGACACTTAATTTAGATATAATTATAAATATATTCGTTATATTAAACCTGAATTAACAGTTTTTCAGCTATTGTATAATGACAAGTTTTACAAACATGGTCTGAAAAACAAATAAAAATCCTTGCCCTTCACGATTGAGCATTACTAAGTGCTAGTAAATTTAATCGTCGGCCATACATATCTGTCTTTTTAAGTGATATATTAATGTATATAAGAAATACGTAACATCGACTCAACTCGTCCAATACAATTTATAATAAAGATAACAGCGCAAACTGAGTCATTACACCTAATTGTTTTCTTACCATTAAGTTGATCGTGAAAAATTAACACTAATCCGACCAACGTTTAACAACAACAAAAAAAGTCCATTGGCACTTTGGAAATATATTTTTTGGCTAATTAAGTCATCACAGTATAAATCACTGTAGCGTACGTCGAGATAAGCGGTCCGGCCGACGCATTCTGTGGCGGAATTATCAGCGCTGTCAAATTTTGAATAGATAAAGATTTTAAGTTACGTGAATTTGTGTGTTTTTTTTTTCAACTTCTGTCACACGTGTACAAGTGTGAAACAGAATGAATAATTTGGTGCTCATTAAATGTGTAGAGAATGTGGATTATATCATATTATTCAGTGGTTTCTATGTCTCTATGCGCTCTAGCTAGCGCTTGAGAAGTAAAACCTAAGTTGAGGCTTAAATACACAACAATGCGAACACTGCTGCTTCTCAGCAGACTTTGGCAAGCATGAGGTATCCTTGTAACTGTTTAAACCTCAGGATATTTGTCACCAAGATAAATGCGTATAATTTATATATTTATTTACCACACATCTTCAAATCGAAAGCTTAGAGTAATAGGTCTAATACGATAAGAATTAGATTGAATTAAAAAAAGTATCAGGATTTTGGTAAAACAGTTTAACTCAATAAAATAAATTACACAGATCAGTGATGTGCATTTGTGAATTAGTTTTTGCCAAGGTCATTATATAAACTGCTAGTAAAAAAACAAAAATATTTTTTATCAATAAATGTCAAATGTAAGTCTACTTGGATTCATGTCGTCAGTGATAATTTAATACCGCGTACGTAGCGGTTGTATGTAAGGTTCGAAATAAGAATGAAATGACTGAAATTTGGACCTTATTCACTAAAGCAACATACGTGGTACTGATGTGTCACTGTCTATATGCCATGAATTGTACAAAATTGATCCAATCTTGCCCACTACAATTGTATAAATAATATACAATTTGTTTAATTTTTAAGTAATTGTATTATACGAACTTCAATTGTCACTCACCAGAAAGTTAAAAGTTAGTGTCGCGTATTACCTGCAAAACAAAATACTTATTAATAAAACACATCAGTCACAATTAAAACAAAAGAAAAACTATATTAAGACTAATACAAGTCAGTGATAAACTTTCTAACACGCTAAAGAAAGCTTTAAGAAATAACTTAACAAATTCTAGATTTGATAGTACTATTTTCTGTATCAGGTTACATCAGGTTTACTTTAAAAGGCGACTGAGACACCGACAGGTGGCGGTGTATCCACCCGAAAAAGGTTGTTCACTGCAACAGGCCCAGCATGGGCAGCTGCATCCTGCCCAGCGTGGTAGTTACGAAAAAACGATTTATAGATCCTATTAAATACTTATATCCAACTGTGGACTAACTGCTGCTACGGTGGGAAAAAATGAGAGGTACCTCATACATGAGGTAGACCTCATAGAAAGGTTTCTTCCGACAAATAGCAGTGTTCGCATTACCGAGTTCCGGTTTCAAGGGTGAGGGAAGCAGTGAAATTAATAATAATAATACTCTTTATTGTACACAAAAAAATACACAACGAGAAAGAATAGAAACTGACAAATAATCATACAATTGGCGATCTTATTGCAGGCAAGCAAATTACTAGGTAATTTTACAATATATTTCAGTCACAAGGTTGCCAATACTAGTGATATTGATGCTTACTATCACGCGGACTGTTCGCTTGTATATCGAACTGTTTTAATAAAAAAAAAGACATTAAATATTTCGTTTTAAAAATTGCTTGTCAGTATTGCTTCAGTTGAGATAACCGTTCATTCGGATCAATCGTTTATCTTTGAGCAGATGAAATGTGATAATAACGGATAAATAAAATTTCGCTCATAAATAAATGGAATTTTCAAATCATAAACGTTTCGATATGAAAAAAAAAGACGTCGAACGCGGTACTGTGATGGCTTAATCAGATGTATAAACTTCGAATTACCGTTTCAACTTATATTATATCATCGTTTGAACATCTTTATGGCCGATGAACTTCGTGATAAAAAGATTTCCCAGTACACACGGAATAACGACGAGAGCGAAAATGGCGTCGCTTTGTGTATGTCACGATTTTTACGAGGATGCATGTATTCTTACATATTTTATACAGCCTTCTAAGAATATGCTTTAGATAAATGAAACGTGACACGTCAGTACAATGCTATTTATTATATTTTCAACGTTATAAGTTAAAGTTATGTATTCTTATTGACTTGATATGCTCGCGTAATCTAATATCTTATTTCATTACTAACAGCACCCCGCGGTTTTATTCGCGTTAAATTATAAAACTTTCAGACAACATGCGGGTTGTTAACCCGCCTGTTACCCCCCTTAAGGGATGATTATCGAAAAAATATTTTAGACTTCATGACTTTCAATGAAGAAACTTTACACTGGATTTTATTCGAATAACTTACAAAAAGCAAAGTTTTATACTAACTTTGCACCCCCATTTTACTCCCTTAGGGAGTGAACTTTCAAAATATATTTCTTAATGCTCCCTTTCGTTTTAAAAGGAACCCCTTAGCAAGATTTCTAGTTTCTAACCCTTATAGTTTAGAAGCCGCTATGTCAACCAGTTTCTCCTGTGACTTGAAAGTATTATAAGTGAAATTAGTCGGTAATTTCACTGCCTCTCTTACCAAAATCAGAGCAAAGTAATGCGAACACTACTATTTTGCGGTAGAGATATTATGCGGTAGGTGAGAGTTTTCAATGCAGATGATCTTTGTATGAGATCTACCTCATGTGATGAACACTTGTGTTTGTTCTGTGTCTGGGCATATTTTATGTGTAATAATTGAAAGTAATAATATTGCAAATTCTTCTTATTTTTGATATCAGTAAAACAAGTGTTTCAAGTTTCTTATTTCCAAGTCACGTATGAGATGTTCTGTTAAATAAGAACTATTAAAAAGCCGTTGCATTTTTACTCCTTACGCGTGGGAATGAGGTTGAGAAATACTGCCCGATTAAGTTTTTTGCTATCCCTCATATACTGTTATTTTTTCTAGATGAAACGGAGTTTATGAAGTTGTTTGGTTCCTTAACTAGTGATTTAGTAAATGTGAATTAATTATTTATTTGCCTATGAAGTATATATATTATGTCTATACTAATATTATAAAGAGGAAATATTTGATTGTTTACTTCTTTGGTACGATTTCACTATTAGAAAGCTACATCTCATACATATTGTATTTAATAAAATCAAACTGTAAACACATAAAATTGAATATAACGAGGCATGATTTATATTATTGTGCGTTAACAATAAATAAGCTCCAAAAGGTAACTAAAAACTGCCGTGAGGTACCAACAGAGTAGAATAGTACCTCCCCCTATATCAGGTGTCGGAAGATATCCATCCGGAACAGTCTAGCTGCTGAATGCTCAGGGTGGGGATGGGCATCAGCATCCCGATGCCCAGCGCGGCCTTCATGGGCAAAACTTTCTAGGGGAGGTCTATGTCCAGCAGTGGACTTTGGCTGATATGATGATGTTGATGAAACTTTAAAAGTACTTGACTGAATTACACCAATATTTATTTTATCCCTGAATTTCGATAGTAACGGGACCTATGCGGGTAAAACCGCGGGGCCTCGCTAGTCATGTATAAATTAGAGGTACTGTTTCCCTTTATTTTTCAAAAATATTTTCCACAAAATGTTAATCAATATATATTTTTTTAATTTTGTGTTTTGTCCACATGAGCTGAAATTTGGCGGTATTTTTGTAGACACCGCGAAAATATATGCGTCGATTAATTTGTAATTGCAGCTAAAATATACATTATAATTCGGTTTTTTTACTGTACACATGTAAAAAACAACCAAATGTAACATAATTGCGCAAAAAGCGTCGTCATCCGCTTAAACTCAAGACTTTATTTGTGAAAAAACTTAACGTCAGTCGTAAATATCGCTTGGTCTGCTCGTAATTTATTGTATACAATTAAACCTCTTAACAAGAAGGACAAATTAACTACATTCAAAAATAAAAACGAAAGAAATATATTAAAATAAAAAAAAAACAAAATGGTGGAATAAAACAAGAAATTGTGGTAGCCATCTTATTTGGTGATAAATAGAAACGATTTAAATTAAGAACTAGCAGTGTCCCGCAGTTTCACCCGTGCGGTTTCCATTAAAAAATGCTTTACAGTCAATATGGGTATCATTGAACTATCTGGGTAACATTGACCAGGCCTTTTTATAAAAGAAATATATTAATCTTTAACATATCAGTTTAGATTTACCATGAAGACAGTTCTTAAAATCGATTTAAACCTTAAACTCGGCTTAATTCGTTTTATAGTGTACGAATATTGATAATTCAAAGTTACCCTAATAGTTCAATGTTACCCGAGTTGACTGTATGTCACTCTTTATAATATCAGCTAACACTGCCAATGAATGTCTTATTTAAATTTGTGCAGCCATTTCAGAGATCAGCCCAAACAGATAAACCACAATTTTTTAAAATTGATTTTCATGTGGACCCTTTATTAATATATGCATTTAGTGAAAAACTGTTTTGAAAAAAAAAAAAAATTTGTTTATATATGTAGATAAGTCAGTGTAGATATCAGAAAGAGAGTTACAATAAGGAGCCATTTGAAGGCCACTGCTGGATAGGCCTCACCAAGAAAGGAGGATCTTAGCCCATAATTGCCGCGGTGGACAAGCGTGTTGGCAATCGAAGATTGGAAATTCACGATTAGAATGCTTGTTGCCTATTCCGCCCTATACATTTAAGCTATATTGTTGGGGATGGGTATACCGCCTTCTGTCGGTTCTGGTACCTTAGCACGCCTCTTACGACACCTGGTATTGAGAGTAAATCCCTTTTAGTGAATTCAAATATTCGGACTTTCATTAACGGTAAATACCAACATTGTTTAGAATATTCAAAGTTGTAAACGCTACAGTTTGTGTCTTGTGCGCTAAGGTCATAAGTTTGATCTCCACCCGGACAAATATTTATTCGATGAACATTTGTGTATGCATTTTGTTTAGATAAATATACATTTTCGTTTTATATCTATGTTTTCTTATATCCGTAACATGTATGAACTGATTTAATAAAATAATTAATTAAATATGAATGCTCGATTCAAGTGTGAGCGAACGGAAAATCTAGAAGTAACATTTAGCACTCTTGCTATTCGTTTGCAGTTGACAGGAACTGGTTCAATTTTATCACTTAAGGCTTAACGTGTGTACAAGGTTTCAATCGAATTAAATGTTTGAACATAATTTAACTGCCCATTGTAAAACAAAGTGCGTTTCGGTACAGCATTTGACGGCCGTGAGGTACCGGCTGAGTAAAATAGTACCTCCCACTGCACCAGGTGTCGTAAGAGGCGACTAAGGTACCAGAACCGACAGATGGCGGTATATCCAATCAAAACAGTGCTGCTCTGTCGTGAAAGTTGTGCTCTGCGATTGCCAGCGCAGCAATTATGGGCAAAAAGCCTCATTTCTTGGAGAGGCCTATGTCCAGCTGTGGACTTCCAATGCCCGATATGATGATGATGATAATGATTAGCCGGTCAGACGAGATAGCGTTCACAGCTCGACTTTTGCCAGATTTATTTTGAAACAGTTATATAAATGTCAACGCAAGTGGCAAAGCCGGTGGGATAATGTAATCGGTCTACAACCGTAAATATTGCGCGGATTCCAGTATAAAGCACCCTGTATTGAGTGATGAGATGCGCGGTAAGCGGGAGCGGATAGTCAAATAAATGGTGGATATATGATCTGATCAGGCCGCAAACAAGCGGTCCTATAGGAATATTCTTGGGTGGTCGCATTTAAGAGCTGTTTTGACGCACTTTTAATCGCTTTAAATCTTAAAGTTTTATCTAAATGCGTTGTGGTGTGCCGGTGGATTAGAATAGTACTTCTCTCGGTACCAGATGTCGTAAGAGGCGAGTGAAGTACCCGAACTGAGAGATGGCGGTATATCCATTCAAAATAGCGCACTTCAAACACATAAGGCCGAGATAGGCAGCGACATTCTCATCGCAAAGCTAAGTGATTACCACCACGCGTTTTCAGCCTTTCTTCGGCAGATATGATGCGATCATTTTCAGACTAAAAATACATTTAAAATGGCCTAATTCTATCATTATGATCATATCTATAGGAACGTTAAAACGGCCTGCATCCATACAGTGATTTTAGTCACATCGTCTGTCAATTTGTTAGTGGACACAATTACAAAGTTATATTATATATCATCGTTATCATACCAGCCATTAAAAGTCCACTGTTGTGCATGATTGCCGCGCTGGGCAAGCGTGTTGGCAATCGCAGAACGCAGCTTGGGCGACGGGGAAGCTGCTGCTATACATTGAGCTGACTATTTTGCACGGATATACCGCCATCTGTCGGTTCTGGTACCTTAGTCGCCTCTTACGACACCTGGCACAGACGGAGGTACTATTCTACTCTGCCTGTCAATGTGCAGGATACCTACCACAAAGTAGCTGATGTAGTCGTTTTGGCAGGTAGCGTTAAATATATCATATTATTATTCCCTATTTCAGGTTTATATACTATAGCGCTGGGGTATCGGCCGAGTAGAATAGTACCTCCAGTCGTAAGAGGTAAATACTACTGAGTGAAGATGGGCAACAGCGTCCTCGTCGCGAAGTTACACTGCGATTGCCACCACGCCTGCCCAGCACGGCAATTATGGGCAAACCCCCCTTATCTTGAGGAGAATACTGTTTAACAGCTGATTGTCTAAGGCTAATATGAATACATATTATCCATGAGTCAAAAATCTAAAGCTGAAAAATCAATGTTATATTTCAAAAACAATATAAAATACCTCACTGTCCATCAAAAGGCATAATAAATTAATGCCTTTGCTTCTTAACGTGTAAATTTAAAACTGCCGAGGCGTTGTGTACTCATCACTATTGTTAATAACAAACAGACGTGTTACAAAACAGTCGGCGTTCATATTTGGCCTGTGTGTGGGGCCAATACATCCGCGGAACGCCGCAAAGGGCAGGCCCTTTCGTCTATTATCAAACAGAACAAGCTGTAGGTTAGGCGGGGCCTCAGTGTGCGCGGGTGCTTCATGAGTTAATTCATTATTATCTAGCAGTTCATATGCAATTAATTATTTCCTGGAATATTGAAACGAGCAATGAAAAATAAGTAATAAAAAGCAAGGTTCCTTTTTTTAAAGCCGTACATATAAAAGATGAAGATGACTAACTGATTGACTGATATATCAACGCAGGGCATAAACAATAAGGGTTAATTATGAAATTCTGCTTCTGAATTATAACGTAGAGGAGTACTAAGAAAGGATTTTTGGAAATTAGACCCATAAAGGGGTAAAAAGGGGTGCGAAGTTAGTACGAAATTTAGCTGTTATTGAAGTTAATTGAATTAAATTCAGTATAAAGGTTTTTTACTGAATCATGATAAACGTAGGGGTAAAAAATTATGCGAAGTCAGTTTGATAGTTCTACAATTTAATGTGAGTGAAACCGCGTCTTATATACATAGCTTAATGCTCAGTTTTGTTAAACTATCGAGTTACAAATTTAAAATAAAATAATTGTTAAAGTTATTATTGTCAAAGTTGCAAAATTAATTGTTCTGAAATTAATTTTTATTATCATTTCTATTTCATTTTATGATCTTGTATCTTAAATATTCGTATATTTTAGGGCGCTAACCTTTTTATTTTGAATGCGATATACCCCTATAATTGAGGGGTACATCTTCAATAATTGATTGTACATTTGAACAATTATATACTGCAAATTGTATTTTATTCTTAGTGGTAATGCTCCAATAGTGGCGTGTTAAACTAATAAATAAAATTATAATATGTTTACAATTTTTTTAAGCGTGGCAATTGTTATTATTTGCGAATTAAAACGTCTAAGGCAAGATCTTGTCTTGAGTATCTGTCGTATGTTAACTTTGATTAGTAAAAGATATGCTGGTATGCATTGCGTAGGCTGAGACTGCACGCACTTTCCGGCGAGTGCAGTGAACCAGGATACCAAAGTGTAAGTTCATAAAACCCGATTCGACTGTCTAAATATTACATGAAAGTGTTTTTATTAATTACCTACAACATAAAAGAAATGACACTGATTTCACAACACAAAAAAAATAAAGACTTAAACATTTAAGGCGTCTATTAATATAGCGCAGCAGCGCAGTCTCCTGGCATGGGAAAGATGCAGGTTCGAGTCCCAGCTTTTGAAGAAGTTTGAGATAAGATGAATTTTAACTAGTAAATATTAAATCTTTAAACTATAAAAATTTCTTCGCTGGTCACATTACAAATGCTTAGGTTTTGAAACATTGTTTTATTATTAGATTTAGTTGACAATCAAGCATACGGTTTACGTCACGGCAGCTTATAGATGCTCGTGTTATCACAAGGGTATCACTAGCGCGTAGCCAACCTTGTGTCGTAAAGATACAAAGATGTAAAGAAGATCTTTGACCCTATAAAGAACAGGAACACACCAAAGCGAACACTGCTGTTTGCCAGTAGAAATAGGTAAGATTGAGGTTAAAATGCAGCCGACCCCTAAATGTGGCCTACCTCTTGATTCGTGCTCTGATGGAGTCAGAATCCAAGACCTGCATAATGATCCTGCAGTACATTCAGTTTTAAGAACAAATGAAAACAGCCTGGCTCTAAAGTAAGAGTTTGATGAGAATTTGATTTGTGTCTCTATCTAGTCTTTCTTTCTACTATTATTTGGTAACCAAATTTAGTTTTTCAACTTGCGTATTTGCTAAATAAAAATCAAAAATGGAAATGTTAGATTACTTGTGTGTTGGCATCAGGTAGAAGCATATGAGAGTGTTTATTCCATTAAACCGCTAACACTAATACCGCGTCACGTCCGAAATATCACGGCATGTTTCCGCCAAATGGCGCGGAGCGGCGCAGGCGCACCAATCGCGATGGTGTTAATATTATTTACTGCGGTACACTTTCTAGTTGCGAAACATTGTTGCCTGTGTCTGTACGGCGCCGCACCTACAGACGGATCGCTTTGTGTGCTCGACACTTAGTTTCTAAGTAATGTGGTAGATAGAGACAAATTGTTGTGCTACTATCTATAGCTATGTCTAACTTATTTACATTTTTAAAATTTAATACAGACCGCGTGATAGTGTCACTGCAGATGCGTGTTCGTATCATCACAAAGATATCACTAGCGCGTCACGTGACTTAAAAATATTATTGTGTCACCTAACCCAGTAATTTCACTATCTCTTTCACCCTTCAAACTTGAACACAGTAATAGGAAATAGTAATAGAACATAGACTGTTGTTAGAAGTAGGTGAGAGAGCAGACCGATCTTTATAAAAGATATACCTTTAGAACTTTATTAATATATTTATTTTGAACACAACCCCCCCCCCCCCCCCCTCCCCCCAAACAGTGGTTCTTGCCTATAATTGCGCTGGGCATGCGTACTAGTATTAGCAATCTTAGAGCAATAGCTTTCGCGACGGCGATGCAGCGGCTCAGCCCCGCCCTGTACATTTAAGCACCACTGCTTCGCAGGAAATGTACTGCCACCTGTCGGTTCTGGTACCTCAGTGGCCAGTTACAACACCTGGTACCTGGTGGTATATTCAGTAGAAGCAGTGCAGCTCAAATGCATCAGGGCGGGGAAAGGCAGTAGCGTTCCTATCCCGCAGCTACGGACGGCTATTGCCATCACGTTTGCCTAGCGAGGTAATTATGCAAATACCCACTTTCTCGGAGACTCAGGTGGACGCAAATGCCGCTCATTTCTTATTAATATTGAAAAAAAAAATTCTGTCTCTTCAAAATCATTACATAAATTTTCGACGTTTTGAAAAATGCAGTCACTGAACCTGAGTGGAAGAAATGCAACAGCACAAATAAACTTAACTCATCTAGAACTGCGATAGGCCCGCATTTGTCATACAATTATACAATAAACAGGAATTCAAACAACAGTTCCAGAGTTCTGACGTCGCCGCGTCCCGACAGAAAATCGGATAAGCTAGGCATGTACCGCTCAAAATAATGCGTGTATCGATAAATCTATGGATCAGATATTTAAATTAATATTAAACGTTCCGTTTTGCAAACGGGACGTAGGGATGCGACACGGAAAGGGCAGTGCCGGTCGATACATCGATAATTACCGGTTAGTACAGTATGGCAAAATTTCACGGTACAAGAGCACCGCCCATCGTCTGGGTGGTAAATTAATAAATTTTAGATCCAATTATATAGAGGAAGGGTTTTGGAATGAACTTGCCGACATATGGCATTTAAAGGAAATTCTTAAATGTATTATGCGCGAAGGTTTATATGAAAAAAGCAAGCATATAAGTAATACTTGATTTTGTGAGGGAGTTTTACATAAATCTTGAGCCGCGAATGAATTAAAGATATGTAAACCATTCAAACATTTGTTTTAATTCAATTCCCTTCAAATTGAGATTTATTAAGAACAAACAATTTTCAATTTTCTTAAATAAATTAAACAAATGTGTCAAATATTAATCAGTTTTTTTTTAGAATTTAATTAGGCTATTCGAAAATCCTACTAATTCCGTATGTAAATATTATTAAAAAAAATAACAGATTCACACAACATCACACACTGAACCCACTCCGAGATAAGTCGCTTAGGGTTCTTTTGATACAGATATAACACAACAGAGGAATTACAAAAGTAATACTTAAATACATATTTAATACAAAACAAACACACCATTATACATCATGTAAAGATTCGTCTCGGTTGAAGATCGAAATCACGACCTTTGCGAACAATAAAAGATCACTGCCATCGGCGCCATTAGGCCTGTCATGATATGGAAATATTTTGGTATCGCTGCATTTATTTATCCAATTCTTATCTTCTTCATATAAGCCATTGGGACTCCATTGCTGTACCTCTCCATAAAAGGAGGAAATTTAGGTGCCTATAAGAACAGGCTAGACCTAGTTTAGGTACCTAAGTATCAAATAGTATTTTAGTTTAAGTTACCTTTTGTAGTTGAATAAAGTTATTATTATTATTATTAAATTTGCCGATAATTACCGCGCTGAGCTAGCGTCTTGGTAATCGAAAAGCGCAGCTTTGGTGACTATCCCCGTCCTATGCATTTGAGCTATACTGTTTCGGATGGATATACCGCCATCTGTCGATTCCGGTACCTCTGTCACCTCGTACGTCACCTGGTAAGGGTGAGTATTAATCTACTCTATCGATACCTGCAGCCATTTATATTCTTAGTTAATACGTTTTATCTTCGGAAAAATAAATTACATTACAACAATTACATATTAAACCTGTTTTCTAAAACAACTCGTGATATCGTAGTCCTAAGCACGCCGAATCCTGAACAATACTCGTTAATCAGTCTCATATAGTAGAATTATTGCCATCTCACTATCTTAAAATTTCAAATGCGAATGACAAATTAAACAATTCATTTCCATTTTGCAAATGTTATTAATACATTAGCAAACATCGTTTATGCTGACATACACCAAGAAGTTGCAACAGCATTCCCGACAATAAACAAAATACAACAGTATTGTTTCACGCACGAAATGCCACGAGCGATCACCCATCCATGTGGACCGCGTTGCTTAACCTTGACGATCGGCTGTAACTGCGGCGAAATTCCATTGAATTATTCTCGTCATAAGCAACGTTTTACTCCTTCGCATTGTATTACAGCTGTACGATTAGAGATTAAGAGAATATCCTTAACGGTACAAAGAACGCTGAGCTAGGCGGCCCACACGGCCCGCGAGAATAAGGCCGGTTGTACACAATCATCGCCTCATTTATATGGATATACACAAGTTTGTACACTTCCCCTTCAATTTGACTTTGATGTTTAGATGACATTTAATAGAAAAAAAATACAACTTGTCTCAAGTTTTTGACCCTGAAGCCTGTACCCCCTGAATCCTGAGAAAAGTTGTTTTTTTAGTTATCATCATTTCATTATATCAGCCAATGGAAGTCTACTACTGGTCATTGGACTCCCCAAGAAAGTGGGAATATTGCTCATAATTACCGCACTGGGAAAGCGTAGTGGCAATCGTAGAACGCAGCCTTCGAATCGAAATGCTGTTGCCCATTCCTACCTTGTGCACTGAGCTCCACTGTTTGAGGTGGATATACCGCCATCTGTCGGTTCTGGTACCTTAGTCGTCTCTATATATACTTTAATTGGTACAGAGGAAGATATTCTATTCCGCCGGTACCTTGTGGCTATTAAATATGATCTTACATAAATTCATCCTTCTTCTATGTATTAACCTTTAACGTTATTTGGTATGTAGCTCACTAAATTTATTGCGGATTTTATTGGAACTAAACTATACACTGCTGCCTATTAACAACATAAGTACTAAGGTCATTGACCTATCAGAGCTGTATGTCTATTTGTATATTCTTACATAGCTTCTTAGAATTAAAAATTAATACTAATTAATTTTTCGGAAAAATTTAACACTTCTTCAAGTCACATGGTCGGCAACGTTCTAGTGATATCCCTGTAACATTACGAGTGTCGCAGATGTATATGCAGTACGCAGGCTGCAGTTACTTTTGCAATAGGGTGGACTGTATGTTATATAGGGTGGTTGTATAGAGTGGTGTTATATAGGTTGGTAGTTATATAGGGTGAATTATTTATTTGCTGTCTTAGTAACATAAAAAAAAGAAAATAGAAATAGAAATGTGCAATCGTGTACACCACTCCTAAGTGAGACGTGCGAGCGACGCGCGCGTTGTCGACAGTTGTCGCCGACTTTACACGGCACCAGTCATTTGTGCTATATTATCAACACTGAACGCGCTCCGCCATTTTGATACCCATAACAAGCTCCGAAGAGCTTCGTTATATTAATACAAGGATATTTCACAAGAATATGAGTTAGTGTCGCGCACTGTGAGAATTGTGAAAATTATGGAGTCGCGGTGTAATTCGTGTTTGTGAATTGGTTGTACGAATTGTCGTCTGATTCATGGATACGTGAATGTATTATTGGATTTAATCGAATTTGTTCGATTGTTTTCTTTTTCTTGGTGACTTTGATACTTTTCTGACGGGGACAGCTCTAGTTTAGTTCCTAAAAAACTAGCATTTAGCCCCCTCAATGTATTTAAATGCAAGAATTGCGATGTCAAACTCATCATTAAAGCCATTGGAAGGGAATGGTGCCCATAATTGCCGTGTTGGGCAAGCGTGTTGGAAATCGCAGAGCGCAACTTTTGCGACGGGGATGCAGCTGCTCACCCCACACTATGCATTTGTGCTACACTGTCTTGGATGGATATACCGCCATCTGTCGGTATCTGTCGCCATCATTCTAATCTCTGGTACTTCACAGTAAGATATTACAAAACTGCACAACTAATGTATGTAGCAAAATTGAGAGAACCAATGAGGAATACAGTCACCGCCAAAACTAAGTACAACGTATGTTAACATTATTAACAAATTTTGTCGAAACTGGTTATAGATTTTTTTTACTGGCATACATAAAATCGTTAATGGTAACATTTTTAAAATTAAACTTAATAAGCAAATATATTCAAAAAACCACAAACAGTCTGCGTTTAATACCACGCGGAATGATAAGCGATCAATGCATTTTTTTTTTGGTATAAATAAGTATGCTCAAATTGGGGACTATAACTATTATACCCAATAGCACATGGTTTAAGCCATAAACTACGTTGTCAAACAACTCGAAGGCAAACATAAACATAATTAATATGGAAATTACAAAATATGCCGCACAATTAAATGGTCAATAGATAAACATAATTGAATTCCTTTACTACTAATTACTTGCATATTTGAATTTCAATCAAGGATTCCGCAGATGATACTGCAATGGCTGGCTTGATATGTCGTTGACCTTAGTTCGCTAGAATAGAGACTCAATAGAGATTCAAACGACATTGTATCATTAATAATGTTTTTTAAAAACATTCCTACATGAATCTTACTTAAAACATGTGAAAGGAAACGAAAAGCTAAGTTCTAACGTGTTACGTTTGCATCGTAAAAATATCTGACGCCTAACCTCACGCAAGCCGACATAAACAATTCTCGTTTTAAAAAGTCCTAGTCAAATCATTATGAACCTTCATACACCGAAATTAGGGTACTAATAGATAAATAGTTGCACAACAGCGGTATAAGTCGGTTGATGGCAGATTGACGGCTTAAACCGTTAGTCGCAATGCTGTCTTCTGAAAGTGAGCGTTATCGACAATACGCACATCACTACGGGAACGAGCTCTTTTAAAAATGGAATGCGGTTTTGAAATTGGAAAACGTGTTCGTTCCACGATTTGAAAAGTAAAATTGGGCTTTTGTTTTAGTGCCGATTGGAATGCGAAATGGTTGTTTACAATACAATTCAAATTTCGAGAATTCATAATGGAAATTGATAAAAATGGAAGTTGTGGGATGAATTCAATCTTGGATGGGTTGGATGTCTTAATTAATACAGTTAGTTTCATTAGCTTTACAAGAAAAACATACTTTCAGGTCGTAGACGTGGTTTCAATCCCATTCAATTAAAACAGTGCTGCTTCAATTATGACGCCAATTATCGCAGTGTATTACACTCATTTAATTTTCTCACCGATAACGTTTTATTTTTTATAAGACATTCGTGCATACCAAATCACTATCACCACACGCTCGCTTTAAACTAAAACTAATCGTTTGACTGTTAAACTATAGATTTACAAGACACGTTAGCGGTTTGCTTGAACCTAATGCTAATGTTTTAAGGGTGATATTTGATGGATTCATACGCGTATTAAGCATGGCAGGAATATACATTCGATACCAATCTGCGGTGAGCGAAGAGCTTATTGAATAGCCGTGAATTGTTGCCGAGTCATACACAATTGGCTGGCTTTATATTGACACGGCGGGATAGCCATGCTAGTGACGTATAAACAATGTCGACATTACATTATGCTGGTTTATCGACAAAAATGCATGCAAATGTTCTGTTCATTTAAAAAATATGTCAGATGTTATTTAAGACAAGGTACACTAGCTTCACAACAACTGGTTTCTTGGTCACTTATGATAAAACTGCTTTTTAAAGGCATTGAAAGGGTTTTTTGTTTATGTAATTTATTTTGTTAATTTCATTAAATCATGCCATAGACTTAAATATGATAGTACAAATAATCTGTGGACTCTTTCATTTTATGTTTCTATGAATTATAAGTTTGTGTATTATAAGTAGCTGACAGTTGAGGTTAAAACATAATGGGTAGCGTAATGTGTTTAAATATATCAGTTCACGTTTGATCTTTTCTGTAATATATCGATAGTGTGGTATACATCACTATTAACCATAAGGTTTCTGTGGTAATGACCTCAATGGGTCGGAATGGACTCCGGTACAATTCCGCTCATCATTTCGCTAGTTACAGATCAATATCGGGCAACCTTTGCAACCGGCATGAAAGTATTCCAGTATGCGTGATGTACAGGCAAACATACAGACAAATGTGTTACTAAGCCACAATAAAATACGGGTTAGGACACGCCAATAGTACGCCAATAATATTTTACCATTTAATTTTTTCCTTAGTCCAAAGTCATCGAATCATTAAAGCAGTCATAGTCTATGGCATCGATAATCAAGAAAAAATAGGTTGGTTAAAAATTTGCTTCCGAGTACCAAATCAATATTTCTTTTATATCTTGTATCTAAATACTATAAGATTTTTACAAAAAATAATTTACCGAGATTTAGATCTAATTATGATATGACATTGAAAGTCCACTGTTAGACATAGGCCTCCCCAAGATAGGGGTTTCTTCCCCATAATTAATGCGCTGGGCAAGCGTTTTGACAATTACAAAGCGTATCTTTCGCGACAGTGTCTTGCTACACTGTTACGGATGGATGTACCGCCATCTGTCGGTTCTGTTACCTTTGTCGCCTCTGAAGATACATAGTACAGGGAGAGGTACTATTCTATTCTGCCAGAACCACACAGCAATATAATGTACATATTTAAATATAAAGATATAAATTACAACTGAATACAGTATATCACTCTACTCTGCTGCAGTATACTTAAATTTATACTAATTATAACAGTAAACAGATATCTAAAGGTTCGCTCTACATCCACATAAGAGAGTAGAACGGCTAAACACGATTATGTAATTAAACTACGTGAAAAATCTTTTTTTTATTAGACCAGGTCGACAAACTAGCGTACAGTCTGCGATAGTAACCGCCGCCGCAGCTTGAAGTGGCTCGTAATATCACAAGAAAATCACTAGCGCATTGCCAACCTTATGACTTGAAAATTAATATGTCACATTACCCTTTCTCACCCTTAAACCGGAACATAGCAATGCAAACACTGCTACTTGGCGGTAGAAATAGGCGGGATTCAGGTACCAATACAGACGACCTTTGTTTGCCTGAACTTTAGCTCGGCCAAAGATCCAGTACTGCGTGTTATCATTCACAGTTCCATCCTTACAGTCGCTGCAAGCAGTAAGACCAACTTATAGAATCATGACGAATTTGATGGCAAAACCGACAAAACATGACGGTTTTTAATGTCATGTTTTGTCGGTGAAAGTCAAATAATAACGGGAACAATGGAAGCACCTCTGCGGGGCTAGGTGAGCTATTATCTTGGGAACTTTTCAATTATCTCGGCCGCTTTGTGTTTTAGTGGACGGTTTTTTTTTTGATAAAAATATTCCATCGCTTTGTCAAGTGACTAAAAAGTTTTAATAGTCAGCATATATAAATAGGCTGCACTTAAAAAAAGGTTTAAATAAGAGTCAGTTAAAATATATTTTCAAATCAAAGTCTATGTTTAAATACTGAATTAACATCATCCATCCAATGTGAGTCCTAGCAACCATAAAAAAATAAATGGTGATGGGTTACCCATAGCCCTATTGCGTATAAGCAACACTATTACGGATGGATATACCGCCATCTATCGGTTCCGGTTTGTCATTTGCCAGGTGCTATTCAACTCTGCCGGTACCAAGCGGCGCGTTTCAATATACAACCATTTATGGTATTCGATTTTCAAATTTCAAATGCACAAAGTACCTGATCTTTTTGGTTATCAAACATTTCAGACTTTTTTTTCACAGATTGGTTTCCGAATACCAAGAATGACATTTAACATACAGCTCAGACCGCACCGAATGGTTAATAAAAAGCCGAAACTGTCTCGTCCCAAAAACGTTTCCTTTAATCTACATTGGATTAAGATCACAAATGTCAAAATAATAGCAACGATTCAAAAGCTCACGCATTAAAGCGGTGCCCGAATGAAACGCGGTGTGTTTTAACTTAAAAATAATGACGTGAGCTCTGTCGTAATACATTAATAATAGTTTTATACATACCCAAAATGACCCATAATCACATGGGATAGAAAATTGTTTTCAAAATGACGGAGATCGAAAAAAATTGATGGCTGTTCGCATTATGCTGGAGTGATGAGAGAAAAAACAGCGAAACCAAATTTGGCCGGTGCGTAAGTGAGACCAGCGCATTAATATTTTGTGAGTTTCTTTGATTAGCTTTTGACTGAAACTCGTGTCAAAGACCTCTGGGTGCATTATAACTTCGCAGACAGAAACGACAATACGACCTTTTTGTATTATGAAATTAATCGAAAATGTTAAACTTCATTATATCACATGACATACGGCATTTAGTTTGAAATATATTTTTGAATGAATTGTGACCTTGAAAAGAGCATTGTGCCAACTTCAAATGTTCTAGTTTATCATTCTAATTTTATAAAAAAATAAAAATCAATATTTGTTATCATAATAATGAATTCGGATGAAAGAAGGATTTATATCTTCAGAAATTAAGTTCATGAAGAAACTTGTTTGTTTTGTAACCAAAAAACAGAAATAATTCAATTATTAAACAACATTACAAAGTTATTTGTCTATTAAATGTCAAGATATTAAAACGACCTACAAGACATTACTAAAATGTAAAGTATTCATAACTCCAAAACAAATTTATATTGGAATTATTTGTCATATTGATCACGCTATCAACATTTATGTCCATGAACAATGAATAGTGATATAAGTAAATAAACCTATACTAAAATAATTTGCATATTTAATAACTGTTTATAAATTGTATTAGAAAAAAACTGCAAAGTAATATTATCCGATATGCATCTTCTTATTTCGGGTCGGTATCGTCCGCAAATTGATTAACTTAGCGATGCATCCACCAAAAAGGTTTACAATCTGGTAACTCAAAGATTAATTGTTTTGATCCCACCCGGCGGACTGACGGCACCTACCGGTCCACTCGCCCGGTGCATCGATATCGATAAATATAATCGGTTGCACATCATTATTATATCAATTGTGACATGAGGGTGATTTAAAAGATATTAACATCGGCGTTTTATTAAAATTATAAGAAAATAAGTTTCTTTTTAATTTTGTTAAATACAAAATCATTAAATATAAGATAAAATCACCTTAAATGTTTTTTTCAAAGGGCAATGAATAATAATAATTAGTGAAACAACAATATGAAGAAATTTTCGAAAAACTTAACTTATATTGAAAAGAAAAAAATGTAGTGTTCAAAATGTAAAAAAAAACATTTCAAATTAAATACCTTTATCAAATAATCATATCTATTAAAATACGAGTCAAAAGATTTTTTCAAATAAAATATCGATAGTTTATTCGATAAAAAGAAGCCCGGTACTGGCACGCTTGATAAATTAATGTCCGAAAATTGCATGTCAAGAGGTAACTGGCTGTCCAAGGCACTTTTACATATTAATATGTTCGTCAGTGTTGCCCAACAAGGTACGAGTACAAGGGGAAGTTGCTTAGTCCATCACCCGTCGACCATAAAAAAAGTCTTTCTTACTGAAAAAAAAACGCAACATTTATTCGTAAATCTACCGTGAGTTACCGGTAGAGTAGAATAGCACCTTCCTCTGTACCAGGTGTCATAAAAGACGTTTAAGGTACTATAATCGACAGATGGCAGTACATCCGTCCGAGACAGTGCAACTCAAATTTACAGGGTGGGGATGGGCAGCAGCATCTCTATCGCGAAAGTAGCGCTCTGTAATTGCCGACATTGCGCGGCAATTATAGGCGAATGCGCCTGTAATGATGAAATCTTTGAGTAATTCTATATTTAAAAGGAGACAGGATTAAACGAATCTATTTTAAATTTAGTACTACCAAGTTACAACCAGCCAGTGTTGTCTATGCGCATCCAATAAAAACTTTATGGTTATTGACAGTATAAAAACATTGTAAGCATTTTCCGAAGCAAGCTTATATTGTGATGCGAAAGTTTTCAATCAATTCATATCTCGGTTGCAATCTAAAGTTAATATTTAAAAGGGTGTATTTTAGTTGGATTTCCAAGAATGATTCAGTTGAGGAAGCAACGGCAATTTACTCCTGCCTTCTATAAGTTAATACTTACTGACGGAGAGCGCCCGGCAGACGTCCATGTTTAATTAAAAACGGTATATTTGAGAACGCTCTGCGCCTTTATTTGAGAACCCTAATTTTGGACAACGGTTTCCGAACGATTTAAGTTTTCTTACGGGTGTGCTGCTTCTTAAAATATTGTAGTAATGTATTGTTTTAATTAAGAGCTTTTTATCATCAAAATTTTATTTACTAAAATGTCATCATCACCATCATACCATGGCCAATAAAGGGGGAAAGCTGCCCACAATTGCTGCGCTGGGCAAGCATGTTGGCAATCGCCGAGCGCAGCTTTCGCGACGGGGATGCTGCTGCCCATCCCCGCCCTGTGCATTTGAACTGCAATTTTTTGGATGGATATACCACCATCTGTCGGTACTGGTACCTTATTCGCCTCTTACGACACCTGGTACAGGGGAAGGTACTATTCTCTTCTGCCGGTACCTCATGACACTAAAATGTGAACGAATCTTTTGGGACCTTGTTTCTTCATATTATTTAAAATACATTTTTACTTTTAAAAAGCTTTAGAACGAGCTTATGTTACGTTACTGCACCTATTTGCAGTCTTTGAGTTGCTATATTCCGGTTTGATGACAGTGAAATGATTAGGTTATGTGCCATGATATCTTCGAGTCAGATGGTCCCCGTGCGCTAGTGATATCCTTGTGATAACACGAGCGTCTATAGGCTGCGGTGACGCTTACTTTCACGTTAACTGAATGCATGTTTGTAGACTTGGTGTAATAACAAATAATGGTAACTTTGTATATTTTCAATGGTATATACTTGAGTTGTATTTGTAGGTGAAATTGACAATAAAGTTCTTTACAGGACTGACTTTCTTTAGATAAATAAATGGGTGAAGCTCACTGAGCGTGTGATTTTGTTCGTTTGCTTTCTCTATAGTCTATGACTAGTTTAAATCTTGCTTTGTTCATGACTTCAATATTAAACCATTTAAATTTAAAACCATTTGTAGTAAGTCTCTTAGATTTAGAGATGCTAGTGTTTGATCAAATCGCGTATGTTTAACAAATAGTTTATTGGTATTAATAAAATTTTTATTTTCCTTATTTTTTTTTCAGCGCCATTATCAAAAATGATTAGACCAATATTAGAAATAAATCACTAATAGAAAAACTACATGTTCACCATATTACAACATTCACAATAATATTATATTCTTAAAAATAGAGATCATTGCATTAAACTAAGAATAAATATAAATAAATCGACTTATTAAACCTTTAAAAATAAGTATAATTATGAACGCTGAACGCGTAAATATATACACTTTTCTAATTTATTAGACCAGGTCGATCAAAAAGCACACAGTCGGCGTAATACTATACGTCACTGCAGCCTATAGACAAATGCGTTGCTAACCTTGAGACTTGGAAGATATTATGTCATATTACCTAGTCAATTCCCTGCCTCTGTCATCTTTTAAACTGGGACACAAACTGCAACACTGCTATTTCTAGAAATAGGTAAGAGTAAAGTACAAATGCAGAAGATCTTTGTATAAGGTCGACCTCGTTCAAAGGTTGTCTGCATTAAAAAGCTCTCATACATCGCGCAAATTGTGAAAGAAAGAAAGAGCAGAACAAATCGTATATCTATGTGTTAAATCTAACCAACCAATACGTCTAATTATCCAGCTGTAACTTGAAGACGGAACAATAAATCCAACCTTTAATTCAGCAAGACTTTAGCGGCTGAAATTCTCCCGCTATTGGATCAGGCATTTCTCATTTATTTGTTAACGATTCGCTAAAACCTGAACACTTGTTACAGGATAACATTTGACTGGGAAAAACATACCTTTTTAACGGCTGTAAAAGGAACGATTAACCGCATTTTAAAGTCTTTAAAAATATTTATTATGAGTAAATGTTAGAACATATTATTTATACTGGAAGTTTTTATGCGACTATGAAATAATCAACCACAACAACTTATTTACTGTATGATTCCGAGACTGAAGGCAATCATGAATAAGTACTTTTAATTCTAACCAGGAATCTAAAGGAGTCTAATCTATAACTAATCTCGCAAGACCACAACATTTCTTATAATGTATTTCTAAATAGTATAAACACAATCACTTTCCGCTGTCTGTCTGTAAGTATGCTAAGATCTTAACAACTACGCAACGGTTCATAATATAGTTTTTTTTATTAGACAGAGTGATTTAAGGGAAAGATGTACTCGTATATGTATAATACATGCATAATATAGTAGAGAAAAATTGACAATTTTAGAGGTTTCTAATGTGTTGTCGTAAATATCTTTATTTTGCGATTGTATTGCAAATGCTGGATAAATACCATGAAATTTCTACATTACATCGTATAATAATATAACAAATAAAAAAGAGTGTATATTTGTAACACTAACAGCCAATCCATCGGTCTAGCCATTTCCGAGTTTTACCGTGACAAATGCGATTTACTTTCCTATGATAGGCCATTAAAATTAAGATATTTTTGACTTTAAAGTATCATCCATTCATAAAGACTAATAAAAAGGTTCGTCTGCATTGATATCTAACTCTCACCTATTTCTACCACCAAAAAGCTATGTTCGCATTGCTGTGTTCCGGTTTGAAGGGCGAGAGAGTCAGTCAAGTTACTTGGTGATATGACATGAGGTACTGGCAGAGTAGAATAGTACCTCCCTCTGTACTAGGAATCAAAAGAAGCAACTAAGGTACCAGAAAATAAAATTCAAATTACACCAAGTCTATCAAAACGTGGTCTCTTATCATTGGCCTTTTTGGCAAACTGAAAGTAGCTCAGTGAGCTATTGAGAGGGCAATGCTCAGAGTTTCTTTGCGCGATCGAAACAGTAATGAGGAGATTCGTAACAGAACCAATGTTACCGACATTGCCCGGCGGATAGTAAAGTTGAAGTGGCAGTGGGAAGGCCATTTGGTACGCAGAACCGATGACCGATGGAGTCATAAGGTTCTAGAATGGAGACCACGTACCGGCAAGCACAGTTTAGGGCGTCCACCCGCTCCATGGACAGACGATCTGACTAAAACCGCAGGATCGCGCTGGACACAGGCCGCATACAACCGGTCCTATTGGAGATTTTTTGGGGAGGCCTATGTCCAGCAGTGGACGTAACCTAACCTTGATACTAACAATCAATCCGAGCCTACCCCGTTCACTAAATCCCCGTTACGATCACAGCATTAACAATGTAAACCATATCGGTTTCATCCATCCCGGACAGAAGTAAACACCTATAAAATCTAATCTAAATACACCATTTTACAAGTCCGACAGCCATATCGGCTGTGCAATAGATACTCGTTTATTTACAAACTTTACTAGGATACCCAAAGCTTTCCAACCCGCTATCGGATTGACAAAATGCAACTATAATTTATAGTAATTCGTTTAGCATTGCCCAGTACTGACGTGTAAAGGTTCTCTTCCTTATTCGTAACTATATTGATTATGTAATAATGGTTATGTAATGTTTAATACTAAGGATATCTTTCATGTATGTAATAAATGCTCTTCATTAGAGTACGACGTAGCAGCGAAGACTTATTTATATAAGTGAAAAGAGTTATGTTAAGTTATAACAAGTTGTGGGTTTGATCCCCACCCAGGACAAACATTTTCACATTGTATATTTGTTTTGTGTCTAAGTGTTATTTATATTTATATAAATTTACATTTTGTGTTACATTTGTTTTTTTTGTTTGTAATACAAAGCTACTATTCTCGGTAGTTAGGTATATGGTTTTATATTAGGTAGTTAGGTATATAGTCTATTATGGATTCATTATTCGTTCAACAACCAAGGATAGTTTTGGTTTGTATTTTTTGGATTATTTTACTTTGTATAATTTTTACTATGGTTTGGTTCAAAAGTTTATGAATTGAATTGTGAAGTTTTTGAACATAAATGACCTCTTATTTGGTATTATTCATTCTTCATATCTGCTGTAGGAGGTGTTCTGTCAGCCAAAGGTCAATGGAAGGAATAATTTTCGCACGTTATTGCTACGCTGGGGATGCGTGGTAAATGCTACTGACCATCCCCACCCTGTTGCATCTATCGGTTCCGGTACCTCAACCGCCTCTTACGACAGACGCAGAAGGAAGTACTACATTGCCGGTAACCCAAAGCTAATTATAACTCATCTTGGTCACTAATTATCA
Source organism: Heortia vitessoides (assembly GCA_020976665.1). Taxonomy (NCBI): domain Eukaryota; kingdom Metazoa; phylum Arthropoda; class Insecta; order Lepidoptera; family Crambidae; genus Heortia; species Heortia vitessoides. Next base: position 16,509,512 of record JACJUM010002543.1, read on the forward strand.
CTCATCAAATACAAACAATAAGCGTTCTAACGCAGTCTTTTATGTACAATACAATAACACATATATGTATATATATATAACAGTGATCCGCGGTTTCACTCGCATAATTACCCTTCCCGTGACAATTATCTTCATCATACCCGCTATTGGGAGTCCACTGCTGGATATAAGAAATCTTTCCAAGAAAGTAGGTTTTATACCCATTATTGCCACACCGGGCAAGCTTGTTGGCAATCGCAGAGCGAAGCTTTTGTGATAGGGATGCTGTTGCCCATCACCATATATATCGCCATCTGTCGGTTCTGGTACCTAAGTCGCCTCTTACGACACCGGGTACAGATTAGATTAGATATTAAAGGTACTATTCTAAGGTACCTCTCACCGTAATAAACAAACAATCCTATCTTTTTATAACACTAGTATAGATCTATTGCTAAACATAAAACTGACTGCATACAATCAACTTAAGAAATTAGCAAGTCATCCAAAGAGCGGTAAACAGCTCTTGAATTCCAAAGTCTAGATATTGTGTTAAGTCTAGCCGTTGGAAGCTTTATTTATGCGCAGTGAACACCTGTAACTCGCATGGGCCCGCTATAATTATTATGAAATAGTCGAATACGCTATAGCTATAGCATTTCAATAGATTTATATGGACAGCCGCGACCTCTCACATTTAGTTCGTGAATATATTTTCACACCTAAGCATAGCGGCTAGATGTTTCAACACTACTTCCTATTTAACATGAAAGTGAGAGTACTCTTGTATATTGATGGTTATTATCTCTGTGGTTTGGCGATTCTTAGTCATTTTATTATACAGCCAATGAAAGTCCACTACTGGACCGCGCTGTGCAAGTGTGCTGGTAAGCTATCTTGACGGGGTGAAACATATATATATAGCTAAAATTGATGCTTTTTTATTACTTAACGGGAAAGTACAAACTACAGGATACTATTAACTAATGGATTCAAATAATTCCACAACTTCTCATACATTGACCTGACTCCGTAGTAAGTTGATTAAAACACTTGTGTTACGAACGCTGGACAACAGAGAAATCACAAATATAATATATACATATATATATATGTTTGTCTTGCGTAGTAATCGAACTCAACTCTTAGCGCACATAGTCACGAACTGCGCCATCGGGCTCGTTAAGATATATGATTTGTGTTAATTCAATTTTGTAATGAAACTTCTACAGCTTTCTATAAGTAGGTATTATATTTTTGAGATTTTAAGAAATTAAATATACGTAATATACAAACATCGTTCGCAGTATACAACCTCCGGTTAGGGCCGTAAGCAAAAGGCTATTGGATAAGCCAAGTCTCAGTAATCCGTACGAGAGTTCTGCATTTCGATTTCATTTTATCACGTTCTGTCCTTCTCAGGGTTGGTGAATAAAGTCTTTTAAAAAGAAAACTTTTGTATAAACTCTAAAAACACTAAAACATATTTTTATTTAGTCATTAACACAAAACAGAGATATAACTTACAACAATACACCAACAATTAGAAGTCCACTGCTGGATATTGGCCTTCCCAAGTAAGGAGGACATTTGCTCAGAATTGTTGGGCAAGCGTAATGGCCATAGCAAAGCCCATTTATCATTAAAATTGAATTTAAAGAACTCGACTTTACCCGCTAAATGATTTTTTTTAACTATGATAATATCTCATTGTAAATTAAATGTAATTTCGAAAATAAAGATTTTTAAACAAAAACTAGCATAAATAAGACTAGATATTCTTTAAAATAACAAGGATAAATCCACAGCTTGTTATAGATTTAATAGCAAAGACATCATCATTATCATTATTATATTGGCCAATTCCCCTACAAAACATAGTGCTTTCCAAGAAAGGGGGAATTTTGCTCATATTTGCCAAGCTGGGCATTCGTGTTGGCAATCACAGAGCGCAGCATTGCGACGGGGATAAGGGATAATGGATATACCGCCATCTGTCGGTTCTGGTACCTTTGTCGTCGCTTACGACAACTACAGGGGGACGACTACTCTGCAAGTACCTCAGAGCATTTATGAAAAATTTCTTTAAAATGAAAAAAACATTTATTTAAAAAAGTTTCACGATCCGCAGCAGCGTAGGTATACACAATATACTAAGCCTTGTATTTGAGATACCTATTTCTGCTTTTCTAGGAATGAAAATTCTTACTTGGAAAAGAAAGCTATATATTTGTTAATTGTTTATTTAATTTGACGGGCCTGATGGCGCAGACAGTAGTGATCCTTATGCGCCAAAGGTCATGGGTTCGATGGGTGGGGACCCAGGACAAATATTTATATTTGTGCTGTGTCTGGGTGTTAAATATATGTATTTAAATTATATATTTTTGATTCCTCTTTTGTATGATGTCCATAACACAGGTACTAAGCGACTTGCCACAGTATCAGGTAAATGTGTGAGATGTTGTGGAAATTTAATGGAAGGTTTTGTCAGCCCTACACCAACCTTACACTGAGTTATTTCCCTAGTTATCTTTGCCCTATGTTCACTGTACTTTTTCGAGTTTCACGAAACACAAGCCGACTAATCTAATCTGTTGAGGCCGAATCGACACGATTCGTATCGAATCGATCGTGGCACGTCCATTACTCGATAACGTGTATCGATACATCGAAACATCTGCTTTGATATCACTTGCGCAGTCTCTAATTTGAGATAGGTGTTTTTGCGTTTTGTTACCAAGAATGAGCTGGTTGATTTCTCACCTCTAGACGCTTAAGTTTTTTTTCACTGTTCGTCTCATGATGTGATTTCGATATAAGTAGATCAAAGTTCAAAAGTAACATCAACCAGACAAAATAAGAGGTAAGAACACACAGACACAAAACAAACGCAAATGTTTATCACATAAATGTTGGCTCTGGATAACAATCGAACCCACTACCATTTGCGCTCGAGATAAAGACCTACTTAACTACCGAACGCGCCATCAGGACCAACAAGCTTTACTTGGAGTAAACTGTTGATTCATGATAGTAACAGCCTGCATCTAGTGCAATTATGTGATCATAGTTAAATTGTCTGTATACTTTATGTTTTACTTGCAATTGCCTAATTGAAAACCAGGTTATCCAGGTTATTTAGATATTATAGCTATTTCTTTTAATTCAAAGAATCCCTTCATTAGAGTAGAATAGTACCTTCCCCTGTACCAGGTGTCGTAAGAGGTGACTAAGGTACCAGAACCTACGAAATAAAACAGCCCAATTGCATTAACGGGGTTAGGTAGTGGTGTGGTAGCATCCCCGTTGCAATTGCTAACATGCTTGCTTAGTGCGGCAATGAGGGGCAAAACGCCTGTGTCAAGCAGTGGACGTTTTACAGCTGCTATGATAATGATAAATACCTATAATTTAATAGTAAAAAATGGACTCCCATCTCACCTATTCCATGCATCTTTCCCATGCCAAAACCGTAATGCAACCAGCAATACCATAGCGCTACCAAGACCTTAGCAGATAAGTGGATTTTTCCCAAGTATTCTTTTTGTACTGAAAAATCAGTGCCACTTCAATGTTGTAGGTAATTTACTAACATATTATACACAAATAATAAACTTTTCCAAGTTTGAAACAATCGATGAAGAAGATCAGTAATTTCATTATGTAAGAGGTTTTATGCATAAAATAATGATAACTAAAAAAATATATTTACTAGAAAAAAAAACAACTTGTTTCAGGGACACCAGAAAATATTGTCTAAAATGTAATAACGCGTTCATCTTTGCATAAAACGACGTAATAACCTATATATTCACTCATGATATGCATATAGCCATGATGAAGCAACAGAAATTCTCTATACAAATACATCGCCATTGGAGCATTGTCTAATACGTTCACCAGACATAATAAAACTTGATACGCACTGTGTTCCGCAAGGGTCGACATGAGCGGTCACCTTCCGATATAGTCTTGCAATAATACAGGGATATCACTATCGCGTCGTGATCCTCGTGATCTGATGACATTATGTAACATCAGTGTGCTTTCAGAATATTCTCCACTGTTCCTGGTGAAGTAATGATTTTTTATATGACTATACAACAAGCAATGGCGGTGGCTAAAGGAAATTTTTATATATTTTTTATTACACCAGGTCGACAAACAAGCATACATTCGGCGATAGTAAGTCTTAACCTTCAAACTGGAACACAACGATGCAAAATGTTTAGCGGTAAAAATAGGTGATTAGGTGACAGGAGGAAGTGACGTAACAACTTCTGTATGTTGTCTACCTAAATTGAATGCTGAAATATTTGAGATTGTAATATCAACCATATTTAAAACAACAGAAAGTTCAAAGTACAGTAATAATGTTCATAGCCAGTGGCGCCATCTACAAAATTGTTAAAATTAAAAATAAAATTTGAAATTGTGTAATTCTGCATAGCAAATTCTTAACAGGAATATTGTAACTTGGTTCGCTTGGTAAAACTTGTTAGATTACAATTTGTAAGATTACCAATTGTAAATTTTCAAATATTGACACCTCTATTATCTATCTTGAGACCAGTTGTCGCAGAATAACTGAAACGTCGAACAAAAAATGTAAAAAAAAATAATAAATAAATTGAATACCTGACTCCGTGGTAAGTCGCTTAAAGCACTTGTGTTATTGATATCAGACAATAAATTAATCACAAATATACTACTTAAATATTTAATTAATACATACAAACATAAATATCATTGTATAAATATTTGTGGATGGGATTCGAAGCCACAACCTTAAATAGGTAATTAAACCACGTTTTAAAGACGTTACCGTTTTTTTTATTTGTTATGTAATTAGAGATTTAAAAAATCATACCGCCAAATAATACACATTCACGAAAAAATTACGCTGAAATTTAAAATTCCGGCATTTAGCCAATCCTCGATAGAACTCCGACACATTACGCTAAAGAAGGCCTGTCGGATTACCGAGGGCGCTACTCACAAAACAACCATTCTAATGCTTGAGCGAATGTCGTTCAATTTTACCTGCAGTTTATTATCGTGTTGGAATTGCGCACCTCTAAAGCCTTCCTAAACTCGTATTGACAGAGAGCTAAATTGTGGCGATAGTTTGCCCTGGCGACCGAGTAATTCTGTTTTGACACCTAGCACCTTGCCAATGAGATATGGAGCCGTTTGCTATACCAAGACCGCACAACGCAACCGCATTGGTAATTACTGTGCTGGCTGGTTATCGAAATAGTCTATATAATAGGAAATAGTCTAGTCTAATAGGCCTAATTATGAACCTAACCTAAACCTCTTATAAATAACAAATTCATACATTGATCTGACTTCGATATAAGTAGTTTAAAGTGAAATGTGTGATAAGAAACACATTTGCTGATTACAAGAATGTTTATCCTGGCGAACCCACGACTCAAAAGATTGGATTACTGCCGAATGCGGCATTTGATCCGTCAATTTCGTTTGTTGTAAATATTTTCAAACACTTATCATCTTTTATCCAGGACAATAAATTAACGTATTGTTTTCTAGAGACAGACCTCAGAGGTCGTCTACATTATCTCACTCTCGCCTATTTCTACCGCCAAATAGCGGTGCAGGCAACATTTTGTATAAGGTCTACCTCGTGTAATGGACATTCTGTGGCTAATGTGATCATCAGTAACAAGAACACATCCAAGAGTATGACATAAAGTGACGTAAGAATATAGAAGCGGATCTATCTGTTTGATTCATAAATAAATATTTATGAACACAAAATCAATATCGAATGCGTTCCACCAATCTCGGTAAGCGACCAATTTACGGAAAAGATGTTACGCAACTACAAGCTATATCTTAATAGTGGTCTTCACTAGATGCATTCCGCCTACGTACGACAGTAAAGATATCATCACACGTGAGACACCTAAGCTATACAGAAGCTGCGCTATATTTTACCAATTATTATCGGAATGCATTCAGTAGCTAAGGTAGTTCGTCAAGTTGAAGACCGCTGTTAGCGATAGATATCAAACGTCACCTGTCGCTCGGAGTGTTCTTTTGTATATGCCATAGGGCACCGGTAGATAAAAATAGTACCTCCCCCTGTAGGTGCCGTAAGAGGTGAATGGGGTACCGGAACCGATCGATGGCAGTATACCCGAAACAGCGTAGCTCAAATGCTACAGGATGGGAATGGGCAGCAAAGTTTCCCATTTCTTGGGGAGGCCTATGTCCAGAAATGGATGGCTGTTTTGTTGATGATGATGATGATTTGTTGTAGTGTTCCAATTGATATTTATTTTTATTCTGTTTATTATTTTAAAAGAAATCATTTATTACAGTATATTATTTACTTTTGTTATTACGCATAAAGTTATTTATTATACAAGGTAATTAAAAATATTACAAATTTCACAGGCATCCGACTCAACATAACATTTAAATATTTATACAAAATTGTGCATAATCATTAAGTTCTGTTCTAAATGTTAATAGCTCTACGCAAATTACGCGGGCGCGGCGCGGGGAGGGGAGACGGTTTGCAATTATAGAGTTAAGAAGCGTCAGAGTGCCCAGCTTTAGAGAGTTAAGGAACTATCTGTGTGATTGTAATAATATTAATTATTCTGTGTGTGTGTGTGTGCCAAATGACCAAAACTATTAAGATAGTCCGGTAATGGAAGGCCAACTTATATGACGTCGATAAAAGGTTGCATAAACTGAAACGTGACTATTAATATAATTGAGTATAATCGTTACTTACGATACTAGCATACTAGAATATCAATTCGAAGGTTTCAGAACATTTTGTATTAGCAGCTTGAATGAAAGGCTCGCGTTGAACGAAAAGTAAATCTATTCGCCGATGATAAGAGTTATTTTTGAAATATTTATAAAAACTTTACTGTTATTTCGTATACTTAGTTATATAGGCCGTATTATAGTATTAATGAAATAGAATGAGGCTTTTTGACTCCATGATGGTTGAACAGTTTGAGCTTGAATTAGACGTGTCGCTTCTATACATGAATAGAGATGTATATTTTTTATTTATTCTGCAAGGGTTATATTTTTACACGTAATTGATTCGGAGGCCAACGTATATAGCATACTATGTTATACATATTAAATTTAACAAGTACATAAAATTGTGAATCTTTGTGAAAGTTATTACCAAACTTCGGTTACATATTTTTTTAATTACCACCCTGTGTACCAGGTGTTATAAGAGGCGACTGAGGTAACGGAACCCACAGATGGCGGTAAATGCGAAACAGTGGAGCTCAAATACAACTGGGCCGTTATGGGCAGCAGTGTTCCCATCGCGAAGCTATGTTCTGCGATGATGCCACGCTTGCCCAGCGCGACAATTATAGGCAAACTTCCCATTTTTTGAGAGGTCTATGCCAATCAGTGGACTTCCAATAGCTACAAGTATGATGTTGATAGTAACATTTACATGTCCAACGCAAGCACCAGAAAAGTATTATATTGTCTATGATCGTGCAATACCGCGAAAGTAGCAGTTGCAAATAAAGTTGAAAACTCAATTAGAAAAGATGGAAAACTGGCCTTATTAACTTAAACTACATACGCGGTATTGAAGTATCATCGACGATATATCAAACTTATTAAGCGTCTAAATAGAAAATTTTCCTACAGGAATTTACCCCACTATTACACTCAAATACTTGCACAATCGTCAGGATATCTTTATTTACCAATAAACAGATTTATTTAACAGTTAAAACTGCTAATAGATCAACTTAAACAGCGCAGCACAATTGAAACAGTACACACAAGTCACAAACACTAGAAAATAAATATACATTTAGCAATTAAAGTCCACGATTGCCACACCGGGAACTGGTTTGTTGAAAAACCGGGCTCCAGATCCGAGCAATGGTCGACTCAATTACATCAATCACGCGCGAGAGTGAGCAGGTCCGCATTTTTATGAAATTCGGACCCTAATGGCGTCGATAAAACATATCGTTAAAGTACGTTTGCGTTAGACACAATTTGCAGCTAGTTGGCTTAATTGCTTATAGATCGTAGCCCTTTCAATGTGTGCCCTATAATGGTGCCCTGCCAACACCCTATACCAAGTTAATTCTTATATTTATAGCTATCTGTCAATCCAAGTCCGAAGAAACAGACAGCATATCAGGCTTAAAGATAAATAAATTTAAGCTTTTTTCTAAAGCATATAGTGTTAAAGATTATATTAATGATTAAACTGCATTGAATTGCTCTAACCTAGCTTTAAGAAAACGGTTTCTTAGCGTGGACCCTGGTGGGGGTTCCATTAACAGTTACTATTTAGTATTGAGGAAAACTTTATCAACACCAGTTTTTATTGTAGGTTCCTTTCTGGTGGCTCGTGCAATGACTGCATTAAACTTAGTTTTAAAGCTCGTCTGGTGCCGGCAGACTAGTTAGTATATAAGGCTGAATTCATATATTAAATGATTCTTATGACCCCGTGAGGTCATCATGGTCATCAGTATTGTATGATACAACATTGAGTACTTACTTCATATTTCCGAATTACAATTATTTTATTTATTATTTTTGACGATTGGAAAGTGTTTGTAATGCGCCAACTTTTATAAAAAATATTTTGGTTTGATATTTAAATTCACAAAAAGTGATATCGGCAATAAATATCATTTCCTTCCTACTCCGCACCTTTTACTAAAATACTTTATATATGTTTATAATTTTTAATGTGTTCCAACCAATCCAAAAAATTATATAACGATATATGTGTATATTATGTGACTGGGTGTTAAAAAATATTCACATTCAGTCTTAGTATTTAGTCTGTATTTAAGTAGAATATTTTTCATGTCTCTGTTATCTGATGTCCGTTACATTAGTGCTATCAGCGACTTACCTCGGAGTCAGGTCAATATATTAGATATTGTGTGAACATAACAATAGAAAAATTAGAACATATCTAACTTCAGACACGAAGACCTAATTCGCAAGCACTGACTAAGGCTAATCGCTTCCGCGTTCAGACACCACACAAAATTTCCCGTGGCAATCGAACGGGTTGGCATAATTATGCCAGAACGCGTTGGCATAATAACGCCAGAACGGGTTGGCATAATTATGCCAGAACGGGTTGGCATAATTATGCCAACCCGTTCGATTGCCACCGTTGCTGTTAACACCAAAATAAATTTTATTAGCATACCAATAAATGATGAATACAACTGCTCGGATTACGCAGTAACGTCGACTTCCACGGGGTCGAATTTCTTCGTCGGGTCCACTAGCGGTGTAAATTGAAAATATTGCAAAAGCCACTTGTAAAATTAACACGATCCCGCCGCCGCCTGACGTTTGACCCACATATTCATATTTACGACGCCTCGCGCGCAACAAGGGTGTAACTGAGAAAATTTAAATTTCCCACCGCCACCTCGGTATGGGCATTTCGCTGTGCTGATTGCGAGTAACAGTTGTTGCTGTGGTCAGTGGGTCAGTATTGATGGTTTAGGAATAACACTTTATTTTATTGTGGACAACTGTAGTGTTTCAGTATTTGAGAAATAGTTGGTTACGCTTGTTAGATGCGACAATGGTATTTGTTAGTGTTGCAGTTATTTTTAGGTGTGAATCGCAATTACACGTTGATTTTATTCGCTTTGTTATGTTTATTTATTTAGACTAACTATCGTTTGTTGTAAACTTGGTAGCCGTGAGGTACCCGCGAATAGGATAGTACCTCGTTCTGTGCCAGGTGTTGTAAGAGGCAATTAAGGTAAACTGACAGATGGCGGTATATCTATGGCTTAAATGCAGAGGGAAGGGATGCACTTTTTCTCAATTTCCGACAACTGAGATCATCTAAAACAAGCAACGAATCAACGTATAAAATATAACTAGGAGCGGTGAGCTATTTTACAGCTCCGGTACCTCTCTGGGCAAGAGGGAGTGGACTTCGGTCCACGAGGTACTAGCCGTTAATAGTAATGGGCCTTGGTCTATCGGTAAGAACAACCGCATCTGTTGCTTGCTCTGGTCCCCTAGATCGCCACAAGTACCATAGAGACAGCAGCCCCCTCCATTTATAAGCATAAGGTTGGTGATAGGTGATCACAATATACACTACAAACAGTTCTCTCCATTGGCGCCAAGGGTTCGTGTACTTTGCCGCTTTTAAACAAAAAAAAACTTATACTTATACGTTTTTGCCATGGAGCCCCCAATCTGTATGCGAATTACAAGTAGGCACAGAGTATAGAAATTGGCAGCAATAAATCTATCCCACATTCGCAAACGACTGTTTTGTACGAAGTCTGGTAACATTACATTTACGTTATTACTTATACATTTTCTACAGCAATAAAATAATACAACTATATTTTAAAGAAACACAGTAACTCTAATTCAAAGCCGTATAAAACATTAATTTATATATATAATTATTATATTAATTAAATTATTATGAAGTCAGCAAACAAGCATACGGTCCACTTGATGGTAAACGCGACCGCAGTCTATACACGCTTGTGTCATCACTAAGATATCACTAGCGTGTCGTCAACATTGTAAACTGAAGGTACTATGTCACATTTACTCAGTAATTTCGCTGCCTCACTCACCCTTCAAACCGGAACACAGCAATGCGACTGCTATTTAGCGGTAAAAAAAGGTGTCATTGAAGTACTTACTAATGCAGACGCCCGTTGTAAAAGGCTATAATAAAAATTATATTAAATGATTATCCTGGATTAAAGAAGGGTGTGAGATCGTTTTTTTTTTAAATATTTAAATCAAAAGACATTGACGGAACGGATGCCGCATTCGGCAGTGATCCTATCTTATTCAACAATTATGTCTTGGATTCGATCGCCAGGGCAAACATTTATGTAATCAACGAATGTGTTTGTTCTCACAAATACTTTAAACTGAATCTATGTATAATATTTGTGATTCCTCTGTTGTTTTTATGTCAAGTGTTTTTAACTACTTACTCGGAGTCAAATATTAGACGTGGAATTTATTATTTATGTATTATTGAAATAACTTTAAAAATCACAGAATTTTCTTGCTTACTGTGCACCCCTTATGGGATAGTTTTTAGAAAAAATATTTTACACATGTTTAATGAATTTAATTTGAACAACTTTAGAAACAGCAAGAATTTAACTCCGCTTAGGGGGTAAATTTTCTAAAATATTTTTTTTGCCGCTGCGTTTGCATTTGAGTTACCTACGCAGTTCTTGAGGTAGTCTATACTGCTCTGCCTGTAGTCATAGTATGTATTAGAACGTCTTACAATAAACCAGTAGAAACAGACCTTACCTAATCTCTTCGATCTTTGCGTGAACAAGATTCCGTTTTGTCTAATTTGGTTCTAAATGGCGTCGTTCCGGCGTAGTTTCTGGTTTTGTATCAAATAATCTAAGATATTTTATAGATGAATATCTAATTTAAAGATCAAGTTATATTTTTAGGTTTATCCTTAATTAGGTGTTTATGTAGACAGATGACGTAAGTATATTCTCATTTCGGGCCCGATGGCGTAGATGGTGGTGATCCTATCTTGTACGCCTGGAGTCGTGGGTTTGATCCCCACCCAGGACAAATATTTATATGATGTAATTTATGTCTGTTCCATATCTGGAAGTTAAATATGTATTTGAGTGTAATTTTTGAGATTCCTCTGTGATCTGACGTCCGTAACACAAGTGCTTTAAGTGTCTTACCACGGAATTAGGTCAATGTATGAAACCTTGTGGTAATTTATTTCAATATTGCCTCTTACAACACTTGATACAAAGGGTGCTATTCTACTCCACGGCTAATTGATATTATTAAAATTAATAAAAAATACTATCACCTATTTTACAACAGATGACCTTTTGAAAATGGTAATTTGATATTTCTTTGTAAACTCAGAAATGCAATAAAAAGTGCAAGCACACCGATAAAATTATTCGGAGTCATAGTCGTATAAATTCAATTATGCCAAGATATCACCAAGGCTGGGAATCGAGAACTGAACCTTCAGCATCCAGGCACATACTTTACCATTACGCCAACGGGGCCACCGAATTTATTTTCCAATTGCCATAAAGGTGCATCACGAATGAGTGTAAGAATTTTGCAATCAATTCGCTTCGCTAAGGAGCTCATTTTAAAAACAAATGACTGCCTCTATTTGAGGCTTCGCTCCGAGTTGGATTCTTGAATAAAATATTGAAGCACAAGTATCAATGAGAACGCTATAGCTATATTATATTTAGATCATATATTTTTTAATTTCTTTATGTATGTTTTTAAGAGTTATGAAACCTTTTTATTTTATAAAACATTTGGTCTCCTTGGAACGAAATACATTTGCAATACCTCCATTTACTGCTAAATTTGTTTACAATGGATTTTTTTTGTATTCTTTGTATTTAACGCCAATTTCTTGATGCAAAACATTAAAAAAAACAAAAATTTAGACCATGATTTGATATACCATTCGAGAAAAATCTTACGATAGTAAGTCATATACACTGTTCGTGTATCCAAACGCAAAAACCTATAACAATATTTAAACAAATAAATATTTGCATTACTAATTTAAACCACGCAGTATCACTTAAACATTTATCATGGAATAAAAAAAAACGTACCAACATTGCGAGAAAACTTGCATACATACGAAAAGAAACCTAATTATGCAAGCAGTTGACACCAGTTTCCATTAAAAACTTTTACCATCCGAGGATCTAATTCATCCCTACAGAATACAGCTCCCTCTAACGAGCAATCAACTGTCACATATGGACCGATAGACGGACACTGCGTCTATATTGAAGGTTTACTTTTTACCTTGTATGGGAGTAACGGAGTGAGGAAGATCGACGCAGCTCTACTTTAAAGTGACGGCGATATGAAGCAGTTTTTTTGGCGCCATTAATATTTTAATAGTACCTAAAGATCTTTCCGCAAATGAAAAAGGCTAATATATGCCAATATAAAAAAAACAGTATTTTTGTTTGTAACGAATAAGCTCATAACTAATGATTCAATTTTAGAAATACTTAACTAAAAAAGTACGTCTTTCTTAAGAAACAAAGCGTATCTTATATTTACAAAAAAAAGTGCAATTATTGCTTGCAATGGAAGTATGTAAATAGTCTTTGACGGACCCGATGGCGCAGATGGTAATGATGCTGTCTTGTCGCCAAAGATCAAGGATTCTATCCCCACCTACACAGATATATGACGATATCGTGGTTTATCGATTCTGCATTCGATGTCTGGGTGTTCTTTATAGAGTAGCTCGTAGTTTTGAGCCTTCTGATTTGTAATCTACAAGATTGCTGAATTACATAAAAAAATACTTAGACAATCCTGTAAATTGCTAAACACTTAACAGATTTTGCTCTACGAGTTGGTGTTGATCTTAGTAAAATATCGGAATATAATATAAATTATAAATTCCTTTCTTTTTATTTTTTATAAGACCAGTTCAAAACAAAAGTATACAGTTCCGTGACAGTAATCGTCACCGCAGCCTATAGGCGCTCGTAATATCACAAGGATATCACTAACGCATTACCAACCTTGCGACTTGAAGATATTATGTCACATTATCTAGTAAATTCACTGCCTCTCTCACCCTTCAAACCGAAATACAGCAAAGCAAACACTGTTGTTTGGCGGTAGATATATGTGAGAGTGAGGTACCAATTCGATCTTTAGAATGAGGTCTACATTATGTGAAAACAACAGATAAAATGTAATACATTAACCTGTCTTCAAGACAAGCATTATCAAGTACACGAAGAGTATCAAGGAGCAACACTCTGCCATCGGGGCAAGTAAGGATAAAACTCCTCATGATTGATCCAAATAGAAATCTCTTACAGGGTCATTCAGCAGTGGACAACTCACGATGTCAGTGCAAACGCACACAAATAATTGGTGATATATTTATTTTTTATTAGACCAGGTCAACAAACAAACAAACAGTCCGCGTGATTGTACTTGTCACCGCAGCCTGATATCACAAGGATATCACAAGGTTGCTAATGTTGTTACACGATTTTATTTCACATTACGCAATTTCACTGCCCCTCTTACCCTTAAAATACAGCAATGCAAACACTGCAATTTGGCTTTAGAAATATATGATGAATGGACTCAAGAATCGAACCCCGACCCTCCCCGTCTAAGGCGTCCGAGATACACAGCGGTACCAGGCACAAAAACGAGCGGTGTATTTATGCACTCTCAGTTCTAGGTCAACCATTCAATAGGCTATATATCATTTCTCGATGCAGCTTTCCTTCGTAGATTTACTTCTCGATCGCCAGTACCATGTCTTATAATAATGATAGGAAAGTCGGATACAATCAACAAAAAAGAAGTTGACGGTTTACATTTCTGTCTAAGTGTTAGTTTTGTATATAAATAAGAAAGGTTGGTATAGGCCGAGGCGAACATATGATAACCATATAGAAGACGTATTAAAGAAATGCCAGGTCAGAAGTACCAAGAATAAACGAGCGTGTATAAATAGACTAATGCGAGTATAGGGAGGCGAGATGCCAAGATCGTAGCAAGTGGAGATCCATAGACTCTGTCTACCCCGATGAGACACAGGCGTGATGTATATATATGTATAACACTTTGTTTCCATAAGAATGTGACGAAGAAACAGTACTTCATCATACCTGCCATTGGAAGTCTACTGCTGGACATAGGCCTCTTCAAGAAAGGAGGTTCTTTTCCATAATTACCGCGCTGGGCAAGCGTGTTGACAATGGCGGTGCGCAGGTTCCGCGACAGGGATGCTGCTGCCCATTCCCACCCAGTGCATTTAAGCTGCAATTTCGGATGGATATACCGCCATCAGTTGGTTCTAATACCTTAGTCGCCTCTTATGACATCTGGTACAGGGGAAGTTAGTAGTAGCGTACCTCTACTTGTGCCATGAGTCGCAAGAGGCGATTAAGGTACCAGACCCGACAGTCGGTGTATCCACTCGATACAGAGTAGTTCAAATGCAGCAGAGCTGGGACGGGCAGCAGCATTCCTACCATGAAGCTACGTTATGTCACTACGCTTGCCCTGCGCGGCAATTATGCAGGATGTCCAGCAGTGAGGAATTTACGGCTTCTATGATGATTGTGATGAGTTAAAATTGTTTTACAAAATAATATAGCCTTGGCTATTTAGTAAAGTTATAGTTTTTAATATTGGAAAATAATATAGTCCTTTACCAATACTGGAGATGTCAACTAAATTGCTAGAGAGGGAGGAGCACAATGAGAGAAAAGAAGAGGAAAAAATTGTCAAAATGTAGACCTCATATAGAGGTCGTCTGCATTGGTACCGCACTCTTTGCTATGTCTAACTAAACTAAAGTACCCATATATATATAATATTGCAGTCATTCCCAGGTGTTTCTCTAACTCGACATAACAAGAAAACCGCAGGATACATTTCCACATCAATTAACACGATAAAAAGATCGTGTCAGCAAATAAATCAACGTTTGATTTATAGGAACTTTGTAGATAAACTGAACTGAACACTCCACCACAGTGAAAGCTGGTAAAGTGTCGTGAATTGTGTTAAAGATAAAGATATAGACATGTCGAGTTATTTCATAGCAACACGTTTAAACTGGGCCAACGGCTCAATCCATCTCAACGTTTTCATCAGGTTATTTGTAACGTTAATGTTTGTTCATTTTTATCTGAATTATTAATTGTTAAAAAACCAGAACGATGCGTGGTACAGCTAGGCATGACCGGTTTGCGTTTAAAATATTTGGAATAATGACTGCAATTTTTCTAAGCAGCGTGTGAATTCAAATTTAACAAATGATAGGAAATGGATGGACTTAATAACACAAAGAAGTTTACGTACCAAAGTTTTGCCAAACCGAAAAAATACACCTCTAATTTCTTACTATTCAGATAAGGGTGGTGATTTTTTTATAATTTTAAGAAGGTATCCAATGCTTTGGTGACATCTATCATAATCATACCAGTAGAACGTCCACAGCTGGACATAGTATTGCCCAAGAAAAGGAGGAATTTTGCCCATGATGATGCAGATGTGGTAGGAAATCGCAGAGCCTAGGTTTCCGACAGGAATGCTGTTGCTCATCCCCGACTTCTTTCAATAAAGCTACGCTGATTTGGGTGTATATGCTGCCATCTGTCGGTTCCGGAACCTCAGTCGACACTTAGAATAACTGGTATAAGTATATAAAAGCTGAGAGTTACCAACATCATGGTAAAAAATACAACAAAAGATCATTTTACAACGTTCAAAATAAAAATTTAACAAACAATAGATGAGATAAACAATTAAAGCGCAGGCACATTTTTGGAATAATCCCAAGGAATTAGCACATAAAATGTAGAAATAAACATTATGCGGTCGATGGCAATTTATAGTCCATTGGAACCGGCAGGCTATCCGTCATGATCGAGGCTCGTTGGGCACTCGAACACTTGCTATGTGAATACGTGAGCCAGTAAAGGTCTCGTTACCCAACATCTGTCGAATAGAGCGACTTGCTTTGGAATTGTACGTAAAAACATGTGTTGGAATATCACGCCAGCGAAAGGTTGTCTTGTTTGCTAGTCGATTATTTTTTAACTCTTTAATTCAGTCACTTCATTGGTGTATGTAAATAATAATAATAATAAATTCACACAATATCTCATACGTTGATCTGACTCCGAAATAAGTAGCTTGAAGCACTTGTGTTACAGATATCAGACAAAGCAATTATAATTATTTAATATATATACTCGTACATATATTATAAACATTTGGGTGGGAATCGAACACATGACCTTTGGCGCACAAGACAAGATTACTAACTACCATCTTCGCCATCAGGCCCTTCAAAGTGAAGTAGAAAAAATCCATTGTATATTACTAACAGACATTTTACGGCTGTCTGTCTGATGATGAAACATCAACCATAGACAGATCCGATATTTTTTATTTCAAAATTTCATTTACCTTTTCATTAAATAATCTTGCTGTGTTAAGCCGTGAGGTACCGGTAGAGTAGATTAGTATCCCCTCTATATCAGGTGCCGAAAGAGGACTACTAAGACTAAGATCTGACCGATGGCGGTATATCCATCTGTACGTAGATTAAATGCACAAGGCGAGGATGGGCAGCAGCATGTTCTTCGTGAAAGCTGCGCTCTGCGATTGCCAACCCACTTGCCCAGCGTGGCAATTATGGGCAAAATTCCACCTTTCTTGGGTAGGCTTATGTCCACCAGTGGACTTACAATGACTGATATGATGATGTTAATTACAACCACAACACGTCCAATTCGTGTCACAACTGATCACAAGACTTGACAATAACCAATATTGCGATGCGAAATTCACACAGTATGCTCGCATCCTTAGCGGTAAACCACTCAAGCACTAATAAGCTTATCACATACACCGCAATCTACACCATATTTCCATGCCATTAGAATCAAAATGGCTCAACTTCATGTCTTTGCCAATACAATGGCTTATAAATACATGTTGAAAGTCGTATTTTCTAAGTTAGCTTATCAATTTAGGAATGATACAGCGTTAACAACTTCAGACGTTGATAATATCAAGTTAAAGTACCTGTTTACAACAGGTATTAAAATTTGATCTAATTCAGATGTGCGTACACAATGTTATCTGTGAGGTACCAGCAGATTATAATAGTACCTTCCTCTGTACTAGGTGTCGTTAGAGGCGACAAAGGTACCAGAACTGACACACGATAGGAGGATAGGAGTGGGCAGCAGCATCCCCGTCGCAAAAGCTGCGCTTCCAAGAAATATTGATTTTTGCCCATAATTGGCGCACTGGGTAGGTATGTGGGCAAAGCGTAGTTTCGCCATCTATCCATGCCTGTGCCTCTTACGACACCTGGTACAGAAGATAAAAGGGAAGTACATTCTATTCCCCCAGTACTCCACAGCCAGTACGAATAATGACCTAAAAACTATAATTTCCACCTAAAATAATAAATGGTGAAATAATGAAAATCAGCTACACCCGAGCCAAATTTATGACTAATCCCTCGAATGGGGCAGTGGTTTCCAAACAGCCATTCATTTAATTTATACACGCGAATAACATTTTGCATAAGAAGTTTGGAAACAGCTTGTAAATAGAATGCAAGTACCGCGTCAACTAAGCACGCATACCTCAATAGCCCTTGCGCGTAAAGCCGGAGTTATTGGGTTTTGTCGGTATAATAAGAGGCCGCTCCTCATAATACACCATCTACCTCTAATTGCATGTGACTGCCTTTCTTGAAATACCTAGATAGAAATCTAAATTGCTTAGGTATTTGTGAATAGCACTGGTCTCTCACAGAGGGGAGGCTTGCCGTCCAGTGCGAAAGATACACGCTTACTATTATTAGACAGCACCATTTTCTGTCCGTCTGTGTATTTTTGATACAGAGATCGTTCCTATCGATCGATTATTGGATGTAGGTGACCCAAAGACTGTTCACTGGGACTGTTTCACTATATAGTCTTCCGATTTTCAAACCAAAAGAAAGAGCATAACCTATTCTTCTACATTAAATTCCGAGAAAATGCAAAGTGCTACATATCAATAAATCATGATGATTTAACGTTTATATTAACATGATATTTACACGTCAACGTTACAGCTATTGAAAGTCCACTGCTGGACATAGGTCTCATCAAGAAAGAAGGAATTTTGCCCTTAATTGCCGCGATGGGCAAGCCCGGAAACGCAAACGCAGAGCGCAGCTTTCGCGACGGTGATGCCGCTGCGGATAGATATTACTGCTTAGCTGGTACCTTAATCGTCTCTTACGACTCCTACTACAAGGGGAGGTACTATTCTACTCTGCCGGTACAGCACAGTTAAGAGACAGCATAACCTATTCTCCTATATTAAATCCCAGTGCTGAGACTCTTAATAAATAAAAAAACTTCGTTGCCTGATTTATTTTATTAATTATAGAATTAGGGTTAGTCCAATTCAAACGATTGCCACCATAAATGCCCCATAAATCTCCCATAATATCCACTAATGGCGCCCTACACAATATTTGATTATAATATTATCCAACCTTCTAGCTTCAACTGTAAGTATTTCCTAACGAGTCAGAAACCATTCACATTGCGATGTTATATTTTTCAATTAATTTTAATTAGTATCATGGCTATTGTTATTAATTATAACCGGTGTTACTTGAGATAACATGTAGTTAGGTACCCACTACCCGTGTGTAGAAATGTATACCGAATGTGTACCGAAAGGTGGTGGTGCTGATCAATTGATTATAGGTAGAATTGACTGAAACGTTATTGTGTTTGTTTGTTAGACTTGTAATATTGAACCAGTGATTCGTTTATCATGAAATTTGGCGTATGAATGGATTGGCTTTTATTAGAGGCTATTGCATTTCAGAAATATAAGTAAAATATAGTTTTAGCACTGAGACCAATATTAATGTGTCTATCAATTGTGTTTTTTCTGTGTCTGAGTGTTATATAAAAGTATATTATAACATTACGCAACTCTTTTAAAGGCTTCAGAACGGCTGTTTTTACTTATTACATTCTTGTTTGATGTTTATCTTAAAGATTGAATGAAATTTTCAAGTGATGTTAAGAGATTGATATAAGTAGTTTTATTTTATTTTTTATTTATTTAAGTTTATTGCACAAAATGTTACAAAATGTACAAATGGCCGACTTTATGCCAAATGGCATTATCTCCCAGTCAACCATTACACAAAACAGAAAAAATATATATATAGTGGTGCAGGCAATATATATACAAAATAGATAAACGTGGCATACATATTTGTATAAATTTATTAAGGATTGTGAACGGATCAATATTAGAAAACATAATGAATGTATTAAATAATCATAATTACCTTAGAGTCAGGTCAACGCACAAGATGTATTAGTTTAAATGAATAAATTATATTATTTAATTTACAATATTAAATAAAAATAATCGTCATATCAGCTATAAAAAGTCCACTGCTGGACATAGGCCTTTCCAAGAAAGGAGGTTTTTGCCTATAATTGCCGTGCTGGGCAAGCGTGTTGGCAATTGCAGACCGCAGCTTTCGCGAAGGAGATGCTGTTGCCCATCCCCGACCTGTGCATTTGAGCTGCACTGTTTCAGATAGATATACCCCCATCTGTCGGTTCTGGCACCTTAATCACCTCTTACGACACCTGCTGCAGTAGGAAGCACTATTCTAACTCTGCCGGTAATCAAGTATTTTGTAAATACTAAATATAGATTTGTCTAAGTTTACCTAATTATTAATTATGCCATTAGCGTTTCCAAGTAAAGTCTGTTAAAGGTAACATATATGCTACATATTTTATATTTCGCAAGTTGGACATTTTTATAGGCTTTAGAGTCGAATTGATTTACATGTACAAATAATTGACGCAACATTTACCTTTTTTTATACAAAGTCGACAATATACGGTCCGCGTCACCGTCGCCTATAGACGCTCGTATCACCAAAGATATCACTAGCGCGTTACCAAACTTGTAACTTAAACATATTATCTCATATTATCCAGTAATTTCTTTCCCTCTCTCATCATTTGAACTGGCACACAGAAATGCTGATTTTCTTTCTTTTCTAGTAGTAAATAAAGGTGAGGTAGTAATATACCGCTTTTGTTAGAGGTAGTACGTAGGTAAAAATGCAGATTACTTTTGTGTGAGACCTTTTCTTTTTTTTTCACGTTGCTACTAGACATAGGCCTCCCCAATTTGCCCATAATTGCCGCGCTTGGCAATCGTGGTGGCAATCGCAGAGCATAGCAACGCGACGGGAATGCTGCCGCACATCCCCACCCTGTACTATTTAAGCTGTAATGTTTTGGATGGATATATCGCCATTTGTCACTTCCGGTTCCTTATTCACCTTTGATAACACCTGATATAGAAGGAGGTACTATGTCACCGCTACGGATAGGTATATATCCGTCCATTTATTGGCATATGTCCTTCCTAAAGAAGAAGGATGTATGTCAATAAATGAAACGTTAGGCAGGTAATTTAATAGAGGTAGAACAATGCTATTGCATTTTTCTGTTGCATTTAAGCTATACTGTTTCGGATACATCCGCATCTCTATATTTATATCCTCAGTCGCTTGTAACGCCATCTGGTACAAAGGGAGGTACTAAATCAAAAACGGAAGTACACATTTAATTGTTATAATTATTTTGTTATTGTTACTATATTATTTGTTAATGCACGATCAAACAACAAGCCGACAAGTCATACCCCAAAGCAAGCCTAGACCGCGTTCATGATTTATAATGCAAGTAAATTAGCCGGCTCTTACCTACCTAGACTAAACTTCCTGTCTGACCCCAACTTTCGCCGGCCGATGTGGGAATGTGACTGTGTTACAATTCACTTTCGCAAGCGTATGCGTTACGCAAGGGGTTCTCAAACTTGCAACTCCAAAGACCCCCTAGCCTATATATTACCCAAAAAATTTACCAAAACTCTTTAAAACTACTTTAAAATATCTGCATAGCATAATTTTTTTTGCTTTACTAGATGTGTTAGCGAAACTGCGTACTCGTTTAACCATTAAGTAACTCTATCTTTGATTATTTCGCTTAAATTAAAGGGGTCCGTTTCCACAGTTTGGGAACCGCTGCGTTACGCAATGAGCAGAGCGCGTATTTCCCGAACAGTTAATTTTCTTAGGCCCGATCATCGTTTCTGCTCGAGCTTTCTATTTGTACGAGGAAACATAAATAGCTGTTTGTGCTGGATTATTATGAATATGAAAATACTAGATATATTTTCTATGCAGAGAGTAGATATACTCCCTCCCTTTAAAAAACTGGCAAAGTCTAATTATAGGCAGTTGATATTGACCATAGGATTTAGACATATGTTTCAGCATCATCTGTGGAAAGAATCTCTTTGAATCCCAATTACAAGTTGTATTATTCGTATGGCACTGAGTGGTTTATAAAAAAATATATTTTATAGCTACTAGCGCCATCTGTAGGCGTTATATGCAACTAAATATATGTATTTAAGCAGTATATTTGTCTCTTGTGCGCCGTAGGTCGTGGGTTCGATCCTCACCCAGGAAAAAAATTAATATGATATTGATGTTTCTTCTGCGTCTGGGTGTTAAATATATGTATTTAATCAGTATATTTGTTATACCTCTGTTTTCTAATGTCCATAATATAAGTGCTTATATAATGTAGTGTCCTCAATACAAATAAAATGCAGTGCATAAAAGACTAGAATTTAAACAGTTGACAGACAAAATTGTCTCTCCCCATCATCTGTCCGAGAATCGAACCCAGTCCTCAACGTCTAAAGTTCCAACAATGCCACCTGAACGTTGTTTTTTCTATAAGTACATTTGGTCATAAAAAATTTATCGTTCCGTTCTTAAAGGAAAATTGTAAATAAACAAGAAAAACGAGCGAGTTGCCTTTTCAAGGGTCCCGTGGTATATTAATAGATAAAGAAATCCCTTTGGATTGCTTCCAACGCTCATGAATTGTAAAACATCTGTCACATAAATGAATACTTAACATACTTCACGTACAATATAACAAAAAAAAACATATATATAGGCATATATTTTACTTTGCGTCTTATTGATTGAGTGTGGCAATGTGCGAGAAAAAAATTACAGTGTCAACTGAGGCCCTTTTTTATTTGACATGCCCAATGGCCCAGATGGTAGTGATCCTATCTGGTGCCGCAAAAGTCGTTAGTTCGATCCTCACTCAAGGTAAATATTTATATAATATTTGTGTCTGGGTGTAAAGAATATGTGTTTAATGATATTTGCGATTCCTCTGTTATCTGATGTAGACAAGTGTTTTATGCGACTTAACACGGTATCGGGTCAATGCAAGCGATGTTGTGGGAATTAATTTATTTATTTTCACATGAGATCTCACATTTCATTTTGACAACAGAAATATAAAAAGTATATAATAAGATAAAAACCCAAATATTTAATACATGAGAGCAAATTCTTTTCTGAGCACAAGATAGAGCCTAGGGACAGGATATGAATGCGTCATATTATGAAATTAAACTTAAGTTAATTAAATATATATTAATATATATATATATGATAATTGCGCCTTCTCTGTTGTCTGATGTCCCTAATATTAGTATTTCAATCAAGTTATCTCGGAGTCGGGTCAATGTATGATAAGGTGTGTGTATATATAAATATATATATATATATATATATATATATATATATATAGTATTAAAGACATCAGACAACAGAGAAATCGCAATTATCATTAAATTCACATTTTTAACACCCAGACACAAAACAAACACAAATTTTTATCTTGGGTGGGGATCGAACCAACGACTTTTGCGGCACGAGATTGCATCACTACCATCTGCGGTCCGTCAAGAGTGAGCCAGTAGTAAACACACTCAAGAAAAATGCCATCAAGTTAAGTAACTCTGAGAATGGCATTTTTATGATTACCAAAGATAAATTTAATATGGAAAATAACTTTACCATAAACTTAAGTAGTTGAAATACATTTTATCTATTATTAATATTGCGCCTGGTTGTGGTAATTAACATGATAGTTTATCAGTAAGCGCGGTAGTTGTAGGGCTTTCCCGCGGTACGCCACAAGGCGTCGATACCCAAGTCACAAACCAAATATATCTTCATTTAAATACGCTTATCATAAGCACTTATAAATCGTCAAAAAAAAATTACACAAATAACCGATGACCCTGACAACACAACACTTGTTAAAATTAACAACATAGTAAAGGGAAAACACAGAGTGTAAAACTTTTATTTTATTTAAAAATTGTGATTAATGTGGGTTAAAATAGAGTTAATTGAAATAAACGAAATCCACAATCAGCTACCGGTAGAGTACAATAGTACCTCCACCTGCACCGGGTTTTTAAGACGTGACTGAGGTACCGGTACCGCAAAGCGGTTTACCAGTCTGAAACAGTGTAGCTCAAATGCAAAGGGAGGGGATTTCCAGCGGCATCCCTGCGCTGTACGATTGCCAACATACTTGATCACGGCGGCAATTATAGGTAAACTTCCCCCTTTCTTAGTATCCAGCGGTACTTTCAATAGCTGAAATGTTGATAAAAACTAACAGATAAAACAAAATCACAAAAAGGTATTGCAGTATATTATGTAAAGGAATATATATTTAATTTTAACTAAATAAATGAATACTTTTTTACAAAATCATGCTTTGATTCACATCTATCATAAACAATTTATCAAAGTGTAGTCGCGTAGTGTGAGACAGGCCTAAGGTCCTAGGAAACAGGTATTAATTGCCTAACCAGTTATAGTATATGGCCTAAAACACCTACCTGCTACCTTCTAGATCTTAACCTAGTTATGCCTTCTACACGCGGAGCGCGTTCCTTTTATAATATACAGAACGATAATAATTATAGGCTTTTAGTAGAGGCCCTAACATTTGTTTTTTATTACGATCCTCATTTAATTTATTCTAAAGTATAAAACCGAGATCAGTAAACTTTAATTTAACTTTATGACTAAAATACTAATTATAATAAATTGAAATACTTTTCTGAGATTTTTTTTAATTACACACTTAGCTATCAGTAAATAAATAAAAATATTTCGTGTACGATACAAAGTGCGGTACTATTCTACTCTACCCCTAGTAAACCAAAGATAAAGTACTAAAGCGATGTCAATTTTTTTATTAGATCAGACATTGCATTGGTAAAAGTCATTCTATGTTTGTTTCAATATCATAATTGCAGCCATTGGAAGTCCATTGATGGATCAAGAAAGGAGGAATTTTACCCATAATTGCCACGCTGGGTATTATATTGGCAATCGCAGAGCGCCAGCTTTCGCAACGGGAATTGTGCTGCCCATCCCCACCATATGCATTTTAGTTATACTGTCTCGAATACATATACCGCCATCTGTCGGTTCTGGTACGTTAGTCGCCGTTTACGACACCTGGTACAAAGGGAGGTACTATTCTACTCTGCCGGTAACTCACGGCAGTTATTTCGTTTTTAAAAATAGAAGAACACGGCAATTTTAATAAATATAATGAACCATACGTCTTATATTTCTAATATCCTTAATCAGCCTGTATATCGCAGGACTCGTAACAACCTCATTGCTTTTAACTACGGTCAATCTTAGAACTCTAGATCATTTACCGATTAGAAATCAACGCTATATCTAATGAGGTATAGTTTAAGTGCTTCATAGGGAGATAAGAAGCATAAGCGAGATCACAAGGTGCCGCGCTCAATAAAACTCTTTTAAATATTAGATGCTAACGATAGTTTATATTTGCAATTTATACTAGGCTGATAAAACATTATATACCTAGATATTTAAAGGTGGAAAGAGTCATACAACGTTCGGGTTGATGGACCCGATGGCGCAGATGGTAATGATCCTAGCTTGTGCGCCGCGGTAAGTGGGTTCGGGTCAAACATGGGTATGTTGTATTTGTTTGTATTGTATATTAGTTAAATATGTATTTTAGTACGATATTTGTAATTGTGCCAGGTGTCGTCAGAGGCGAATAATTAACCGGATATGACAGATGGCGATATATCCATCCGACCCAGTACAGCTTAAATGGTTGGTAGCAGCATCCTTGTCACGAAGTTGCGCTCTGCGATTGCCACCACGCTTGCCCAGCGTGGCAATTATGAGCATAAATCCCACAATCTTGGGGAGGCCTATGTCCAACAATGGACTTTCTATAGCTGATATGATGATTTGAAATTACTCTATTGTCTGTCCGTAACACAAGTGCTTTAAGCGACATATCTCGGAGTCAGGTCAATGCATGAAATGATGGGTGATTTTATTATTATTAACTATATTTACATTTAGGTAAATAATAAAAATATATTAAATGTAAACTTTTGAACTAAAGTTAAAAAAATGCCGTGGGGTACCTGTAAAATTAAAATAGTACCTCTCCCTGTACCAGGTGTTGTAAGAGGCAACTGAGTTACCGGAACCGACAGATGGTGGTATATTCATGAGGTAGTAGCCTTAATATTAAAGTTATCTGCATCGGTACTTCACTCTCACCTATCTATCGTCAAATAGCAGTGTTCGCATTGCTGTATTTCGGTTTGAAGGGTGAGAGAGTCAGCGAAATTACTGGGTAATGTGAAATAATATCTTTATGTCACAAGACCGCTTGTAATATCCTTGCAACACTTACTATCAGGCGGACTATATGTTTCTCTGTCCATGCATCGGTACTTCACTCTCACCTATCTGTCGTCAAATAGCAGTGATCGCATTGCTGTATTTCGGTTTGAAGGGTGAGAGAGTCAGCGAAATTATTGGGTAATGTGAAATAATATCTTTATGTCACAAGATTCGCTTGTAATATCCTTGCAACACTTACTATCACGCGGAATTCATGTTTCCACGACCATGACAAAAAAAAAGAAACTACTACCGTATTATTGTGTCAGATTGAATTACGAATTACCGTTAAGACAATCCTATATTCGATATATATATAGATATACCCACGCGTTGATTTTTTTAAGACCACCGTAACAGTAATGATATTTAATATCTGTGTATAATTTACACAAAACTAATGCTTATTGAGATTTAAATAAGGTATATATTGAGTTGCGTTGTTCTTAGTTTATTACAGTCGAGGTGACGAAATGGTGGTTAGGAATCGTCCAGTTCGCACTCCCATTGGTCGAGAGGACGTAAAAGCAATGTTATCTGACGTTTAGTTTTTATTACATTAAAATTGAATTTAGTTCTAATTGATTTTAGGTGGGCTTTACATAATTTTGACACTCGGACAGGTTCCATTGGTGTTGGTACATTTCCTGGTTCGAATGTTTGTCGGTTGTGTTTATTCGATAAAGATTCCACTAATGAGATGGCCGTGTTCGACTCTGGGAATTAGATATCAAAAATATGTGTGACATGAAAGGTAATAGGAAAATGTTCCAAGTTACATAAAAATGATTTGTGTAAGCAGAAAAGTTTATCAAAATCTTCCGCTTGGTCCCTATAAATTATTCTGAAGTTAAATAAACTTGATTCCTTTCTTTCAATATCACTAAACCAAACGTTATACTTAATATTATGAACTCCCTGACTCGAACATAGATATATATTTAAAATTACGTGTCACTGTGTTTGTCACGAATAACCAACTAATTTACCAAACCGACTTTGTTAACGTGTTGTGTACTGTGTACAATTGGAACCTACTTGACAGATAGGATAGTTTATATCTATATTTAAGCCGTGAGGTACCGGCAGAGTACAGTACCTCCCCCTGTATCAGGTGTCATAAGAAGCGACTGAGTGATCGGAACCGACAGATGGCGGTATACCAATGGCGGTATTGCCAACACATTTGACCAGCGCGGCAATTGTGAACAAAATGCCTCTTTTTCTAGAAGGCCTATATCCAGCATTGGACTTTCTTCAATAGCTGATATGATGATAATGATATCTTAATTTATAGTCGCATATCAGGTCAGCTAGTATATGTGGTGTAATTCGAGCCAATGTATTTGTTTTCTATCATATTTATATCGTACATAGAAAGTTATGTAAAACATTAGAAACGCAAGTATAGTCATACATTTTTCTTTTCATAATAAAATTCTGCTGACAGTAAATACTTTATATAATTTATAATAATTTAGCAAATCGGTTCAGCGTGATGCCAAATATATTATGAAATGCTGAAATTAACAAAATGATATTTCATATATTTATTTCTATTTGTCTTATCACGAATATACTAACACTGTATCAAATTGCTTGCACTTCCATCTTCAAAGTGAACACTAGAATAGTCCCGCAAACCAGCAATACATTTTGGCTTAATGTCGGCCATTACGAATTCCAGACGTTACAATGGGATATATCTCTCCAATAATTGTTTGAGGATCACGAATTTTTCAATAACCACCGTTGCTTCGGCACATTGCTT
>JACJUM010002543.1:16545897-16644096 GCA_020976665.1 Heortia vitessoides
CGGGGCACAGCGATAGTTATATATATAAAGATTACGAAACGAAAGTCCAAAAGTCAACCATGGCGAAACATCTCGACGTCAACATACAACCTGTTGATAGGATAATTAGCCCGTCGGTCCGTCCTCGGCTATTAGTCCATCAACTGAGTCCTACTTCGTGATAGAGATACTGGCTTTAATATGCAATTTTATACGGTACATTGATTTTCTTACCTTCATCATACCGGCCATTAGAAGTCTATTGCTGCACATAATCTTCTCCAAGAAAGGAGGTTTTTTTACCATAATTGCCGCGCGGGGCAAGCGACTTGGCAATCGCAGAACGCAACTATCACGACGGATAAACTGCTGCCTATACCCGCCCTGTGCGTTTGAGCTGCTCTGTTACGGATGGATATACCGCCATCTGTCGGTTTTGGCATCTTAGTCGACTCTTACGACACCTGGTACAGTGCACTTTACATAAAATTTTCTTTGAACTAACTTGAACCTAAAGAACCAATTTAAAAAATTGCTTACTGTTAATTGCAACTTAAGAGATGTCTTGTGAGAAGTCTTGAAAAGATAGTCAATATCTCAATTTATATTCGCAATACACTGTTTACGGTAGACATATAAGTGTAATTATAATTAAGGCAGGACAACGTCTGTCGAGATAGCTTATTTCATATATATTTTGAGAAGATCAATCGAAAATTTACTAATGATCCTGTCTTGTGCGCCTAATATCGGGGGTTCCCATCCCGTCCGGAATAAATATGTATATGCTGAATATTTCTCGGACTGTTAAATATCTATTTAAGTAGTATATTTGTGATATATTTGCTGTCTAAATCTAATCTGCCGTAACACAAGTGCTTTATGCGACTCATTTTGGTGTCAGTCTAATGTATAGTTCAGTTGTTGCGAGAAATTATTATTAGTATACCTTTTTCTAAATACATATTTGGAACTTTAAGCTCATAGTCGATGTGGCATACATAATTTTTAATTACTTAGACATACTTAATACTGGATTATTCAGGCCTAATTCCAGCAACACTAGAAGGTTAAAGCGAAGCTGATTATTAAAAACTAATTAAGAAACGATCTAACAAGATGAATCAGCATGAGGCTCGTGAAAAAAAACTGTTAGGACATATCCTAGAGTTTACTCTAGGATATGTCCTAACAGTTTTTTTTCCTAACAGCTCTTGATTCCGCAGAAAATATTCCTTTTTCACAAACAATACTAAATATTATCTTAGCTAAAGTCTACTTTTATTCTGACAGTTTTAATATTTATTCTCGTATTTCAGTCAATTTACACAAAACTATAATTAACTGCACCTTCCATATGTATCGCTATCCATTGGTGAAAACCATATTAACTTAAAGAAACAACAGTATATTTGCTTAAATTTACATAGTGATATCACGTATATACCAACTGCTATAATAGATGGCGCTGGTTGTCATCTGCAAACAAAAAATCACTCAACGCCATACAAATAAATTGGAACAGAGGCCCTTTTTCACTACCCGACTCTGTGGGAGGAATTCCTCGTCCGATTATTAGCAATATACCATTTCGATAAAGAGACATTGTAACATGATTGAGAATAAATATTCCTGTTCAAACCAAATATTTCTCGGAGAAACTGCTCTTGCGGGCAACTAAAACAAAAAATACACACCCAACAAAGTAACTTTGTAAGCATACCAACACGACTTGCCACACAAAAATAGACTTCGGCGTATGTGAATCCTAAATCGGAATTTTTGCATAATCTAGACTCAATTTGAGAACTGCTTGTACTTATTAGCGAAATGAATTATTCAAGTTACACTGTTATTTGTACTCATCATTATTATCATTATAACAGCTATTGGAAGTTCACTGCTGGACAAAAACCTCTCCAAGAAAGGAGGCTTTTTGACCATAATTGCCGCGTTAGGGAAGCGTGTTTTCATTTGCAGAGCGCAGCTATCGCGACGGGGACGCTGCTGCCCATCCTCACCCTGTGCATTTGAGCTAAACTGTTTCGGATGGATAAACCACCATTTATCGGTTCTGGTACCTTAGTCGGCTCTTACGACACCCGGTGCAGTGGAAAGTATTATTCTATTATGTCCGGTAGGTACCTCTCTTAATTTGTACTTGTTTAAAATAAACTTTTACAACACATAAACTTCACAAACAATATTCATAATATAAATAAACTGTCTGTCTATCTTTGTTTGTAGTCACATAAGGATGCTTGAACTGGTTTACACTTTTAAGGATAATTTGAGGTATGGGATACATACATTATAGTATCACCATACCAACCATTGAAAGTCAACCAATGGTTGGTATGATGATACTCCATGTCCTTTCTTAGAGAGGTATAAGTTCAGTCTAGAAAGCTTGACATAGACCTCTTCAAGAAAAGGGGTATTATGCCCTTTATTGACGCGCTGGATTAGCGTGTTGGCAATCGAAGAACGCAGCTTTTACCACAGGGATGCTGCCAATCTCTGTCCTGAGTGTTTGAGCTGCACAGTTTCTGATGGATATACAGCCATCGGACGTCGGTTCTTGCCGTTATAATCACAATTAAGGGTTACACTGTTTTGGGTTGATATACCGCTGTCTGTCTATTCCCGTACTTCAGTCTCCTTTTACGATACCTGGCAGGTATTTTTTTCTGCTGGTACCCCACGGCGTTCAGTATCAGGTTCTCATCTTTAAAAAATCAGATTCAAAGGAGTGTGTCGTCCATCTTTACGCAGGTAACACGGTACAAACTGGGATCCCAGGATCACCACAGCATCTGACTATAAACCTGACAGGCCACCATCAGATTGACCGTACACAAAAACAATCGTTATTCCTCAACAGGATATAGTCGAAAATCGTTTGATACACCCACACAACCCTATCTTCGTGGCCAATGTAAGTTGCGAATGACAGATGTCTGTCATAAGTCATAAGCGAGTAAAGTCACGGTACTCATAGAGATCTGTTAATAAACGCTATGCGAAACTTTGAAAAAAGTATAGGCTTATTAAAGTTGCGAAATTAATCATTGCGAAAAGAGAAATAAATTATTTATTTCTGTCGCATGTTTATCTTTCGCTTGTCGCATAATCTTTTTATCTGCTACGTCGTAATAAAATGTAATTCGTTAATAAATGTATGAAACTCGAGTTAATACTGAAATAGCGTTTACTTTTTGTTTGCGCGGTAAAAATGCAAATGCATTGGAATTTGATGCATGTATTTTTTTTATTAGACCGGATCAACGAACAGGCACCTTCGAAGGCTAAACGCTCGCAATATCACAAAGACATCACTAACACGTTGCCAACCTTGTGATGTGAAGGTACTATGTCACATTAACCAGTAATTTCACTGCCTCTCTCACCCTTTTCACTAATGTACAGCAATGCCAACTGCTATTTGTCGGTAGATATTGGTGAGAGTTAGGTACCAATTCAGACGACCATGTAGCAATCAAACAAACAACCAAATCTTTGCGCTTTTAAATATAATTTATATATATGCTACTTTTTAGCAAATTAAAGTGGCAGTGGGCAGATCATTTAGTACCCAGAACAAATAGCCGATAGAGTCGCAAGGTTCTGGAATGGAGACCACGTACCTGCAAGCGCAGCGTAGGGCGTCCACCCGCAAGATGGACCGACGAACTGACTAAAACTGCAGCATCCTGCTGAACATAGGCTACATTCAACCGGTCCCATTGGAGATAACTTGGGGAGGCCTATGTCCAGAAGTGGACGTCTTATTGCTGATATGATGATGATATATATATATATATATATGCACAGGGCTTCCTTTTACAACTTAGGGAAGTACAAAATAAGTATTTTTGAAAATTCACCCCCTCGGGGGAGGGCGGGTAAGCACACGGGGGTGCAAAGTTCGCGTAAAATATTGCTGTTATCGTACAAATTCAATTAAAATTTAGTATAAAGATTTTCAATTGAATGCCATGAAAGGCGTGTAAAATATTTTTTCGAAAATCGGTTCTCGAAGTAGAAATAGTTGAAGAAGGGAAATTTAGTATGAAAGTTCTAGAATTTAACGCGGATGAAACCACGGGGCACAGCTAATATACAATATAATGAGTATAAGTTGCACTGACCATACAAACATTTGACATTCAAAATCAATTGCATCCCATTTACCACGTCGGTAATACAATCACGTACATTCAAATGATCAGAACCATTTCCTGTTTTTAATATTAGCTTTACCTGCATCACGCTTTGACAAGCACTTGGGCCCGTTAAAATTGCACATAATACCAGACCAATTGTTGTTTGTAACTTCGGAAAACACATAAAAACTAATAACTCCTCCACTGAAACAAAATGAAAAAAAAATCGAAACGAAAATTCATTTATTTCTTACGATTGTCGGCGATGGCGGACTCACCTCGGTTTCCGCCACCAGCCGCACAAAACCGCAGCACGGAACAAAAACCGACACTGTGTTTTGTGTCCACGAGAAATCACTAGTAACATAGCACGCGGTGATACACTGTGTCATATTCAGGAAAACGCCATAATGATAGTAAGCTTTGCGGTTAAGCCATTACGCGGCGTCCCTGTCTAACCGGTGGTGTGAGAGAGGGAAGCGTAATCTGAGATCGGCGTGTGCTACGTGATCTCCATTATACCAAGCTGATGCATTTTGGTCTTTTGTTCATTTTTTGATTAGTTATGCGCGGTTAAGGTGCAATTCCAGAATATTCCAATGAAATAATTTTATTTAATTCCCTACGTTGTTGCGGTGGCTGCCTGTGTGTTTAGTTTAATAGCTTGTAAAGGAACGGTGCCGGTAAAAATACAATTCGCTTTTTATTTCAATTTATATACTACATAGACATCATTTGGTGCAACTTCTTATACATTTATCAAATCAAACATTAGAATACCATTGCCCATACCCGCCCTGTGCAATTGTGCTACACTGCTTCCAATTGATATACCGCCATCTGTCGGTTCTGGCACCTTACTCGCATCTTACGACACCTGGTACAGAGATATACTTTTTTACTGACATTTATTTACACATCTCCATATCCTTATCTAGGATGCGATGACGCAGAGGGTAGTGATCCTATCTCATGCACCAAGGATCATGGTTTCGATCCCTACCCAGGACAAATATTCATATGAAGGTATTTTTGTTTGTTCTATGTCTGGGTGTTAAATATGTATTTAAGTATTATATTTATGATTCCTCTATTGTCTGACATCCATAACATAAGTACTTTATACGTCTTATCACGGAAACAAGTAAATGTTGTGTGATTTTATTTCGTACTAGCTAGGTGCATTTTTATCCCCTTAAGAAATTATTTAAAAAATATATTTTGCACGTGTTCCACAACCTTCAATAAAAAACCTTTATACTAAATTACATTCGGCTAACTTTAAAATCAGCAAATTTTTTATACTAACTTTGTGAGATACCGGCAGGATAGAATAGTACCTCCCAATGCACCAGGTGTCGTAAAAGGCGACTGAGGTACCAGAACCGGTAGATGGCTGTATATCCATACGTATACGCATGGGCAGCACCTCGTCGCAAAAGCTGCATTCTTTAGGAGGTGTTTAAAAAAACTATTTTTTAGCGTTTCCCCACGTTATAAAAGGAACCTTTAGGCAAAATTTAAAGTTGTTAACCCTTAAACTAGAACATTTATTGCAATAATAGAGTCGAATGTTCTTGTTAGTGGCCTAAAAGTAAAGCGTGCGTTTGTTAACGAAAATGTTGAAGAACATTGTACAAACAACCTTCAAATAAGGTTGTTTTAATGGCACCGGACAAATGGAGGTCGGAAAACCCTGGCTTAATTAATATTCCACGCGTCTTTACCTACACATTGCCAAATTCCGCTTGAAGCGTGATCGTTCTACTAATGCCTCGTTGTCAAGTTGTATTTGTGAGTTATTCAATGTGCATTTTTATGCATTTATACATATTTTTTATTTGTATGAACATAAACACTTTGTATGTTATTGTCGTTTTAAACTCTAATATTCCATTGAATTTGATTTAAGCTTTTTATATATATTACAAAGTTAGCAAACAAACATACATATATACGTGACCGCAGCTTACATACGCTCGTGTCATCACAAAGATATTACTAGCGTGTCGCCAATCATGTGATATAAAGATACTATGTCACATTTACCCAGTAATTTCACGGCCTTTCGCCCTTCAAACTGGATCAATGCAATGCGAACACCGCATTGCTGTGATCCAAACAGAGACTTTCGCAACTTCCTTTTACAGTCTGTGATAGCTATCTTCTAATGGACGTATATGACACTTTTGATACAAACATGTCATCAGATCATCCAGTCATCAGGGTCATCAAAGTAATTGGGGTTATTATGTATATTAGCAATGCGTTACCAATAATCCTTACTAATATTATAAATGTAAAAGTAACTCCGTCTGTCTATCTGTTTGTTACGCTTTCCCGCTTAAACCTCTCAACCGATTTAACTGAAATTTGACACAGACAATCTTTAGACCCTTAGAAAGGACATAGCCTATTTTTAAATCGAAATAAGGGTTGTAAGGGGACGAAAAAGGGGATGAATGGTTGAATGGAAGTATCGCTATTTTTAGAGCTAGAAACTTGAAACTTATTTTTCAGGCCATTTATTTGATATAAATAAACATTACATTCAAAGTTTATATAAGTTAAGGTTAAGAGGTATGGTACCAAAAAAACTATTCCACCCAGACGAAGTTGCAGGCACAGCTAGCATCAAATAAAACAACCTCGATAGTCTGATGTCGGTAACACAAGAACTTCAATATATGAGTTGGATAGACATATGTTCAAAATATTTTTGTTTATTTATTTCTGACTTTTATTCATAGTTTCAAGTGAAAAAGGATAAGATATTAATAAGGTTTATTAAAAACCGCTTAAACATAGTTAGAAAAAGATTTTTAAAAAAAATAAAGATACAATGAATGCTTTGTTTTTATTTTCTTTTTTTTCTTAGTATACCTAAACCTGCATATTGTCCCTTGCGACAATAGAATTTATGTCCGTCCATATTATTATTCATCATTCAAGCCATTGAAAGTCCACTGCTGGACATAGGTTTCCCCAAGATAGCGGGATTTTGCCCGAAATTGCCGCGCTGGGCAAACGTGTTTTCAATCGCAGAGCGCAGCTTTCGCGACGGGGAAGCTGCTGCCCATCCCCGGCCTGAGCATTTTAGCTACACTGTTTCGGATAGATATACCGCCATCTGTCAGTTTTGGTACCTCAATCGCCTTTTACGACAAATAATACAATGGGAGGTACTATTTTACTCGGCTATATTATTATTATTATTTAATATTAAATCTCGCGACTCCAATGCAGTTTACTTCTGACCGAAACGATAATTTACAAACTAAAACTTGCATCCGCCATTTTGTAAGTCGAGTCACCATCAATGTTGCTAATACACTCAAGCCATAGTAAAATCATATTATCACCTCATCCCGATGCATTATGTTGGTTATTTATGGAAAAAATAGTCAAAGACGACTCCTAATGGATACAAGTTAGTAGCTAGTAAATATTAGCAGATAGACGAACTCATTTGTAAGTAATACTGGTATCATTAAGCAAACGCTGTTAGGACGTAAACACACTATAGAAAATCCTTAGCCATGCTAATATTATAAACTAGCTGATGACCGCAATTTCGTCTGCTTATGTGTAGTATTTTCTGTTTCAAGCCCCCGTATTTTTGTCTATCAAAATTCATCATTCAAAAAATCTATATGATGAAAATCTATTGTATGTTTATATGATACCGCGATCATTATCTCGGATGAATAGAATATTACCTCCCATTGCATCAGGTGTCGTTATAAGTGATTAAGGCACCAAAACCAACATGGCGGTATATCCATTCGATACCAAGCAGCCCATATGCCCAGCGCGGGAATTTTGGACAAAAAACCTTCTTTATTTGAAGAAGATTATATGCTGCAGTGGCCTTCCAATGGCTGGTATGATGATGATAATGATATACCATACCTATTCAATGAATATAGGAAATATCATTGTCATGATACTGATGGTATGTCATCTCGTTCCCTATTAGACCAATCATGGAGAAAGCATGGCGGTGAATATAGGGCTATGGTCACGACGCAGGCGCATGCGACGGGGTACGGGTTCAACTCCTGCACAAACATCAATGATTGAACAGCAGCATAAATAAAGGAATGTAGCAACATTGTCTTTTTCTTGCAAATAAAGACTTTTCCTTAAAACAATATGAGAGCCTCGCGCCAAGTAATTTGCAGATAAAGGCAGAGGAAGCTAGCTAGCAATACCGAAAACGGAAACAAAACATGCCAATATTTATTTATTTTTCATAATCGTATGAACACAAATCATGTCTGCTATCACAAACATATGGTAACAGACAGAAAGGACTATACTTAATTATATGTAGATTTATTACTTTATGCATCTCTCTCTCGCATACTATGAAACAATGAGACGGCTGTCATGTACCCCGATGCACGTTTCCGGAGAAACGCAAAAAAATATATATCATTTTTGTGGAAAGGGAGAAAACTGGTTTCTACAGAGGTCTTAATGTACGTCTGTGAGATGAGTTATAATGCCGATCGTTTTGCGTATTCAAACATGCAAGCACACATAGGTAGGCGCGACATGATTGGCCACGCTTATGTGTGTGCTCGTCTCGATTAAAAACGCGACGGTGAAGTAATTTACGTGTGCGAGTCGTTTACATTATTATACACGTCTGCTACAGCCGTAGCTTAATTTAAATCAATTTAATTCATAAATTCCGTGGGGTTCTGGCAAATTAGAATAGTACCGCATGTACCAGGTGTCGTAAGAGGCGACTAAGGTACCGGAACCGATAGATAGCAGTATATCCATCCAAAATAGTGTAGCTGAAATGCACAGGGCAAGGATAGGCATCAGCAACACCGTCACGAAAGCTACGCTTTACAATTTCCGATTCGCTTGCCCAACGCGGCAATTATGGGCAAAATTCTCCCTTTCTCAGAGAAGCCTATGTTCAGCAGTAGACTTCCAATAGTTGATTTGATGATGATAAATTTATAAATAGGAGGAAGACTAAATGATTAAGAGGTACCAGAACCGACAGATGGCGTGTTATCTGAAACAGCAAAAACTTATAACTATTACAAAACTACGCTCTGCGTTCGCTACTAAATTTAACGCTGC
The DNA here is from genome assembly GCA_020976665.1 of Heortia vitessoides. NCBI lineage: Eukaryota > Metazoa > Arthropoda > Insecta > Lepidoptera > Crambidae > Heortia > Heortia vitessoides. The sequence goes on from JACJUM010002543.1 coordinate 16,555,149, forward strand.
AGTTTTTGGTGAAATAGTGGACGTCAATTATTCTATATACAATAGTGGACGTCCATCGGCTAATATGACGATGATGACATTCTTAGTCCTTATTAAGAGTACGACAAAATAATGTCACAAAACTCGCTCATATGAAACGTCGAAGTTCTATTTCTAGCTGGAACTTTTTCTAAACAGTCTTGTACGCGTCATGCTATTAGAACGATCCTGTACCTAAATCGATTTCTTATATTATAATATTTTAATTAGTTTAGTTTAAAAGCCAAAATCTCTTTTCACAAACCTCTAGTCTAGAATTTTGACAAACACGATATATACACAAGTGACCTAAAGCAACTGCTGTCGAGCCGAAAAATATATGCAGTCTGTATCCCTATTAAATATTATCGCGGTAAAAATACACAACGCAAAATACAAAGTTGGCATAACTTTTAACTCCTATCCCAAAAACCGCGTACAGTGTGTAACAGACCTTAATTAAAAAGAAGGTGGAGTTATTAAGGTAATTACGCGCCGCCCCCCAGCCAATGGTGGCGCGGGATCCCCAATTAGCGGGGCGCGGGGGTGTATGGCGCGGGATGAAGGGCGCGGGGCGATGCGCGAGGGTTTGCGGCTGCGGGTTTTTGCGAAGCAACATGGCGGCGATTGCGCGGGACCTCGGAGATGCGGTAGTTAGCGGTTTTTGGGTGCGTAATTATTGTTGAGATTTGATGGTGGGTTTTTGGGGTTCGTTGAAATTTTGTCAGCACCACCTGCGTGATATTGGGTTTTATATGTATAATCTTTTTTTAATTGTTTTTAAGTAACATTAATGACACTCAAATTGTCAAAGGAAAACGTTTGGTACTCCAAATAATTTTGCAGTAGGAATTTGGCAATGCAAAAAATTACCATGTATTGGCTGTATGTATCTATGTATCTATAGCAACATTTTATCAGGATTATTTGATTTATATCAACGTCAACTTCAACAGAATCTTTCTACAGAACCCGATTCTTCTCTATTTGTAACAGACATAAATTTATAACAAAAAAAAATGTGTCATGCCTATGTATAATAACACACAGCCGTATGATTACGTCAGTACTTAGACTGGACATAGGCCTTTCCAAGAAAGGGGGGATGTTGCACTTAATTCTCGTACTGAGGAAGGGCGGTGGCAATCGTGTGTGGCTGCGACCTATCCCCTGTGCATTTGAACTACGCTATTCCGGTTGGATATACCACCATCTGTCGGCTCTGGAACCTCAGTCATCTGACACCTGGTTTACCACCACCAGAGAGAGGTTTGTTATCAATCTTAGTTTTTTTGTAATTTTCTCACAAACTGAGTACCTACTAATTTTTTTTCGAGAAGTTTCCGATTTCAAAGTGCAGCCTTTCCTTCCCGTTAAAGCAATCTATATGCCAAATATAATCAAAATTAAGATGATATTTACTAGAAAAATAAAAACTTGTCTCAGGTGTCAGGCGGGACTCAAACCCGCACCTTTTCCATACCATTTCAAAGTAAATGAGTATTTATTACTCCTCAATCGATTGCTTCAAACTTATGAAAGTTTGACAATTCATTACCTACAAAATTAAAGAAATGGTGCTGACATCTAAGCTCAAAAAGAACACAATAAAAAAAATCGACATGTCCGCTAAGGTTTAGTACATAAAAATAGTGCAGTCCAACGGTATGAGAAAGATATTGGTTCGAGTCCCACCTGATATCTGAGACAAGATTATATTATTTTTAGTAAATATCATCTTAAATACAATTCCTCAATTTCTCTGCATTGAACCTCTCAAAGTAATTATCATGCAGTCATTGGAAATCCACTGCTGGACGTAAACCTCTCTAAGAAAGAAGGTTCTTTTGTCTATTAAGCTGCGCTGGGTCACTTACCTTGCGTCTTGGCAATCACATAACGCAGCTATCGCGACGGGGATGTTGTTCCCCATCCCCGCCCTGTGCAAATGCACAAATGAGCTACACTGTTTGCGAAGGATATTCTGGTACCTTAGTCGCCTCTTACACGTGGTACAGTGGGAAGTAGGTACTATTCTATTCTGCCGGTACCTCACAACACTCAATGTAATAATCAAAATATTCGCTGGAACTGTCATTTGTTTGTTCGTGAATGCGTACCAAACAAATGTGCATTAATAATTTTAGTATGGAGCTTAGTATAGGCTTAATAACTACAAACATAGTTACTCGTATTAAGTAGGTATGTGCTTCCCTCTCACGCATCAAGTTTCAGCGGTCTGCACCGACCAACCTATATATACTCCTGAGGAACCAGATATTACACCGTAGCTCATTGGATTAAGGAACAAAATCGCTGAACTAATCAATTGTGATGTGTCCCTTTAAATTGGTGCTCACGTCTCACCCGCCACTTTCTTGAAGTGAATCCATGTTGTCAGTGTGGATTTCTTACAAGAAAATAAATATTGCGCTTCTCTTATTATTTCAGGGTCAAGTAAACACTATAATCTAGATTTTAAACCGGTTTAGATTATGCGGTGTTGGCAGATATAAATTACATACTTAGACATACAATAGGATAGACTATGGATGAAGCTATTTAATTATTTTTATTATATACTACCTGTGCCCGCGACTTCATCCGCGTGGAATAGTTTTTTAGGGTACCATACCTCTTTACCTTAACTTATATAAACATTGAATTTCATGTTTATTGATATCCAATCAACGACTTGAAAAATAACTTTCAAATTTCTAGCTCCAAAAATAGCGATACTTCCATACATCCTTTTCATTCACAATTTCGACCCCTCAAGTCCCTTTTTTCGAATTAAAAAATAACCTGTCCTTTCCCAGGGTCTAATGATTGTTTGTGTGAAATTTGATCAAAATCGGTTTAGAGGTTTTAGCGGGAAAGCGTAACAGACAGACAGACAGAGTAACTTTCGCATTTATAATATTAGTAGGGATTAATAAGTGATTAGTTTTGGCTCGAATCTTTATCTTTTAATATTAATTTGTTTTCTACCTTTAGTTTTTATTTAGTTCATCCCAAACTAAAGACTAGAAATTGCCTTACAAACCGTTACTTACCAATATTGGAAAAATGTTTGTTATAGACTTTATACAAAGGTCGTCTGCATTGGTACCTAACTTTCACCTATTTCTACCCCCAAATAGCTGTGTTCGAATCTGAGTTGGCAACGCGCTAGAGATATCCTTATGGATAATAACGAGCGTTAATGACGCTCGTTATTGACGCTGCGCTGATGCTACCTTATATAATAGTGTTAGTACTTACCTAGTGAAAATATATAAATATGAACAATATTAAGCCCTTCGTATCTAAGTAACATGCACCTAAATTGATAAGAAGCAACAAACAATCGACCGTCACAAAATAGAATGAATGAAATGCATACAAATTTCAACTCATTCACAATCTAAATGAAATCTAAAGCATCCGAGCCAATCGTTTATAATGAGCACAACTCATTCGATTCGATCTCTTATCGATTCCCTCCCGATCCAATCGCTCAGCCGATACCCATTGTCACAAGACGTTGATGTGACAACCCCAATCTCGGGACGGATACGAAACCCGACCTTATTACAATCACAACAAGACCGTTATGAGTTTTATGCTAATAAGGGGACCTTTATCACAAAACTGACAACGTCACAAACTCATCACAAGATTTTAAACCTTACGCATTTTGAGATAAGGCATATCAAACTGCAGGATTATCTTTGTGTCAACAACAAAACATCGGGATCCATTATATAGTTAATTAACGTCATGTAGATGTCAGTCCAACACTCAAATCAATTATATTTGTGAAAAGTGTATCGTGTCGGGTTGTGATTTCGTTTATAATCGCGGTGCATTCAAGGGGTGAAGTGTTGATTTTTATTATGGGACCACCAAAAGTGCGGGTCCGATACACCAAAGTTTACCACAACTGGTGTGAAAAAAAATTTGAACGCAGGTGGCTTGATTTGAAATGACTGCTCTGAACTTTGGTATTTTAAATATTTTTAAATATAGAATGTTCATGAGCCGTGACGTATCAGAGCAGAATAGTACCTCCCTCTGTGCCAGGTATTATAGGCGACTAAGGTATGGTAACTAATATAAATGCGAAAATCAGTTTGTTCGTTACCTCTTCACCTATACCCATTGAACCGAATTCATGAAATTTCACATTGAAGAATTATTATAGTACCTACCTACCTTTGATCCCTAAAAGAGTACCGTTTCTACTGTGCGGAGCCGCATATATACCCTGGTTAGATCCTATCTTACGCGCCAGGGGTCATAGGTTCGATTCCCACCCAAAACAAATATTTATATGATGATTTGTTTTTCCTGTTTTTGGGCGTTAAAAATATGAATTTAAATATTACATTTGTGATTCGTCTGTTATGTGATGTCTGTAACACAAGTGATTTAAGCGACTTACAACGGAGTCAGGTAAATGTATAAAATGTTGTGTGAATTTTGTAATTTATTAATATAAACTGAATTTTCCCTACCACCATATTAGAAATACAGCTTCGCGGCGGTGGCGCATTCCATCCTACTGTCCTAGTGGAAACATGCCGCCTCTTACGCCACCTGGTTAACGAAGGAAGAACTACTCGATTCTAGCAGTACACCATTAAGTATATTATCAACACAACCAAAGAACACAAACTTGCCCACAAACATGAACTCTCAATGACTTCGATAAACCAGTTTCCGATAATACTATCGGCAGCTTTTGATGCAGTCAAAGTCTTAACACATATGTTTTTATCGCTTGTATTTTAATGCGGCATTTTAACTGACTCATTAGTTAGTAATCCCTTGATAACAGGGTTTCATAATGCAAAAACATAATTCAATCCTATAGATTACTAAAGCTGGTTCCGCGGGACTTGAAAGTTTAAATGGAAATACCACCATTGCTTTGCAGTCAGATTACATTCAATTTGAAGTATGTATAACTTTGTTATTCAATATTATATCAATATAATACCAAACCAATACACTTTTTAATTATGAAGTCAGAGATAAGAATCCAGGTTTGATCGAGTCTCCTCGCACTATCTCTACTTTCTTAATTGCTTAGTAAGACTAACTAGTTTAAATTAGTTATCAGTCATTAGCAGTGTTCGCATTTCTGTGTTCTAGTCTGAGAGGTGATAGAAGCAGTGAATTCACTGTAATGTAGCATAACATCATCAAGTCACTAGGTTGGCAATGCGCTAGTGATATCCTTATGATATTACGAGCGTCTATAGGCTGCGGTGACGCTTACTATCACGCGGACTGTCTGCTTGTTTGTCTACCTGTTCTGATGAAAAAAAAACCTTCTTAGCAGTTTATTTATAAGACCGCGTATAAATGATTATTATTCAACTATGAATTATTAATGCAAGCATTTCGCGGTGGAGTATCGTTGGAGTACAATAGTACTTCCCTCTGTACCAGGTGTTGTAAGAGGCGACTGAGGTACTGGAACCGACAGACGGCGGAATTACAATTGGCGGTATACGAAACAGTGGATTTCAAATGCAACAGAGTGGTAATGGGCTGCAACATTTTTATCACAACGCTACTCTCTGCGATTGCAAAGCAATCCATCTTTCTTGGGATGCCCTACATCCAAAAGTAGACTTTCTATGACTGATGTGATGATGCTGATAAACACTGTACAAAACGACTCCTTGTGTTTTATTTTGCCATAATGTTACGTTTAGTTTTCGCGTCACGTGACTGAATCGAGTGACCAAGATATGGGTACTAGACTACAAACGGACGCTAATAAATCGATCTTGACCAAAAAGTTTCAGTGGGCGTTCACTGCTAGACAAGAGCCTCCTCAAAAGGGGGTATATGAGCCGCTCTGGGAGGGCGTGATGGTAATCGGTCGAGATATAGCTGCCCCCTACTCTATCTACACTATTTCGGATGCATATGCCGCGCCATCTATGGGATCTGGTACCTGCTATCGCCTCTTACGATACCTAGTACAAGGGGAGGTATTACTCTGCTCAGGCTTTTACCTACCTCTCGGTAGAAATATTCCACAAAATATGAGGTGTGAACAATAAAGTAAGTCGCTAAAAACTCCGCACAAAAACAAATCAAACAATACGAAGTGTGTGCCAAGATTAATGACACGCGTTTTTAAATGTAGGATTTAAAAGATTGTGTTTCAATATTAATTGCGATACACGCGTATCTTGATGCGATCTTTTCTGTAACCCTATCGGGTATGTCAGGGATCCCGTCGCTAGTATTTAAATAACTTACAATAAGAAAGAAGGCTAGACAAGCAGTGATGTAAGGTGCTAACAATTTGCCCTGGCTTCGCTTACATAGCAAAGTGCCGTAAGCCAGAAGAGTTCTCGGCATTACTTTTCCGATGTCTTCAACAATAAGTTTGTTAGCCAACATATCAGCTGTTTGACGTCCACTATTTTTTGGGATAGAGGGGGAGAGTGTAACTTCTGGACTAGGATGCCGATCTCTACTCCATTCAAACTACGCTTCCGGATGGATACACCGTTATTTCTATTTATTCTGTATCTGGGTGTAATTAACATGTATTTAAGTATGAAATTTGTATTACTTCTGTTGTTTGATATCCGTAACACAAAAATGACTTATCTCGATTCAGGTCAATATATGAGATGTCGAGTGAATTAGTTTATTAATTGTTTATGTATCTGTCGATTTCAGTGCATCAGTTGCCTCTTAAGACACCTAGTTCTTACGACACCTGGAAAGTACTGTTCTGCAGGTACCTCACATATTATTAGAAATTTCTCATTGATGAAAACCGTTCGATAATATAGTTCACCCATTATTTTTAAAAGCGAAATTTTAGGATAATATTACCCTTTGACGTCAGCTATTCAAATTCAAAACAGACGGACAAAATATCTGCATTTTGGCATTACGTGCACATCGTCCTGTACAAATGGAGAACGGCCTGAATAAAGTGCAAAATAAAGAAATCATATCAAGCAACAATGCGAAGTGTTAACAAGCGGGCGACGCGGGGCGCATGCGCGAGCATGTCTCATACAAACAAAGTCCCCATACAATCATACATACAATCCATAATTCAATGCACACAAGTCTAACAAATTACCCGTGGCCATCTTTGATCTATCTACGCGATAGTCCGGTGTCATTATTTAACTTTGCGTTTTGAGATTGTTAAATCGAGTGTCTTATAAGAATGTTATCTTTTAATGCAGTATTGAATTCGATCACAAAATGTGAGTAAATCTTTTTAAAGCATGCCGGCTAGTTTTAGTAGTCCTAAATAAAACCCTAACTTTTTAAGACCAACCCGAGTATAATTTCCAATGAGGTTAATCTCAAACAAGGTCTCACAAATGCAGTCGGCATTGGTACCCTACTCACCTATTGCTTCGGTTTGAAAAGTGAGAGAGACAGGGAAATTACTAGGATTACCTAGTAATTTCACTGCCTTTCTCAATAAATAAATATATATATAGTTTTAAGTCAATAAACAGGCATACGGTCCGCTCGCTCGTGTTATCACGAGTTTATTACTAGCGTGTCGCTGAAGTGAAGATACTATGTCATATTTACCCAGTAATTTCACTGCCTCTCTCACCCTTCAAACCGGACCACAACAATGCGACCTTTCTTCTTCCTCTAACTATAATATAGCTACAATGTTTGTATATTTAAATTGATAAATCCATAGACAACTTATTGAAGCTTCTTCGGTGGAAATGCAATTCCGCATCGTCCCTACTCAACTGAAACCTCAGACCTTGTAATAGCACTAAAAATCTAGGTCACACACAGCCTTTTGTCCTGTAATTCTAAGGCGAGAACAATTCGCGTTCCTTGTGCTGTTCTTAACAAAATCTAAGCTTAATGCGTTTCATTGTGCCTAACAAATGACCACCGCGACGTTCGCACACGGCCTTTGGCGGAAGTGACGTGTGCACCCTTGTTAATGGCATATATATCGTTGCTATTTATACTATGTCCTCGCGTTTTGATGTTCGATTTAATCGTTATGTTTAATGTTGATACTTATGTTTATTGTTATTGATCCTTGTTTACAATTTATTAAAAGAACATCTATCATGTCATAAATTTTAGTGGGACGCCGCAAAGTAGAATTGTGTTTCCAGATGTACCAAGTCCTTAGAAGTGACTGTGGTAGTGAAACCGACATATGGCGGTTTACCCGCCCAATATATCGTAGCTTTAATGTAGCAGATCAAGAATTAGCAGTAGCATTCTTGACTCTAAGCTACGTTCTGTGATTGCCACCATGCCTGCCCAAAAAATTTCCACTTTCTTTGGGAAAATGTCAGTAGTGGGCGTTTCTGAGTCTGATATTATGGTAATGATAACATATATGTCTATTTGCACACTTGATCATATACTGAGGTACTCTCCCTGAAGTAATAAAAGAGAATAGTACTTTCCTAGCGTGTTTAATGCTCATTTTAATTCTAAAAATGATACTAATTTCATACGACAGACTTACGCCCGTATTTGTCATATTTTTCATTGTTGCTCCGCTTTTATTAGACGTAGCGTGATGTTGTATAGCTTTAGTTGCTCGTTATTATATCAGCTATCAGACTCAAACAAATAGACAGACAATCATATGTAGGGAAAAATTAACGTTGGTTAAGATCCTTGTAACACTTAATAATACAATAACTAGAACAAATAAGCATCGGAATACGACGCGCTAAAACAAAAGCGCATCTCAACCTTTCTACCAAGACATGTGCACAACAAGTCAGTTTCCCATCATGTATCATCCCCTCTATATGATATACACGGAGCGGTATACACAGCCTGTAAACTTGAACGTCAAAGATTAAAAGGCAAACTAACGCAACAATGCAGCCGTGTCGCACGCTGGCACAGAGCAGGCAATAACATAAAACACGCAGACGACTCACTACCCCCGCACGGAGCTTTTGCGTGTACAACTGAAATTGCCAGACGTTGGCCAAGCTTGAAATTGTCCTGAAGTAATCACATGCATTAATAAAGGAACAAGTCAACATGTCTCAGGTAAAAAACGGGAATCGGGATTCCGGTGGACTGTACTACCAATCATGCTACCTAGATGTAACCGCCATCCCTTAATATTATATATATCTATATACTCGAATATCATACGTTTATACAATATAATATATTTTTGTATTGTCATAAAATGTTAACTTATCTTTTCTTTTTTACCCTTGATATAATATTCTGCATTTAACAAGATTTATTTCATACGAATAATAGTTATTTATTAATAGAGTAATAATTGTTGGTTAACCATTTAATATATATAACAGCAATAATTGTTATGATTATTAGAGTCCTGACATTTTGAACGCGAATTCTTCGACATACTGAACGGAAATTAAAACGACCCAAACAGACTACAACACACAACGAATGGTGATGTTAGGAAATTCGCAGAACTCAACCTCGGCGACATAAACGCTCGGAGGCTGGCAACACCGGCGCACAGCCGTCGTAAGTTCGCCAGTCATGCGCCCGTGTCCGTCATAAACAGGCCCAACCGGGGGGGCTGATAAGATGCCCGTTTGCATATTTTGTTATGCTGTGGCTGACAACTGATGGGAGCGGCGACAGATAAAAGTACTTTATGTTTAGCGCAATCGTGTTTTGTTTATGAATCTACTAGTATCCCACCCGCGACTTTGTATCTCATCCCTGGGGATCTCTCGTTATTCCGGGAATTTAATATTCTATGTCACTCCCCTTAAGTTGGACTGTGTAGAAAATTGCCGGATTTCGTAAAAATAAAAACCTAGGTCTATCCCACGGGAACATGTTTTCGGGATAAAAAGTAGCCCGTACGTTACTCCAGAATATAATTCCAGCGTAAAAGAGATACAAACATACAACCACACGTATTTAACAAACTTTCAGGTTAATAATAGTAATTTATTAATGCTAGTGACATCACAGATTCATAATAGTGCCATTTTTTAAATTTGAAACTAACTGAAATAATTGAATACAGAACCGCCATCGATTCCTCTAATCGACATATGTAAAGATATAAACTAATTTTTCGTCCGCGACTTCCTTTGCGACCTTTGGGAACTCGTGTTTTGTTGGAGTTAAAATTAACGGTCGGGATAAAAATGTGTTAGAAGGTCAGGACGCGAGTGCGTTATAAATAAACAGAAAGACAGACGTACAACAGCGTTAATATTTTTAGTAAGGATAACTTACCTACACTAACCAATTGATTTCCTTTTGTCAGCGAACGCACTGCACTCTAAGGCTGAACGCCATTATGTTTTACTTCAAACTTAAATTGCATGAAAAATAACTAAAGACAAGCGTTCTATATTCAAAAATCGAAGTAAGGAATTAAATAATTTTAAGTTCTTGAGAACTGTCACATTTAAAATTTTCGAACAAATTTTCTAATGGCAAACCAGCCAGCATTATTCCAATGGAACATGTAAACGTTCGAAAAAGGTTTCAAATCTTTCAATCACTCATAATAAAACTAAATATAAACTATCGTTGAAAAAGTATTTAATGAACAAGTTAAAATTAAAAGTCGTCCATAATGCCAGAAGACGGGTAGCAACCAATAAAATGCTATTAAAGTATGACGCATCGAACAAGACCGTTTTCTAGTCTATTCCGCTAGAAGCTTACACCTAACAGGGGCTAGTATCGTAAAACTGTCACCGCGCTTTCCCAGGATAATCCTTTGCGAGCTATTATTCAAGAACATGAGTCTTGGAAGTTATCATGTGAACCTATAATGGTAATCTTTTATTATAGATAGCGGCTCTCGTCGGAGGGAATAATGTTTTATGGGCAGGCCGCGTTTTGAGTTGGGTGGGTGGAATGGTGAAAACGAAGTTTAAAATCATATTTTTATTTATAATATCAACCAATCCCATGAAGTTTGGGTGAGAATCGAACCCAAAATAAAACATACATGCTTACTTCCCGTCTGTTAAGGGGAGACGATTGGTTGCCATTTGCGTGGAACCTGATATACCCTTTCCTAGCTCGTTCGACATTCATTAATCAAAGGCGTACACGTAATGAGCGTAGACCACACCAGAACGATTTTTATCGTTTTCATGTGTATTATTACAAATATGCCTTTGTATTAAAATAAGAAATATATCAAGCATTAACTTGTTTTTAAAGCGTATTTCAACACTAAAGATTATATGAAAGATGAAACTGCTTGGGATCCAATTAAATTCCATTAACATATTGACGAGCCCGATGGCGCAGATGGTAGTGATCCTATCTTGTGTGCTAAGGGTGGTGGGTTCAATTCTCACCCAGAGCAAATATTTATATAATGGTATTTGTGTTTGTTCAGTGTCTGGGTGTTTAATATATGTATTTTAGTAGTATATTTGTGATTTTCTGTTATCTGGCGTCTGTAACACAAGTGCTTTAAGCGACTTACCACGGGGTCAGGTCAATTTATGAAGTGTTGTGGGGATTATTGTTATATACTTTGAAGGCAGTGGTTCGTTTGCGCCAACGCTGGTAAGGGTTCCTCCGGAACCTTCATTACTAACAGTTATTCTTACAGATTCTTTTCTAGTGGCTCGCGCAATAAACATGTTAATAGATTTAGTTTAAGACTCATCTGGTGCCGATTTTGAAATAAAGGACTCTCATTAATTTATTTGTACAAATGACTTACCATAGGAAGTCATCAAGGTCATCGGTCATTTGAATTATCAAATGTGATTAGCTAATCCATAATAATAATGATACATTCTCCCAACATTGCATACATTGACCTGACGCCGTAATAAGTCGCTTAAAGCAATTGTGTTAATACATATATTTAACACCGAGACACAGAACAAACACTGATGTCATCATCACATTAGGATTACTTATGGGTTCTTTTCTATTTTAGAATTTTGATTAAATTAATCATATCAATCAATAAATTAATCATTTGATTTAATTAATGTTTTGACGTTATTCTTGTTATAGAGCAATATTTTGGCATTATTTTCGACTTAGACAAAGCAGAGTAGCCCACCAAGAGATTTCCAATTATTCATGCAGCACGTCACCTTTACGACGATCTTAGTGATCGACGCCTTTAATAAAGCCGGGTTCACACTATTACTCGGAAAGTGTTATTGCTATGTATTTATTATCTATAATGCATCGCTTAACCTCCTTCAAATCTGCAGATGGGGGCACCGAAACGGGACATCGATGGTGTAGCGGTTCGTGTTGGCGCGTGATGAGACGTAATGATTCTTCGTCGCTCTCTCATTTGAGGCAATGCAAATGTTTCTGATAGGCCATTCCTTAGACAAGTGGATGATGATCAGAGGCGATCTTTATCATAATTATGTTTTACCTGCATAGGCCATTGTTTCAGCATACTATCTTACCTGGAAACAAAAAAGATAAGGTTAAAACCGTTGACATTTATAAGAACTAGCTTTAGTAACAACAACAGTACTCATCTAGAATTGTGAGGTATCATTTATTCTTCTGCATGAAATTTCACGAAAATCGGTTGAGTTAATACAGCGTGCAGAGGTAACTGATAAACATGTATAATATTAGTAAGTTGAGATAAAAAAAATTGGCATCGTATTTGTGATATTCTGAGGTTATCTTTTACCTATAGTATGAGTTTCATTATTGCTCAGCGACATTTATTATTTTTTATAGTACTAAAACTGTCATTTATCGTGAAAAAGAAGGAAACAGTGCGTTTTTTCAAGATTATAGATAGCTTAAGTACTTTTAAGGATCCCCAACTAAATTGCATGTAAATTTTCAAGATAGATAGGTGATATTACAAGTAGAATAGACAAAAAAACTCACTCTCGCATGTATAATATACTTTTTTTTATTATTTACTTAAGATGTGCAATTTTTTTTACATATTTTTTTGACTGTCAAATGCAAATAAGTAATCAAATTTAATCAATACATATTTTAAAATTTGCTCCAAATAATTCTTGAGCGTATTTTTTGTATTTAAGATATTCGCTAGATTTTCTCTTGTCCTTTACAAATAAGAAAAAGTTTAGGTAGAGATAGATTGATTTTTTTGATTCAGATGTATCAGATTGTAGTTAAATATTATCTCAAATATAAATCATAATTTTCTACATATTTTATTAAGTAATATTGTTAAAACAAAATACTGCAGTAGCCTTCCATATCATATGGCCATCACGCAAATTTTGGCTGAAGAATTTAAACCTAGCAAGACGAGAGAATTACTAAAATTACTTCATCTCGGCCTCATCCGAAGCACATCTCCTTTAACGGTACAAAATCTTTAATACACTTAAAAGGTGCGACATTGTTTTATCCGCCATTACACAGGCCGTTACTTGATGAAGTTTCCGCGTCGATGCACCGGCAAGGCAATTTCCTTAAACGAGCTCCGTGTAAGAATTCAGCTGTTTATCCGATATTTTTGTATGTTAGAAGCGGCACTTTATGTGGCCTCAAGTGTACAGGATCCATATAGATTATATTATAAACAGGTATTACATAGAATTAGCATGCCTTGGAGTTACAGAACTGAGGTGCCGGACAGATGGCGGTATATCCATCCTAAATAGCGGAGCACAATTGCAACAAGGCGAGGGTAGGCTGCAACATTCCCGTCGCGGTAATTATGGACCAAATCCCCCTATTTTAGGAGAGGTCTATGGCCAGCTGGAGACGTTATGCGACTGGTAAGATAATTTAAAAACTTATTCCCAGAAACACCCAATTCACCTGGGCTACGACAAGTATGTAATCATTTTGGCTAGTTGCTAGATTTCAATTAGACTCAGAGTCATTAGTTAAGAATATTCAGCTTAACCTAGGGATAATACAGATAGATACATGAGGTAGACTTCATAAAAAATCGTCTACATTGGTACCTCACTCTCGCCTATTTCTACCGAGAAATAGAAAAAATCGCATTATTGTGTTCAAGTTTGAAGTGTGAGAGAGGCAATAAAATTAAAAAAACTGGGTAATGTGACATAATATCTTCAAGTCACAAGGTCAGCAACGTGTTAGTGATATCCTTGTGATATCACGCGGATTGTATACTTGTTTGTCGACCTGGGGTAATAAAAATCAATAAAAAATATAATAACAGTCATCATCATAACAGCCATTGGAAGTCCACTGCTGGACATAGGCCTCTCCAAGAGAGCGGGAATTTTACCCATAAAATTTCCGCGCTGGAGAAGCGAGTTGGAAATCGCAGAGCATGGTCGCAGATGCTGCTACCAATCCCACCCTGTGCATTTGAGCTTCCCTGTTCTGAATATATACAGCTATCTGTCGGTTCCGGTACCTTAGTCACCTCCTACGACACCTGGTACAGGGGGACGTACAATTCTACTCTACCGGTACCTCACGGCTACATTAGATTAACAGTATGCGTACCTATTATAATGAGTGGTGTGGTAAGAGTGGAAAAAGGGGGGGGGGGGGGGAAGGCTATAAACTTCTGACGATGCAACGCAAACGAATCTTCTAGTATTTATATATTGCCGCTGGCGTTACAGGACGTCGCGGGAATAACTGCTTATTTATTGTTTGACATCATTAAACTTGGTGTAGTATACAATTTTACTATAGTTATAAGCATGGTAAAAAGATGTTTACAAGTGGCTTCATTATATAAGCCGTTGGATGTCCACCGATGGTCTTAGTGAATAGATTTCATATAGGATAAATCATTTTCTAAAAGTTTCTTTTTTATTCGCTTTTTACAAACTTCAGATGTATATATTTGGTGTGTATGTTTGCGATCGACTCATCCGAAGTTGTACGGACAGATTTAATTGAAATTTTGTACATATATGAAGAATCGGTGCCAATACAATATTTCGATAAGATTATTTCACTATCCTGACCAGAATCTACAGAATGGAAGTAATTTTTCCCGTATCCTCTGGGTAATCCATAGGAAACGCGCTTTTATAATTAAAACCTAACTAAAAAGTGAAAAATAGAATACAGTTTTAAAAAAATACGCTTTTAAAATACATCAAACTAAAATGTAAAAAATATTTAAAAAAAAAATATAACAAAATAACAATAATGATAAATAAAAACCCTAGTTGCATTTTGAACAAAGCATGGGGTGCGTTGTGCCATATTTTACATAGACCTAACAACTCGCGATTTTTTCAAAATACTACTAGTGTTTTTTGTTCATCATTGTTTGCATTTTGTGACAAAAAAATATTTTTACTTTTTCATCATCATCATTATACCAGCCATTAAAAGTCCACTATTAGATATAGGCCTCCACAAGAAAGGGGGTATGTTGTCTATAAATGCCACACTGGGCAGGCGTGTTGACAATCGCAGAGCGCAGCTTTCGCGACGGGGAAGCTGCTGCCCATCCTCGACCTGTAGATTTGAGCTGCCTTTTTTGCAAGGATAAACCGCCATCTGTCGGTTTTGGTACCTTAGTCGCCTTTTACAGGGAGAGGTACTATTCTACTCACGGTACCTCACGGCTATTACTTTTTAGTTTGATGTATTTCAAAAGCGTCTATTTTTATTTTTACAATAGATTATAGTGTATGCCATATTAATTTTTTTATTATATCGCTATTTCTTGACGGACAGTTATGTTATATGAAACAGAGGAAGCCCTTTAATGAAGCAAATGGAAGCAGGACGCTTGCCTAGACTTAATTGTAATAATCACGTTCCTATACACACTGTACAATCGAGTACAAAGGTTTTAACAGTCACAATATATACCAGATCGGATGTCTATATCAGTTTGAAAGTCGGCATTACATACTAATGACTTGAGCAATGATTTTCACGTGGAACCGATTCCTCATTTATAAAATTGAAAAAAATACTAAATATATTAATAACTCATTCCTATACTCACGCGCTCAAACGTTAGTTATAGTGTTTTAGTCTAAGTCAAAGTCAAATATATCTTTATTGAAATACACCTATCATAGGCTTTTTTAAATGGTAAAACATGAGTGTATGAATAAGATTCCCTGATTACAATTTTACACAAATGTATCATAAGACGTTATAAGAGTATTTAAACAAATAAGTCATTGAATTATAATTTTTAATACTAGGCTCCCGGCACCAGACGGGCTGTCTTATGACTCAGTTTATGGCCAATTTTAACATGAATACTTTGTATTTCCTTTCATAGATCCTCAGGTAAATTTTAGAAAATTAAAAAGATATTGCTTAGCCTCGTAAAAACTGTTTATGATTTAAATGTTTTTTTTTTTAATCCTGTGCTGAAGGGTCAAAGAATCATCCCTCAAAAAACCATTACCAGTGGCGTAAACAGAATACAAGCACATCTCATTTACAATTTTAAATGTTAATGTTAACCATTATTGACCTCAACATGGTAATTCAATTAAAAACTTAAAAATTCTATTTAATTTTGGTGTTTTAAAATACTTAATTCTATTTTGCTAATAAAAATCAAAGGAATGCACTTTAATCCATCACAGTACCGCAGAATAGACGCGCAGAGCGTGCCTAATTAATTTCTAAGGGTACAACTACAACAGTCGACATACGCAGCCTTCAATTCCTATTACAAGCCCCTTCCACCCTTAGCTTAAAGTTCGATATCGTATGGCAAATCCTTTGAAGTACACCGCAGAATTCGCCACCTTACCGCTTTAAGAATAAAGTACAAATTAGGTGGTCGATTGAAGCTAATCCAAGGGAATGTTCTAGTACGTTATTAATGGTTTGCTCTCCTTTCGTTAAGACATGGGACGTCAGAAAATTGCAAAACGGCTTGAGGTGAAAGTCGAAAACCGTCTTAATACTGCTGATGTTGTTTTTTGTTTTATGAACAGCATTCAGGGAATATGCATCATAAACGACTAATGACGTGGCACAGTAAAGATTAAATTATACTCTTTATTTACATAGTATAACGATTTATCATTCCATTACCATCATTACAGCCATTGGAAATCCACTGCTGGACATAAGCTTCTCCAAGAAGAGGGGAATTTGACCTATAATTGCCGCGCTGTAAAAGCGTGTTGACAATAGCTGAGCGCAGCTTTCGCGACGGGGATACTGCTGCCCATCTCCACCCAATGCATTAGAGCTACACTGTCTCGGATAGATATACCAGTGTCGGTTCTGGTACTTTACGACACCTGATACAGAAATGGGTACTATTCTACTTACCCGGTACCTGATGGCAGTATATATATAATATACCCACGGGATAAATTTTCTGGGATAACAAATAACTAATGCAGTCATATCATGCAACACATACCATTAAAAAAATTGTAGCTTTTTAAAAAAAAACCCTTAACTAACTTACATGTAAAGAAGTTAAATAAAACTAAATTTAGACCTAATAGTGACTGTATTCGTATACAATCATAAATTAAATAAAATCATCAAGCTGCCAGCCTATTCTAAAACTAGACTACCATCACTGGACAGGTCAATTATCTGAAGATTCATTATGTAGGCCACCAGAATAGACTGTTGAAGAACCAATGGTGATAAAAGCCCCGTGACGCACTCTTCAGGCTAACAGGACATCCATTGAGGCAAGGTCTTCAAACTAACACTTACTACGTACTTGAAGCAATATTCGATTGCCTTATATTGCAGCCAAGGGTCAAATAGTTCATTAAGTTCAAACGTAAAGTACAAATACCATCACTATAAAGATTCCAATGTAAAATTATAATCTTCGATTTCGGGAGTACTGTCTGCCTGTTTAAATAAAGCTACATTCACATTTTTTTATATAAATAAAGATAATTATTTCACACAATCAAAAAACGCTTTGCGATATTACAATAGTTAGGTTTTAATATAGCAGTCTCATCTTACTAATATTATCAGACATTTTTTGCTAAGCAATAAGTGTTACAAACATTTTTTCCTTACAATTAACTCGGAATCTAAACAAAATGTTTTTAATCCGGCAATCCATTCGCATGCAAATATAAGCTTTGCGACTTACAAAATAAAGGTTAGAGTTGCTTATTAAAGTGAATTAAACTGTTGAGTGCAGGACTGAAATGTTTTTACCGCCACTCTGTATTGTTTAGCGAAAATGATTTGTACTGCAATGGATTAAGTGCATGTATCGTTTGGTTGGCCAGATGGATACAACATGTAATGAAGATTGTTTTTTGTATGCTGGCAGCAACGTCAAAGCTATGTAATTTTCTTAATTCCTGTAATCATAGTGACGCTACCAAGGTTTCTCGTGGAATCTTCTCGAAAGTGAGATGGGTTTGATAACTGATATTAATTTATCTGGATGTGCTAACCGAAATGCTACTCAGCAAGATCTGGTTCTGATGAATTACCGGCCATTTTGAACAGTTACTTAAATTAGGGATTTAAAGACATGCAACTTTATATCGACCAATTCATAGACATTCTTTTCGTTGTGTTATGTTTGTTTTTTATTTTTACACCGAAGGGGTGATAGACGTATGTAATATCACAAGGATAACACTTGCGTATTGCCAACCTTGTGACTATAAAATATAATGTCGCATTACCCAGTAATTTCACTGCCTCTCTCACCCTTTAAACCGTATTACTGCTATTTGGCGGTAAAAATAAGTAAGAGTGAGGTACCAATGCAGACAGATGACCGTTGTGTGAGGTCTACCTCATGTGACTTTTGTGTTTAATGGTGGTTATGTTCTATACGGTATGAATATATATATTTTAGTAAGTAAAGCTAAAAATTTATAAGAAATAGCTTCAACGAGTGTATATGAAATTTTAAACAGTTTCAATTTAAAGTGGAGATGAAATACATAAAGCAATTTCATTACGTAAATGCTCTAGTAATATAAATAATAAATATAATAATAATTAAATGAAATTGAAATAATACATTAAATTGATTAAAATATACATTATACATTCTGTTTAAATGACACAAGATTACTTACCTAAAGTCATTAATTATCCATAGTCTTTAAAGATTTTAGTCACTTTAGTCATATTGAATGAGAAAATTTTACTGATTATAAGAAGAAATGAAATAAAGTCCCAATTATGAAAAATATATGCATTATACCGGCATTATAAAATAGTACCTCCCCCTGTACTAGGTGTCGACTGAGGTTCGAGACCCGACACGTTGCCGAGCCTTGTTGCCCAAATGCACAAGGAGCGGTTAGGCAGCTGCATCCCTGTCGCGAAGCTGCACTGTCCAGCAGTGGAAAATCAAATAACTGATGTGATGATGATACATTAAGATAGAATTTCGAGTACCGGGTGACCTCTAGTCCATATCAAAGACACCGTCACAGTGGTAGAACAAAACTGATGAATACATAGATTATCGTACACGTACACCTACACGTAAAATGATATAATTTTCCCGTACTATTGATAAAAAGAAATCTTTTTTAAGTTTTATCACTAATAGTGAAAGTTTCACCCACGGCTGTTTGGAAACAATAACAGTTTATTTACAATAAAACTAGTTGCCTCGATGTACGCTGTCCTGTCTTAAATATTTATGAAAATATGTGTTTATATATTGACATGTCTGATCAATTCTATAGAACAATACTGTAATACTGTAAAATGGACTCTAGTGACAAAATTGAAGGTTGTATCTAAAAATATCTTATAGTAATTATTACTAATTAAAAACATAAAGACAAGCATGCCTCTTATACTATATTTTATATATATACGCACCTTAAAAACTAACCTTAATCCCTATTTGCATAGAGTCTCTAATACCAAATCATAGAACAGTCATAAAGTTAAACGATAAACTTCTAATCGCTCGCTCATATAATAAACAGTGACTACTAAGTATTGAAAATATCCTTTAAGCGAATAAAAAATTTACGACACATCTAAGTTGAAGGGAACTTTGGCTCGTAAAATATACTTAAATCGTGAATCCGTCATATTTTATGGTCGTCTCAATATATTAAGTAATTGGCCATTATCTTTGTCCTTGTTGCGTACAAGTTATTTACAGTCTGCTACTTTTAAACTGGCCTCTCTATTATGTAGAGATGTTAAGACGCTCTCTAAAATACATTTTTTTATATTCTCTATTTTATTATATGTGACCGCAGTCAATAGACGCTCGTGTTATCATTATAAAAGTCATCTCTAACGTATTGCTAACCCTGTGAACTGAAAACACTATATCACATTTACCCGGTAATTTATTTGGAAGACAAACAGCAATGTGAAGATTGCTATTTGGCGGTAGGAAGTATTTAGTAATTCAAGCTATTGCTTGTAGCTTTGCTAGTCAATCTAAACCAAAGCTTACTAGTAACTTGGAAGCAAGTTTTGGAACTTAGGTATTAATCGGTAAAAAAGAAAAATGTGAGTTGGACATTTATCATGTGATACCGACAGAGTAGAATAGTACTTACTGGTGTGCAAGAAGTGACTGAGGTACCGGAACCTGATGACGACCTGATGATGACTTTACAAAAATTTATGCCTTTAATAATGTTAAATAAATAAATTCACTCTACATCTCATACATTGACCGACCTCCGAGAAAAATCGCTTAAAACACTAGTGATACGGATATCAGAGTGTAGCACAAATATCATCAAATACACATTTAACAGCTAGACTCAGAACAAACACAAATTTACATCATATCAATGTTTGTCCTGGATGGGAATCAAACATGACTTTTCACGCATAAAAAAGAATCTATGCCACCTGCGCCATCCGTTAGATGAATTGGATCGACCATTATAAATATATCTGAACCCAAGAGGAATTCTTCTATTGAGGTCTATACCCAACAACGAGCACCCTACATAGCTGATAAGCCAATTGACCATGCAGATGAACTTTTCAAGACCTTTATCTATCGGACCTGAATCTGATGACATTATTTAACAATATCCAAACATTTTTCAATCTCTTTCACCTTAAAATTGTTATATAGAAAACTAAAAACTAAGCTCTCTGTTCTGATACTTAGTCTTTGCAAAAGTTACTCATCGTGCACTTGCGTGCGTTTTTAAGGCAGTTTTTGTTAAGTTTCTTGCATAAAGTTCGAGGTCAGACATTAACAGATGTTGATCGATTACATAGAGGCTATGTGCAATTAGAACTATTTTTAACAATTTGTTCGTGACAACTTATGTATGCATTGGCCATTGACTATTTTTTATTATTTTTTTCATATTATGAAGCTATAACTAGCGTGTCGCTAACCCTGTAAACTGAAGATACCATGTCACATTTACTTAATAGTAATTTCACTGCCTCTCTTTCAAACTTATGAATGACATTCACATCTTTTTAGCGAAAACAATTTAGTGCTAAAGCTTCAGAAAACTATTTTACAGCTTTGGTAATAGACATGCGATTAGTATATAATAAATAAAAAATTAAGACCACTTAAAACTTTGAAACTACTTAAGATTTTCTTACTATTAGATACCAGATAAAATACACCCACTACAATGAGGTAGCGTAAGCCACCTACGCATAGTGGAAATAAGCTATAATACTTGTATATAGCAATAAAGTATGCAGGAAAATATTTGAACGCGTTGATATCTAATGTAAGGTACAAATGTTAAAAAGATACATAGGTATATTTTTAACATTTGTACCTTTTTATTGCTTTCGTTATCTTTTTATTGCGAGTAGGGAGGATGTATATGAAGTTGGAAACTATGTACATACATGTGTACACATGTACATGCTTTTCTATTTTCTAAATACTTAGTATCATAGACAGTATTCTAATATGTGAATATTTATTATGTATGTAGACAACCTTTTTGTATGAGGTCTACCTTATGTAAATATCTGATGTAGGTCTTATATCCGTTACACAAGTGCCTTCCACTTATCTGCCTTTTACTCTACATATTGGCCTGACTTCGATCAGGCCAATATGTAAATATGAGATGTGTGACAAAAAACAAACCTTGAAACCATCTGGCAGTCCCAGATGTTCCATACCATCCAGACCAAACCATTGAATTACATGTATTTTTATTTTTATCTCCCACAAATAGCTATAGCCATGTTTTAATTAATTCACCGCTATAAAATTAATCAAAATAATATTCATAAATTTTAATTATAGATATCAATGTGGTTTTTGTCTATTTTCAGTTCACTAAAAAAATGTTAAAGGTATGTAATAAAGGGGACCTATAAAAACTTTATAGAGTATAATTCCGTTTTGTTTCAATAACCATTAAAATGCGGCCTTTTATTTGTATGGCAAGGTAAATATATTGATATACGACAAGAAAGAAGAAAAACAATTGCGCAAACGGTGGGAGTTTCTTACAAAACATTTGTTTCAGGCGAGCACCATTTACCATAGAATATCGACGGTCAGAAATTTAATTAGCGTACAATACAAAATTTCAAAGTAACATAAAGTTTTTATTATTTTTTCTTAATTACTAAGATTCGCAGCTTCATGTATATGAAATGTAAAAATATTTGAGTTGAATTAATATCTCTTATGATTATCGTATGGATATAATAATAATAACAATAATAATATACTCTTTATTATACACCATTAAAAACAACACAAGAACATCACAAAAACATGGAATAGTAGGTACAAGAGGTGGCCTAATCTCTAAATGCAATTTCTTACATACAATCTTTGGATAGGAATAATGTTAAAGCTGGTGGAAGTTTTAGGTTCATTTAGTATTATAAACATACATACATATAATACACATACATTCTAATACATATAAAAGATAAAGTTAAAAAATATGGAAAGTGACAGAATCAAGAAGCAAAATCAAAGTGTTAGATAATACTCGTTCACCATTCTCTTAAAAATAAAAAGAGAACGAGCAGATATACCGTCATTCTGTCGGTTTTGGAACCTAGATCGCCTTTTACGACACATGGTACAGGGATGGTACTATTCTACTCTGCCGGTACCTCGCACCAATTAAGATATAAGCGTCTATAGGCTGCAATGACGGTGACAATCACTCGGACTGTATCCATGTTTGTCAACCTGATCTAACGAAAAAAATCTATACTTCAATAGCATTTGAGACTCTGAGCTGCTACGTAAAATATAACACTATACCACTAGAGTTGACGAATCATATGCGTAAGCTAATAATGATGAATGTCCATAAAAATACATACCTGAATCCGTTCCTTTTTAAAAGCAATGAAACGTAGCATTAACCACATTTAACATCCATCTTAAATGTCAAACAAGAACCAGGAAACGGGCCGTAATAGGACCTTTAAATTTTATTCTCCAAAATTGCTCATCCCCGCTCAAACAATATTCGCAAATCTCATATAAAACGTACTAAGTGGCATTCGCAGATTTAATAGCGTAATTTATATTTTAATCAACAAAATAACAGAGACAGTGTCCTAATGATACATCTATGGGAGCGAGATCGGTGGATACGTGCTACCAACACAGGTTGACAGTTTGAAAATGAATCTTAACGCGACGGTATAAGGCTTTATAGCGATTAGTTAAGTGTTATGATACTTTTATAAGTCCACTATAGGCGTTAGAGAAACTGAAGCAGTTAAAACCGTGTTTTATAGGCGACATAAAACGTAAGACTAGACCTGTTGAGGGAACATAAGTGCCGACGTTTCCTCTATAAGTGTAATCATCAAAACGAGCATTTATCAACAGTAAAAAACCATATGAATGAAAAGTCCGGGCATCGAGCCGGGAATGCTGATGGTTTTTTTTTATAATTTCTGGGTTGCACCGGGTATATATAGGCAATTAATTGAATATGCGTAACTCGTTCGAGCGGGCGGTGGCTGCAGACGAGGGCGGCCAGCTGATTTGAAGTGAACTATTTTAAAATAGTAGTTTGTGATAGTCTTTGTACGTAATTTTTTTTATTTATCGATTGCTCCTGAATAGCAAAAGATTCCTACATCATTCAATAGATGGCGCTGATTTCTCAGCACAAAGAGCCACTGAGGCCTCGGTGGAACAACGAGAGTACAGCCCCCCGCAAACGTTCAAGTACCGCATTCTCTAGAATGATTTTATAGATGTTTGAAGTATATGTCGTCGGTAAAATATGCCAACAAATATGTCAAGTTGCCATATTTAAGAGTATAAATACAAGAAACGGTTTACAAAAAAAAATTACGTATTTACCAAAAAAAACTTAGCTATGAGGTACTGGCAGAATAGTATATATACCTCCTAAAGGAGGTATTATATAGTAATATAATACCTCCTTTTATACCAGGAGACGTAAGAGGCATCTGAAATAACGAATAAAGATAAAAGTATATCTCTCTGCAGCAGCGTAGCTTAAATGCAACTGGGACGGGATGGGCAGCACCATTCTTGATGCAAAAAATTACATTCTGCGATGGCAACACGTCTATCCAGCGCGACAATTAGGGGCAAAATTCCCCCTTTATTGGGAGGCCTATGCCCTGATGACAACAAATAACGGATTTTAAAGGCGATCTATTTAACATTAATTGTCCAACATTTCGATTACCTACATGGGGTAGACCTCATACAAAAGGTCATCTGCATTGTTTTCCTTTCATCTATTTCTACCGGCAAATAGCAGTGTTCGCGATTGTTTCAAGTTGAAGGGAGACAGAGGCAGTGAAAATACTGGGTAATGTGACATAATATCTTCAAGTAACAGGGTTGACAATGCGCTGGGGATTTTCTCGTGATGTTACGAGCGAGTCTACAGGCTGCTGTAATCACGCACACAGTATGATTGTTTGTCGACCTGATCAAATTAAAAAAACCATTTCAAAGAGTAGCAGAGTAGAATAGTACCTCCTACTGCACCAGGTGTCGTAAGAAGCGACTAAGGTACGAGAACAGACAATTCGGAACAGTGCAGCTCAAATGCACAGAGTGGGGATGGGCAGCAACATCCCCGTCGTGCAAATTGCGCTCTGCGATTGCCAATTATGGGCAAAAAACCTCCTTTCTTGGAGAGGCCTATGTCCATCCAGCAGTGAACTTTCAATGGCTGGTATGACGAATCGTCTTAAAGCGACAACGTTATTTCGTGCAGTTCTTTGATCGTGGCAAAGTTCAAGGGCCTAATAATCCATATATATGTTGTGTCTTCGCCTATACAAATTTAACATACAATCAGGTCTCGCATAATGTCGTATGTATACCCATGACATGATTCCCATTATATTTGCATGGAACATAATCGCATACAAATCAATTGGTTGAGAGTGGGTTGTGGGTGATAACGAGCAATTTTGGACCTTCTACTCAATATATTTAAGTATTACTTTTAAATGCACGCCACTCTATCGCGCGGAATGAGAATAGAGGTTTTATAGTAGTTCTACTATAACTTCATCCAACAGAAATGGTTGCAAAGTCTGGTGATTTTTTTTTTCTGCTTATTCTTTGTCTAACTTCAATTCGCCGTAAGGCAGAGTTAAACAATACCTCCCACTCTACCAGGTGTCGTAATAGGCGACTAAGGTTCCAGATCAAACAGAGGGTGAGGATAGGCAGCAGTTTCTTCTTCGTGAAAGCCGCACTCTGAGATTGCCAATACTCAGTGTGGCAGTAAAGGGTAAAATTCGTCTCTTGAAGAGGCCTAAGTCCAACTGTGGGCTTCCAATGTCTTATGGAAGATATGTTCATGCAAGAAGTAATTAACTCTACTTTTAAATTTTCGTAGTAATACTTACTGAGTATCCTTTACAATATTCGTTTTGATTTTTACTTTAATTTTCGAAATATACACCAGTAGTTCTTGACAAAAAAGTAACCATCTCAATGCCATTAATATTGAGAATAATCGATAAAAAAGCGAGTCCACAACAGAAGTTCAAAGCAACATTATAATAAAAAACCGGGCACAGAAAAACCAACTTAACCATCGTTCAGCAAACAGTAACTAAAGGTATAATTACTTAGCTCTTAATTAGCCGGCGGAGGAAGTCTACAGATAACATATATATGAGTTAACACATAGGAAGTGACGTGTGTGAACGCATCCAATGATTTATTGTATACTCTCAGCTATCTAGGCACAGTTGGGATGACACATCAGTAACTTGCCACACCTAAATCCCATCATGGTCTATATAATACACTAGCTGTGCCCGCGACTTCATTCGCATGGTTTTCGGATAGACATATACTGTCGCAGACTTTTTTTTATTATTAAAAAGGAATAATTCTTTCATACATAGATTTTTATTAACTTAAACCGTTTATGCAGCGCATGCGATGAAAGACCTCAAATGTGAATAATTTTCCCTGTATTTTCAACATTTCTCACTGACGCTTCGCTTCTATTAGTCTCAGCGTAATGTTATATAGCCTAAAGCCTTTCTCTGTAAATGGACTATCTAACAAAAAAAGAATTATTCAAATCGAACCAGTAGATCTTGAGATTAGCGCGTTTAAACAAACAAACTCTTCCACTTTATAATATTAAGTATAAATAAATAAAAATTAATCGTCGAAATTTATGTACGATGAGTACATAAAATTGCAAGTGTTTGTAATTGTTAGGTCATGTATTTTTTTGTGTAATAAATCAACAAACAAGCACCATGCACGCAATTATAAGCGTCACTACCATCAAATCCGCGTCTCCAACGTTGTGACTTGAAGATATTATAGAACATAGCTTTGTTTTAAGTCCTGGAAAGGGAGACTATGTCAGAAATTTTGCATGGTTACATATTTTTATATTTTACATAGTCAGCGAATGTCCGGCGAAACCGGTCAAGCGAATGGTAAACATGACTACAACCTATAGACGCTAGTGTCTTCACAAAGATATCACTAATGTGTCACCAAATTGTGAACTGAAGATACTATGTCACTAACCCAGTTCACTGCGTGATGGTAGAAGGTAAGGGTGAGATAAATGAAGATAAATGTAGACAACTTTTGTATAATGTCTACCTCTAGGGCTCTCTCGTGGTAGTCTATTATATAAGTATATATGGAAATATTTGCATTACCTAACGTTTGTTTTCTGGTTTAAGAGTAACGACTCAAAAATACGACCAACGCTCCCACAGTAACGAGATCAACAGGAAAATAATACTATGTAAGCAGACGAAGTCGAGATGAACCGCTAGCTCACCCTACAGGGTATGGATGTGCAAAGCATAAAGGAGCTAAGGAACAGTCAGTTATGTCATCACGGACTCTCTTGAGCTGACAGCGAACATCACATCTCCGGGGTCACTCCGGAAAGCGATCGGCAATCGCAAAGGTTTGCTAAATTTTGTAGAAGCTCTATGTTGTCAATAGTAGAACGTACAGTCTAGAAGAACGCGAAATAGGCGCAAAAGGTCGTCAAATTTAAGAATCCCACCCAAGCTACATGTATCTCTCTATCGATAGGCAGCAGCATCTATGACGCAATAATCCTCTCTGCACTCATAATTACAACTTCTAAACGTGGTAATATTAGTCAAAACTCTCTTAAAATTATGTAATAAAAAATCTACAGCCTTGTCTATCATCTGATACGAATAATTACACACACAAATTACTCTTATTAAAAAAAACAAGTCAGTATCAAACAGACTATTCTGTGCTATATAATTATATTTTATGGTTAAAAGAATGAATTCTCTTTTTCTCTACTTAATTAAACTTTATTTACTCTGCTTCAAATAAAAGTCTATTTACTTAGTTTCTTTGATATGTGTGTATATAAAATTAAATAAGTCAATGGAACGAATACGAAAATTACTATTTAATTTTCTCATCTTAATAATTAAACGCTGATAAGAGTTATTTATCATTAGGTCGTATTATGCTATAAAAGTCGACCGTTCATACTCTACGTGCGTTTTATTATCGGAGCTTCCTAAGATTATAAATTAATGATATTATTTTTGTTTTACTTCCTCATTCGTAGGCAAAGTTCTGTATTATCTAAGTATGGCAGTGTATGGTTCATATCTATAGAGTCACTGCCGAACTGTAAGCAACTTGTTTAATTTGTTTTATATCCGATCTATCAAATATATATCTAACTAGATTCCCGGTTGCGATTTTGTCTGGCCTTTATTGTCTCCCTGAGGCTATTGTATTTACTACTACTGTTACAGTTGTTATTCCGAGATAAATTATTTATCCCTCACATCTAAACTGTGTTTGTGTGTGGCAAAATTCAAAATAATTGTAAATCCCATCGGCTTATACCCAGCAGTAGTGCAATTGATATGATAATGATGACTTTGTAATTATCAAAGAAAGTCAAAGCAAACTTAATGTTCCCAAAAAAATACGTAAACAAGTTACTGATCCGAAGTCTGCTGTGCGTTAAAATGTGAGACCGACATGCCGATATAGACGTCAGTAGATTGAATATGTAATTCGGTAATTTATTATTCGTTCGGCCATTTTGAAAATGTAATCAAGGCTGTACCTACACGTGGTATATGCGTGTGGAACTCTTTGAAAACAATTAACCTTTATCGCATTGCAATAGAGGTCATATTGAAATTTCTATTTTGATATAAAAAGACTATAGTTTCTTCAATATGATAGAGAAACTTAAACGAAAAAAAAATCACACAGCATCTCATACATCACCTTTCTACGAAATAAATCCTACAAACACTTATGTTACGGACATCAGACTACAGAGTAATTACGAATGTAAATTTAAACAAATGTTTACCACCCATAATTATCATTGCCATTGGAAGTCCACTGTTGGACACGAGCCTCTTCAAGGAGGTATTTTGCCCATAATTGCTGCGCTGGGCAAGCGTGTCCGCAATCGCAGAGCGCAGCTATTGTGACGGGGATGCTGCTGCCCATCCTTGCCCTGTGCATTAAGGCTTTATATACTTACATTTATTTGTGTCTAATGTGGTCAAACGGTCAAAATAAATCCCTACTTAATATTATAAATGCGAAAGTAACTATATCTGTCTGTCTGTTACGCTTTCCCGCTTATACTTCTAAACCGATTTTGACGAAGTTTAGGACAGACAATCTTTAGATCCTGAGAAAGGACATAGCCTTCATAGGTTGTGAAGGGTCTAAAGAGGGGATGAAAAGTTGCATGGAAGTATCGCTATTTTTGGAGCTAGAAACTTGAAACTTATTTTTATTCGATACAAATAAACATGACATTCCAAGTTTATATAAGTTAAGGTAAATAGGTATGGTACCAAAAAAAACTATTTCACGCGGACGAAGTCGCGGGCACAGCTAGTAACGTAATAAGTAAATATAAAATATGACCAAATGATAACTTATACCGCAACAAGAGATACAAAAAAATATATTGTCAAAAATACAATCGGATATTTAAATTCACAAACAGACAAACACTTTTTACATATATTATACATTAATTATTACATATTTGAGGTAATAGTAACTTAAAAATAATTCTACTGGTCTTAGTTGACTATTGCAGAGCGCATTTGAGCTACACTTTTCGGGTACATATTTATTAGTATTATTTCGTGGATATATCACCATCTGTCGGTTTCGGTACTTCAGTCAGATATTTGGTACAAAGGGTACCTTCTTTCGTATTATCCCATTTAAGTACCCCTCTATTCTACTCTACCGGTACCCCATGTCGAAATATAAATATATACAAAAAATCCTTTGAAATTCGTGATAATTATAGTAAAACAAAAAATCAATAGAAGGCGCTTCGACATGTCAAAACCTCGCCATCGGATAAAAGTGAATCTATTAAAATAGCACAATCCAATACTAATTTCGATCGCTACTAACTGATTTTATTATAAAAAATCAGTTTGTTTGTAAGCTCTTCACGCTTTATTTTGTCTATCTTCGTGAAATTTCACAAGGAAGTTTCAGAAAATATATAGTAAGTTTCATCCCTAAAAGAGTACTGTTTTCATGGGAAATCTACGCAGACGAAGCCGCGAGTACAAGACTAGCTTTTACCTTTAGGCAACAAAGATTAGAGAAGCCCGATGCGAAGGATTTATAACTCAAATGGTTATAATCCAAAAAATGTCATCTCCACGTGACAGTAAATATATAGCTGTTATAAAAAATTGGCCGTGTCAAGTTTTTTGTTGAAACAAAAAGTCTAGGAAAGAGCGGGCGTCTATTTTGAGATGCTGTTGTTTAAATAAGATAGATCTCGATGCGGCCCTCGATTGTGTTGAATGAAATGGCGCGCAAAAACGTGGGTTTTGATAGTCTGTATAGCGGCGGCTACTATGCCAGCGACAATCAAATATGACACATCCTTCAAATCATCACATGAGACCTCATACAAAGGCCTGTGTTGGTACCTCACTCTCACCTATTTTTACCGCCTAATAGCAGTGTTCGGATTGCTGTGTTCCGATTTGAAGGAGGAGAGAAGCAGTGAGATTACTAGGTAATGTGACATGTGATATACGCAGGGTTGGCAACATATCAATGATATCATTGTGATGTTAGGAGCGTAAGATATAATATTTGTCGACCTGGTCTAACAAAGACAAATTAAAAAGTGTTACTAGCGACTTGAACTTCTCATAGATTATGTCTTTATGCAAGCATAAGTATATGCAATTTATTCTGCATAAACTTTTCAACCAGACTTGAAAATAACAAAGAAGAAAACAAAATAATAGCGAATGGTTCGTTCTTAGAAACTCGACGGTAAATTTTATTAATATTGATTTTAACTAACGTCCTACGGGACCTATCCCGAAAATAAATGTAGTTTAGGCACGTCCTTAGCTTTAATGTTATCCACATACCTAATTTCATTTATACCTATTTTTACCAGTAATGTGGCAATAGTATTTAAAATGCACACACACTTTCGCCATTAATTATTTTATGTATAGATAGGCGGTATTCATGTTATATACATATTTTTTCATTAATATTTACTTTTATATGTGAAAATTCTTACCTACAACAGCTTTAAGGCTTAAAATGTCATCTTTCTTCTTTTGATATTTTGCCAAAATCTCAACTGAATTAATATATTTTTCCAACCTACAGCACCTGCTAATCGTTCATATATTTTAAAGGCATATTAGTGTTAAGATATTCTGAAGCAAAATCGCTATCAGTTGAGCCACATCCCAAACCCATCTAGGTCTCCGCCACGCTTATAATATGACACAACTTTATAAATTTACCCAAAAAAAAAACGAGACTTGATTGAAAACTTTAGTTAATTTATTGGCGACGATGATTTAAATATTCAAGGGATTTTTTTAAAAACGCCAAATTAATTTTATTCCGCGTAACAAAAAGTTTAAACGACGCGTTTTTTATTCTGTGAATATTAATCATTCATAGATTTTAGCGAGATTAAAATCTTAATCACTGTTTAATTTTCATTTAGAACTCTAAATTGTGATTCTAACAATAAACAAATAATTTATGCTAACATTTCGTGATTCTACGAAAACAAGTTGACTAATCAGCAAATTAAATTATATTATAGTATATATACTTATAGTTCCATCAAGTATATTAAGGTGGTATTAACATCATCATCGTATCAGCCGGAGCACGCCCACTGCTGGACATAGACCTAACAATCATTAGAAGTTCACATATAATTCACACGTGACGCAATCGTAACTTTGCGACGGGGATGCCACCCTATCCCCGTAGTAATAGAACCTTACCAGTTTACGTTTCTAGGTATTAACCTTTTTTATAAGTCTGAGTCATATATATGTATTTAAGTATTTGTGATTCCTGTGTTGCCCGATGTCCAGTACGCGAGTATTTTAAACGAATCTCAGTCAGGTTAGATGTTGTGTGAATTTGTTTATTTAATGCTATCTGCAAAGATTGCTGGATCAAGAATAATAAAAGCGTTTATATCACCGCTTGACGTCCACTGTTGGACATATGCTTCCCCAAATAAGATAGAATGTTGGGCAACACTGGGCCGCACTGGGGAAGCGTGGTGGCAATCGTTGAGCGTAGCTTCGAGACTAGGATACTGATGCCTATTCTTAGCCCAGATTTAAGCTACAATATTGGATGGATATACCTTCACCTGTCGTTTTCGGTACCTTAATCGGTTATTATGACACCTTGTGCATAGCGAGGTATTCTGCTCTGCCGGTACCCCACAGCGATCTTAATATAAAAATGTAATTATCCCAAAATTGCAAAAGCTAGATTATTCTAAACTGGCAACTTGAGACGATTGGCATACACCATCCGAAATAGCAAATTTATATAAATATTATACAAAAATAATTCTATACAATATTTATCTCTAGGTTCATACTCAAGAACAAAAAAAACAGTAAATTTAAATAATTATTATCGATAACCAATTAGCTATTAAAACTCTCAAGTGCCAAAAACTGCGTGAAAACAACAAAAAGTCTAGATTGCTTTTTGCTAGGTTTTTTTAGAATACTAATATAAAGACTGGTCTAGAAGATCGCACATTCATGGCGGACTTGATACTATACATCATACGCCATGGGATAGACTTAACAATGTCATAGAAATGCCCGCACGTTTAACTATCTATCTCAGAAACATGTAAAATCTAGTACATTTTGCCAAGTAGGTAATTTAAGCTCTAGGTTATAGATTACCTTAGATTACATTTGATAAAAAATATTCTGTGGGATGTATCATGACGTTAAGTTCTAGCGGACGAAGTCGCAAGCAAAAAGCTTGAGCAAAAAAAGTCTGTAATGACTTTGGGTTAATTTTTCTTTCTTTTTTCATTTATTTCTATAATTACGTTGTTATATGTTAGTAATTACGTATGATAATAAAAAAAAGATTATCTCAATTTATTATATTTAATCTTATTTAGTTCTTTTCTTATAAAAACACTTTTTCCGTTTGTTCTTTGTTATAACAAACAGCCATAATTGGAATTTTGGCTTTAATATTATTGATAAAGGTCAGAAAAACATTCGGGTGCTTAAAATATATGTAATGAAATATCATTTAATTATTTTAAATAACAAAATCTGTGAATAGAAGTCGATATGAAGGCATTGGAGAGCACTTGATTTAATGACGGATTGACGTTTACATACATTTGTTTAATTTGTTATTAAAAAATCTGAAAATTAAGGATGTAAATATAAAAGCGATGCAAGAGAACTTTAAATGTCATTTCTTTGTATTTTTTTCTATGTATTTAATATTAATTGTATATTAACAATTTGTGTTTGATTTAAATATCTTCAAATATATTTCTTATTTATATCTATACTATTATTATAAATTTGATGAGTTTGTTTGTTTGTTTAAAAGCGATAATCTGATGCTAGTCCGAATTAAAAAAATATATTTCAGTTCTGGATAATAGAAGGCTATAAAACTATATAACATCACGCTAGGCCCAATAAAACGTAACATAAATGACGCTAGGTTTGTTCTACAACTGATTGCATACATATTTTATATCCGATTTAGCAAATGTCAAAAACATTATAATACGAAATATTAAGTTAAAAGTTAGTTTATATTCTTATGTAGAAAAAATACTTATTGCGGTGGTTGTCTGAGATGAACTTTTAAACTATTAAACCTATTTCAATATTTGTTTGGTTACTGTGTGCTGTTTAATCCTCCCTGAAAAATTTGATAGTTTCAATTTATAGTCTTAATATTTTTTCATGTTAAACATAGTATATATATATAGTATATAGTATTATTACCTTTGGTGTGACGAAAGTGTGTAATTATATTTGGCTTAATATATATAGATTATTGATTGATTGCCTATCTCCGCCGAAACTGTACAAAATAAAAAAACCTTATTTACACAAATACCGGAAAAAACATTAACAACCATCC
Source organism: Heortia vitessoides (assembly GCA_020976665.1). Taxonomy (NCBI): domain Eukaryota; kingdom Metazoa; phylum Arthropoda; class Insecta; order Lepidoptera; family Crambidae; genus Heortia; species Heortia vitessoides. The sequence continues at coordinate 16,588,930 of JACJUM010002543.1, forward strand.
AACCTAAGCATTTGTCTTAATTATCGCTCGCTTAATCTAGATATCTCTCAATTAAATAAATGCGTCATTTATTATATTTTTTTTCTGTCTGCTCTATTTCGTCTTTGGTCTGGAGTCGATGACCTATCGGAATTCTCCCTCACTCTACTAGCTTTGTAATTAGTCCTCTCGTCTCGTTGGCACGTATTCGATACTATCGGTGGGCTAGACGTCCATTGAACATTAGGTACTGTTGCCAGGATAATGATTACATACAAAGGGGTTTTACTACTGCGCGCTGTATTTGTAAACGTGTATTGATATATCGCATGGTAGAGTTTGCTTTTCAATAAGTTGCCTCCCTTTTTTATATTGAAGTGCAAGATTAGTTATTCAACTTAGAGGTAATGATAAAATTTATTTAAATGGAATTAAAGTAAATGAAACAAATATTTACAGGATATTGGGAAACACAAGAAAGTGTTGGTTGGTAACTCACATGACTTTTCCCTTATACTAATTTGTAATATTATCACACTTTCTTGAAGTCATATTAATTATTGTGTGGCTATATACGCTTCTAACTGCCGGTCTTTAAACCTTATTAGAAAGTTAATCTTCTATTTTATTATTTTCATTTATATATAATTTTAAATATACTTAACAGTCGCATGCGTTACTGGTATGTCTATTAAAGGAAAAATAGTACCTAACATCATCTATATTAGTATTTATTCTTGCAAAAATATATTATTTCCTCAGGATCTGAAAGAAAACATTAATGTTCTGGTCGTGGTATGTACTATAGATGCGTGTTTCTTTGGCCATGATTGTTATATTTCACTACTCACTAAAAGGTACAACAGTTAGCGAAATGTTCTAAGTAATTTTACAAATCCCTAACAGAGGTATTTCTTAAGTAAAGTCAAAGGTACAATTTAAAAGTTAAAGTTAGCTGCTGTGTCAAAGTTATATTCAACGCACATTGTATTCTACACAATGTATTACTAGCTAATATAAATTAATATGACATCTCAAACAATCTCCTCTCCAGCTCTAAAATAAGTCACTTACAGCACTTATGTTATGTTAAAGGAATCAGCCAAAAGAAGAAAATCCCATTAAACTTAAATATGTCCTTAACACTCAGAAACAGATCTAACACAAACATTCATAATGCGTTTTTCCTAGTTAAGAATTAAAACAAAGGACTCTAGGCGCATAAGATGGGATCACCACCATCTGCGCCAAAGGGCCTGTCAAAATAGATTTATTACACTTTATGATAGCATTTGTTCCTTCATATGAAACGAGCACTTACATAAACAAACTACCACTTTTCAACTAATATAACACTTAATTACATATACTCAACACCCAGACACAGAACAAACACTAATATTTTTATACAAACATTTGGACTAAGTGGGGATCGAAACGACGACCTGGTCTGGGCTGTCAAACTAGACTTATTATCTTTCTTCTCTTTTAACACTGGTTGTCAGGGTCATCAGTGTTGTAAAATTGTAATTAGCAAATCTATAAACATATATTTCTTTTCTTTGTTTTTTCATTTAAATAAAGATAGATTTAACTTTGATTTCTTTCTGTAACTATACATACAATAAACACTTATATAAACCAACTGACTTACAAACGCCCAAACGCGAACCCCAAACCACGGCCATCCAAAAAAAGATCCGCCAAAATATCACGCGCCGCACCAACTTTACCAAATGGCACACAAACAACGAAGCCGTGAAATACACCCGACACACAATCATTTGTCATAACCGTGAAGAATCTAAATATACTGTGCGGATAAATTATATTTGGCAGCCATTTTAATTTGTGCACACAGTGGAGTGCACTGCCAGAGTTATGAACCAGCAAACCACCCAAAGAGGACAGCTACGTATATTGTTACCGGCTTTGTAAATAAGGATTCCTCGTGTGACCTTTGACGATAAATTTCGCGTCGATTTAGGGTTCCGCGATCTGGGTAGGGCATTGGAACCATTCGCCCGATAGCACAGATGGTGGTCATCTTGTGCGATCCTCAACCGGAGAGAATATTTATATAATGACTAGCGCTCTCCGTGGTTTCACCCGCGTTGAGTTGTAGTATCAGTAAATTTTCATACTAACATTGTACCCCCATTTAACTCCTTAGGGATGATCACGTATTTCATGACTTCCAATAAACAGTCTTCATAATGAATTTAATTCGAATAACTTCAAAACCAGCAAATATCTCAGCAAATCTCACGAAGTGTAATAGTAACTTCTTCAGATTGTCTTACAACACCTGGTCTCGACTAAGGCACCCAATAGCGTAACTCAAATTGCGAATATGGCGAGGGTGGGCATTCCTGTCAGTGAAGCTACGTTCTGCGAAGGCCACCGCGCCTGCCCAACGCGGCAATTACGGGCAAAATATAATAAACTCCCGGTAACTGGTTCAACAGAATACAATGAACACAAACGAAGTCGGGGCCGGCTAGTATAATTAAACAAATACCTGCCAAATAACTCATTTTGTGTTGTGTTAAAATACGGAACCGTCAGAACTAAATCGCGATCGATCCTTACCGAATTTTATTGTATCAGGTCAACGGACAGTTTGAGAAATGGATTCTCTTATATCAGATACCTTCCATGTGCGAGAGGTATTGAGAGACATTTGCAAAATTACCTCTTAAATATATCAACCACACAGTTTAAATGAATCTTCAGTAAACTTAGTTTTAAGACTCGTTAGGTGCCCTCAAACTAGTTTAAAATAGGCTACTCAAATGACATATAAGTTCAAATGACTCTCGTGATCTATCTTATCACAGATTATTTAAAGTTCTAGAATTATCTACCTTTTTTTACTAGACTAGGTCGACCAAAAACATTCAATCTGCGTAATAGTAAACGTCACTGTCAATAGACGCTCGAAATATGACAAGGACTTGAAGATATTATGTCACACTACCCAAAAATTTCGCTTCCTCTCTCACCCTTCGAACCGGAACACAGCAATGTGAATACTGCTATTTGACGGTAGAAATACGTGGGTAGAAATGCAGACGATATTTGTATAAGATCTACTTCATTTGATCTATTTCTGTATGACTTGAATGTATTACTTATATTATTTTATAACTTTTGTCGAATTAAGTACAAGTTTGAGATTAAACAAAAATATAGAGTATTTTTTAACTCTTAATTATTTTTTTAATTTTCACTACATCCACACTACCATAATAAATAGGAAAACTATGTCTATCTGTTACGCTTTAACAGGTTAAGCGGTTAAGACTATGTTGAATAACATTTGGCATCCTGAAAATCTTAAGGGATACCGCCTACTGCATGATGCTTTTTAAAAATCGCGCGGGAAGCACACAAAACTCCACATGGACAGATTTAAAAAAAAAACTAATTTTATACATAAGCCCACAAAAGTCCACATAGACAGAGTCCCAAAAAAATGTATACATAAGCCAATACCCGCAAATATGTTGATTAAAATCCATTTATTTTCCCATCAAAAAGTAGCCTACATATCTTCTTATTACACAGTTAAAGCATATACAGTATAAAAAAAAATCAAATACTTTCACCAACTGGTAGAAAAGTACTATTTTCTTCCAATCACTATTTATAAAGTGTCAATGGCGATTGGAAGAAACAATATACTTTCTTGCCTTTATTAAAAAAAACCATTTCAAGATAACATTTCTCTTAAAATTATTCGTTGCATTATAAATAAAATTCACACATAATTTCAAATATAACCTGAACACTTTTGTAACGGACATCAGAGAAATCACAAACGACAAACTTAAACACATATGTTTAAACACCCAGACACAGTACAAATATCGTTATATATATATTTCTCCCACGTGTGCCGGACACAACCGAATGTGCCATCAGAACCGTCAGAGCTGTTACATTAATATTAAACATCGTTCAAAAATACTAAAAACCAACGCAATAATCCGTTCTTCAAAATAAAATAAAAGCGCTACCTAAAAAGACTACGAATAATACCCAAGTTTGAACATGCCTACATACCGCTTACTGCGGACCTGTCAATACGTTAAAAAGGCAAAATGTCCGCACGGCGGCCATGTTCCCTCGGGCACTGACTTCGCGCGCGACACAGCGCCGGCGCACTTGGTAATTCATCCAAGGGAATATAGATATGCTTTATAATTAACTAGCGACCCGCCCTGCTTCGCACGGTACAATGTGGATATAGAAAAGGATTTTGTGGGTTATCTCTAAACGATAGATATATAACATCGCGGACTTTTTGTAGATTTTTTATTAAGGTGTACAATGCTATATATCATTTTGAACTATCTCCTCGAGATCAGACGTGTGTTTATTTGTGTTACAAAATGTGTTTATTTAGGACAATACATTGGAACCTTCTAAATACCACAATTAATCCGCAACAAAAATCGTATATTAATTTTATAATCCATTACAGTACATAATCTATTATTTTTGTTTCTATTAAGTCTTGTGTTTGATATATATAACATAAAATATTTTTTCCTTTCAATTTTATTAAATACATAAAATTAAAAATGAAAATTAATTTTTGAAGACGGTTGCTGCAATGCAATAAAATAAATCGAAACTTAAAACAAAAAACAGGTAAAAAAATTAAAAAAAAACTGCATTTTAAAGCCGTTAAAAGATACAATTCATTATCTCATTCGAACTTTCATCTTTCAAGTGTAAAACTGGCAGTTAACGTAAATAAACATAAATTATGATGAATACAGTAACAAATTGCAACGCATAACTGGGTGAGTCATAGCTTGTGTATAATCAAGTTACTGCCGGAACCAATGCACTGTGCGCAGCATCGCGCGTGCGCGTCGACTCCCGCGCATAATTGAGAGTGCATTGTTCAACTGTCATTTGTACTGGCCGTTTTTAAATCTGTGGCGACTCTGTACGGAGGTTTGTTACGAACACAACCTCTTTTCGAACATTACTTGTGGTCTTTTGACACTAGCTACAAAACTGTGCTGTGGCACCAAGGCAGGACAGCTCCTACAGTAAAGGATAGAAAAGGTCTAACTCTAAATCGTTAGCGATTTGCTTATAGTTCTTCGTCTTTAATTTATGGTAATCGTAAATATCGTACCGGCAGAGTAGAATAGTACTTCCCTGAGTACCAGGTGTCGTAAGAGGCGCCTAAGGTGCCAAAACCGACATGTGACGGTATCAAATGCACAGCGCGGGAATAGGTAGCAGCATCCCCGTCGCGAAAGATGCATATGCGACTGCGCATGAATTAGAAGTCCACTGCTGGAAATAGGCCTTTCCAAAAAAGGGGGAATTTTACATATAATTGCCGCGCTGAGCAAGCCTGTTGTCTATCGCAGAGCGGAGCTTTCGCGACAGAAATGCTGCTGACCATCGCCGCCCTGTGCATTTGCTCTCACTGTTTCCGATGGATATACCGCCACCTGTCGGTTCTTTCTTAACCTTAGTCGCCTCTTACGACACCTGGTGCACTGAAAGGCATAATTCTATTCTGCCGGTACATCACGGCGCATTATTTTTTTTTATTTATAAATAAGTGATAACAAGCAAATGAAAGATCTAATCATTTTTCTTTATAACACTAGGTTGGTTTAGCTTTCCACCCGCGATCTTTGGAATACTAAAATCAGTTCAAAGTAAAATTATAGCTGACAGACAATATTACTTTCGCATTTATATTGAACATTAGTATGAATAGATATCACTGTCGCCCTCTATCAAAGAATTCTAATTCAACATAGATATGTAATTCAATATGATTCAGAGAAGAAAAAAATCATTCTTATGATCAACGCAATTGAACCAAGAAAATACTACACGATTTTGCAAACAAGCAAATAGTGTTTCTCTCGTAAATTCACTGGCGCGTGACACGCATGGAAATGGCAGCGATCGAATCCGTGTCGGTAATGCAAACACATGTATTTCCAAGTAAAGCAGTAGGCCAAATATTTTAACGTATTGACTAGAATAAAAAATAGGTAATACTACCAAAACTGCTTAAAGATTGCATTACTATATAGCCAGTATCATCTATCACAATACCACACTAAAACTGCTGTGATAAGACAGGTATTGTATTTTTTTTAATATTACGAAAGCCGTGCCGCGGGGTACCGGTGGATTAGAATAATACCTCTCTTTTTACCAGGCGTCGTCAAAGAAGACTGAGGTACCAGCCAACCGATTGTGGTATATTCATCCGAAACAGCGCAGCTTAAACATTACAGGGTTGGGATGTACAGCAGCCTCCTCGTCCGTGAAGTTGTGTAATTGCAATTGCAAACTGCAATTGCCACCACGCTTGCCCAGCAAGGCAATTAATTACGGGTAAACATCCCCATATCTTGTCCAACAGTGAACTTATTATGGTTGATATGAAGATGATGATATTATGAAGTCAGCAAACAAGCTTACGGTCCGCTTGATGGTAAACGAGACTGCAGCCTATAGATGCTAGTATCATCACAAGGATATCACTTGCGTGTCGCCAACCCAGTGAACTGATGATAATATGACACATTTACTCAGTAATTTCACTGCCTCTCTCTCCCTTCAAACTGGAACACAGCAACGTGAACACTGCTGCTTAGTGGTGTAATTTAGAGTTTAGCTGTAAAAGAAATGTAAAAAAGTACTATATGACAGCGTAAAGAAAAATCATTTGATTGTTTGTTTGTCTGGTACGATTTAACTAAAAATCTACCCGACTAATTTACAACATTCTTTCACCACCAGAAGACTAAACTATAACGAACTAAAATGGAATGTAATGAGGCAAAGTTCATATTATATTGTGTTTGTAACAAATAAACTAAAAAAAAAACTCAACAGATTTCAAAGAAATATTTTACTAATGTGAATTAAATAATCAAATTGTATAAGCTATATTTTTCCCTTTTCGATGCGAGTGTATCATACATAAATATTATCATTACAGGGTCACAAGGTCAGCTATCAAGTCAAATACAATAAATACTTAAATACATACTTAACACCCAGGCACAGAGTAAGCACAAACACACCTTGGTGCACAAGCTAGGATCACTACGATCGGGTTTGACCAATAAATATGTGTCTATTACAAATTTCGCCTCATTTTCCGCAATTAATTCCATACATAGCTTTCTAATCACCTAAACGACGTCCAGCACTTTCAATTAACCGCACCGAAGCTTATTAACCGCAAGTAGGGGAAGCCGAGGCGTTGCTTCCATTAGTTCTGACGTCACTTGTCAGGGAACGAGTGACGTCTAATAAACGTACTGTTGCGCTGAGATTAATTGCGTTAAACCTGTTAATTTGCCCGTTTAAAGTAATGATGGGTAGAAATTTGGATAGAGCAGTTCAAAGAGGTTATTAAGTGTTCTTAATAGAGAAAATGCCGCGAGATACCGGAGCAGAGCAGAATAGTACCTCCCTAAGTGGCGGATAGCATACCAGTACCGATAGATGGCGGTACATCCAACCAAAACAGTGTAGTTCTAATGCACAGGATGGGGATAGACAGCAGCATCCCGCTAGCCCAGCGTGGTAATTATGGGCAAAAATCACCCTTTCTTAAGAAGTCTAAGTCCAGCAGTGGACTTTCAATATGTGATCATTATCACACGAGCGTCTGTAGGCTTATAAATGCTTGTAATATCACAAGGATATCACTAGCGCGTAGCCAACCTTGTCACTTGAAGATATTATGTCACTAACTCTCTCAACCTTCAATTGCGGAACAAATACGAACACTGCTATTTGGCGGTATAAATAGGTGAGAGTGAGGTACCAATACAGGCGACCTTTGTCTGTTCTACCTCATGAGGTTGTCGTATTATAGAAAAATTATTTAAAATTAAAGGGTTACAGTCTAATTCTAAGTGTCAGAAAAGGATTGCTTGAAAACAGCTGACGATAGAAAAAAATGGCGGACCCTGGAGAAGGCCTATATTCAAGACGGGCCATGATGTATATTTTTTAATTTCATAGTTAAATAATGGCTTAATATATTATATTTATATTAATTTTCCGTTTCGTAACGATTTTGTGCTAGAGATTAAAACAAACGTTATCAAAATATGAAATTAAAAATAATACAATATTTCCACATAAACCTACAAAAACGAGTATTTCATTTTATTACATCCATCAAAGTTAAAACACTGCTATAAAAGAATTAAATTCCGCTTAACTCGAATAGTCGTATTACCATCGATTAAAACCTTAAATAATCGATAAAATTATAATCACAAGCTGAGCCTTGCCACTTTTATTATTTACGCCGCGATGTCAGAAACGATTACAAAACTGGCCAGGGTTGCCACCACTACATTTTTTATGCAAAATTGGGAACTTCCTGCATAAGTTTGCGTGTTAAATATGTCTTTAAGTATTACTTTTATGATTTCTCTATTGTGTAATATCCATAAAACAAGTGCTTTAAGCGACTTGTCGCAGAGTCAGAAACGTATGAGATTTTGTATGAATTTATAATAACATTCCCTACACTCAATTTAAATTATTTAAAAAATAAGACAATCAATTATGTGTTTACAAAAATTGGTGAAACACCATCGATAAAAATCCTATTATGTTCATACAACGTACAATTAATACGAAATATAGAACAAACTACAATTTATATCTAAGATTATGTATATCAAAGAAGAAGCTAAATGACTGACAAACATATCAACGCAAACCCTAAAACATAAAAGTTAGAAACTTAAAATTTTGCTCCTTTTATAACGTAGGCGAACACTAAGATAACATTTTAGAAAATTTTAAGAAGGTAAAATGGAAGTACAAATATAGTATGCAAATTATGCTGTTTTTGAAATTAATTGAATGAAACTCAGAATAAAGATTTTTGATTGTAAGTCATAAAATACGTTTAAAAATATCTATTTGTAAAAAAGGAGAAGCTGACTGACTGACAGGCATATCAACGCAGTGCCAACTATAAGGTCAAATCTTGTATAACACGGCATACTTATCGAGAAAGGCTATATACCATCACGCTTTGAATAATAACAATGAACGTAAATAATACTAGGTCTGTTCTATAACTTGATACGAGTAAAACCACGGCGCGCTGCTAATCGTTTATCAAATAAGGGCAATTAATTATCTACAAAATCTGATATTAAAACACGAACAAACTATATTCAAAAATGCTCTCAGTGGAGACAACCCTAGGCCGGACCAATTGCGGTAATAAAAAGCTCGTAAAAAAAAACTTAAGACAATTTTTATGTTCACCAAATAGATACATAGGTATTTGTGTTATCTCGTTGGATATCGCACTAATGTCCGTGATTTACTGTGATTTCATTTTTTATTATTTCACTGTGTGTAGGCGGACGATCGGTGATCGCTGTTCCAATAAATATATTAAATATTTCATCGTTACAAATATTTGTTAATCGCTACCCGCCCGCGACTGTATCTATCATCATATCAGCCACTGGAAATCCGCCGCTGGACATGTGCCTCCCTAAGAAAGGGGGAATTTTGCCCATAATTTCAGGCGTAGTGAAAATTCGCAGAGCGCAACTTCACGACGAGGATGCTGCTACCCATCCTAATCCTGTAGCATTCTAGCTACACTGTTTTGGATAGATATACCGCCGACAGTTCTGGTACCTAACGGCTGTATTGTGTAGTATATTAACAAAGAGTATCATAAAAAATAAGATATAACTAAAACGCTTTCTCTTAAATTGATAAAATTACGGCTAATTCCAACGTTCGTAAAGCATTATTACATGTTAAGTAATCATAAGTTTGCCAGATGACTGAATTAATGAGATTCGGTGTATTCCACAAATAATGAACAAAAAAATGAAGCTCGCAATGATCACATGCAGTAGATCTCAAACAAAGGTCGTACACATTGATGCTCGTACTTATATCAACCGATAAATAGCAGTGTTGGCAATAAATTCCCACAACTTCTCATACATTGACCTGACTCCGTGGTAACTCGCTTAAAGCACTTGTGTTACGAACGCCAGACAACATAGGAATCACAAATATACTACTTAAATACATATATTTAACATCCAGACACAGAACAAACACAAATATCATCATATAAATATTGGCTCTTGGTAGGAATGCACCATCAGCGCTTTTGGGCGTGAGTGAGGTATACTGTCACCTATTCCGTCCACCAAACAACAAATCTATCATCATCGCAGTCGTATAAGGTCCATTTTTGGACATATGCCTCCCTAAGATAGGGGGAAAAGCTCTTTATAGCCACGCCGGACAAGTATGGAGGCAATCGCAGAGCGTAGCATCACGACGGGAACACTGCCCATCCCCGCCCTGCTTTCAATCACTTAGTCACTTCTCCGACATCTGGTACAGGTGCTATTGTATGAGCATCAATCCAACTCAAAGTACTGGGTCACATTTGATATTGGCTTATAAACGACCCATCATGGCGATTTCATCTTAAATTAATATTATCCAGTAAAAGCTTAACACACCCACAGCATCTACTAATTATAAAGTTACCGAGAGACCGGTCATTAATATCTTACAAACCCGCTTCATTTGCTATGCATCTAAAATTTTCTTTATAATGGTCGTAAAGTTGCTCTATAAAGGGCATAAATGCATCCCTCTGAGCGTAGTTCGGAACAGAGAAGTGTAATTCATGCTCTTGTACTTTTTTTTTACATAAATGACCATCGGCGCCCCACGGCTTCACCCACGTTAGGTTGCAGTACTTTAATATTCACTTTGCACCCTTATTTAGACTTGTAAGGGATGATTTTCGAATTAAATATTTTACACGTGTTTTATGACTTTCATCCACAATTACAAAAATAGCGATGCGTCCTTCATACTAACTTTGCATTTCCGTTTTACCCCTTTAAGGAGTGAATTTAAACCTTTATAGTTTAGCAATATTTAACCTTTACAGTTTAGGCTCTTCATTAAAATGCCAGGCAGCTTCTTTTATATGCATATATAGATTAAATTAGTGGTTAAAGCGCCATTTTGTTTTTTTTAGTTGTTTTTAAAGAAAAGAGTTTGGTATGAATTTTAAGACAAATCGGTTCGTGTATTGCGATTGATTTTTCCTTTAAATTTTTCAAACCATACTTATATTCTAAACGGGATGTTGTGTCTGGTTGTTACACTTAGACGCTTTACTCGGTGAACTGATTTCCATCAAATACGTTACTTAAACAGTTAGAATTGCAGGATAAGATACTAGAAAACGAAAAACTACTATAAATCCTGAGATAATCCCTCGGGAACCTTTACTTAATAAAGTAACGTAGTTTCTATTATGGCCCATTCTCTCCTGGTCCATACAGGAAACGAGAAACAAGGTACATTATATGTGTATCGGTGCAAAATTCGAACTCTTGCGTATAGCATTTTTGCCGCCGCTAACCAACCCTGACTCTTGATCAACACAAGGACCACACACTCAACAGAACCCAACAAAACAATATGAATATTTAATCCACTTTGATATCATAAAACTCCAGAGAGAATAAAAACAATAATCGGCAACCCTGTTTCTAATTCACGGGGTTTCAAGCGAATTACGACTTAATAGATTCGATCTATTAATTTTATTGCTAGCATTCGCTCCGATATTAGGGCTGTCATCGACATAAATTTTATTGCCTTTTTATTTAGTAAATTATATTAATATTCAGATTTCTACGAATATAATAAAATTTCTATTTAACTCAGCTGCGAGCTGAAAACTAAATTACTTTCAAGTAAGTAATTTGAAAACTTATAAATAATAGTATCTGAATTCAAATCTGACGATATCTGGTATACGGGGATATACTGTTCTCCTCTGGCAGTACAGGTATTTTGGTATTATGGTTGGTATAGTTATTAATTCCGAATAAAAATTCTTAATCACGCATAAAATGCCATTTGACAAAAAAATCATAGTTTCCGCGTCATATTAATAAACGTTTACTCACAAAGGTTCGTTAAAATTTACGTACGTAAATTTTTCGAATATTTTCCGCTCGATCCACCGGTCATTAACACTCGACGACCATTATGGTCAATTTGGGCCAATTAAATAATAGTATAGGCAGATTCGGCACTCATTGATACATCTCCACGATTGTGGGGATGACGAATTGGTAATAATAGATTGGTGTTTTGAACTGGTTGGTGTTAAGGAGCAGCTGCATTTAAGGTCTACAGGCCACGTTCTATATCCCTATAAAGGCTTGGATTCGAATCCAGTGCAATGCTTATACAAACAATATGTTTGATATTGTGCTTCTGACACCGGCAGAGAAGAATAATACCTCCCCTTATACCAGGTGTCGTTTACGACATCTTAATATCCATCCGGAACGCACAAATGCACGGGCGGGGATGGGCAGCAGCATTCCAATCGCGAAAACTACACTCTGCAAGTACCAACACGCTTCTCCAGCGCGGCAATCATGGGCAAAATTTCCCTTAGAAAAAGGGATCCAGCGGAATGCGGGGAACCCCAAGAATGGGAAGACCTAGTTCCGGAAGTAGAATTCCAGTCGATGATATCATGATAATCGGGAGACTAAGAAAGATATTTAAGTGGTCAACGTTTGAAAGTTGACTGGCCCGATAGCGTAGACGGTATTCCGATGACAAATGTTTTCATTAGAGATTTGTGTTTATTTTTACGTAAAAATCACAAATATAATATTTGTGATTTTTCTGTTGCCTGATGTCCGTGACACAGGTGCTTCAATCTCGGTGTCAGGTCATTGTTTAAGACGTAAAATGCATTTATAATCATTATGTTGATCAAAAGTGAACAAGTTAATATTTTATTAAAAGTTGCCTGATAGTCGTGTCAGGTGGTGCATTTGGTAGTGTCCCTATCTCACGCGACGAGGACATTAGGTTCGATTCCGAAAAAGACTGGATATCTATCTAACGTACATGTGTTTGTGCTTCCCTGGTACCTGAAGTATGATATATCTATTTGAAACAGTGTAGTTCAAATGCATGAAGTTATTCGAATCCACCTTTTAAGGACTGTTCTGTCTCCATCAGTAGAAGATCTACGGTTACTACGATGAGAATATGTGACCTTTCACCATACTAGCTCGATCTCAGTAGCTTCGCCTTAAACTCGGACAAAAAATGTAAAAACAATTTAGTGGTGAAGAAATCAATCAACGGTGTTCCCGTTACTCAGCCGAATAGTTCCCATGAAGCCTCCGTCATCAAAATATTTACGTAACTGCCATGACCAAATCTATAATTTTTATTGGTAATACATAATAAATACTTCCAATAATAAACTTTTTTGTTGACTGTACACATTGGAAAATTAATTTCACGGTAAGTGCCGGTACTTGTTTTTGAAATTTTTTGGTCAATTTTTGATTTGATTTGTGTTTTTTTGGTCATGCTTTGATTAGTCATCGGCCAATCACAGGCTTTATACAAAGATGATGCATATTTTCGTGGTTTTAGAAGAAGTTTTGACTTACTCATCAAACATATGGGCGGTCAATTGTAGCCAGCATTAACATTTACCTGAAAATTAAAGAGTTTTGTTAAAAACTTACTGAAATACTGAAATAACTATAGATTCACAAAACCAAGTATTTTCTATATGAATACATCAAGCCTGTGTCTTATCGGAGTAGGTAGAGAGTGGCATACTTCTCTCACTTTCCTTACTCGCATTTGGACTTTCGTACACGCTCGTTTATTCTTGGTACTTCAGAGCTGGCCCTTCTTTAATAGGTCTTTTACTTGGTTGAGGAAAACTCGCCTAGGTTGCTCTTTACCAATTCTTCCATATTTTTAAGTGAGAGCCGTATATCGGTTATTGGCGTAAGACCAGATTGCGCAGTGCGATTATGGGCAGAAAATGATACAGCTATATTCAAGCAGCATATTATCTGTTGTACTGGACATTGGTTTTAATGATAACTCATAAACTGATGATCTTTACGTTTTCGGTATTTTTGGAGTTAATTTGTTATAAATGAACAAAAACATGTAAATTTTACAGATAAATTTATTTTAGTTATATATTTTTAATACAATATACATGCTACGCAGATTTCATTCTAATTGTTTTTAAATTGTATCATAATAATAAAAAATACAACTCAATGTAAATCATAAGCCGTATACATTTTTCAACAGAACAAAATAAAACACGAACACCGTGCAAATGACAAATCGATATACCTCAATTAATTTACAGCTACAGATTGTACAGATTGTACACACAGACTAACTCTGAAAAATACTATCACAAATGCCCCCGGGGATATTGCTATAACAAATCAAGCAAACAAACAAATTACACCTCACACATATTATTTTTTCAATTACTCACGACACGTTCGTGTTACCCGCGGCTCTGAACCTTAAGCCTTTTTAATGGACATAATATATTGTTTAGCAATTGTTTTTATAGAATTATGTGACAGGCTATCTGTGCTTTTTAATTACATACATACAAATATGCATCACGCCTGTATCCGATCGGGATGGGCAGACTCCAATTGTTACGATCTTGGCGTGACTCTCTCGCTTCCCTTACTCGTATTCCTGCTTTCATACATGCTCGTTTATTCTTGATACTTCTGACATGGACCTTCCTTAATACCTCTTCTGCCTGGTCGAGGTATTTTTGCCTAGATGAGATAAATGCGTCCTATACCAACTTCTACATTCACTTCCGTTCTATATTTGTGCAGTCATTCTACTTATCCATCCTTTTTACATTTCCAAATAATCTTAACATTCCTTTCTCTATTGTTGTCACAACATCATCTTTTAGACCACATTTATCTTTTATCAAATCATTATTTAATATATCTCTCAATACATACATGCTACGAAACGCTTTCATTCCAAAAGCATTTGTTCTATTTGCGTGCTTCTTCTGCTATACCCAACATTGACTACCATATATTGGAAACAACACAAAAAAACATTTTCAATTACCTACCAGATTATTTATGGTTTTGAACACGTATTTAGGCCAACTCTAACTACAACTTCGTATTTGGAATACTTATGTCCTGGATAGAGAATCAAGCTATCACCAAATCATCAATGAACGTCCAGAAGTTTTAGCGCCAAAGGTAGTGAGTTCGATCCCCACCCAGTACAAACTACAACTTTATAGGACGATATTTGTGTTTATTCTGGCTGAGTGTTAAAGTATGTATTTAAGTATTATTATTATTTTGGAGTCAGGTCAATTTATGAGGTGTGAATATTTGTACTATGCAAGATAAATCTAGTCATACACCCTGCGCCCGCGCAAAGCCGGTGCGGTTCATTAGTGTCATAATATTAAGAATAATAGACTTGAAGCGGACGCAATAAAGATATTTCCTATTATTACATATAAAGAGAGATGTAAGAATTAATATATTCCAGACTTAAGAGATATTAATTGAGCTAAGGCTCCCATAAAAGCATTCAAGTCAAACCCGTTGAAAACACAATAAACAATATCATTTAATTCCATAAAATACTTACGAATTAAAACTATAAATAAGATTTAAATGTTCACATATGAAACGTAGTGCAATGTGTTGCAGACCTTTATTTAGTGACGACATAAAAAACACCACTATACCACAGTCTGTGCTATTACAAAGTCACGCAAACTTCGGATTACCGTTGAGTTATGTCAGTAATTTTATATAATCTGTGGCCCCTAAATGATATAGGCATAGTTTTCTTAGTGTTTTGCATTTCTGCGAATTATGTGGACAATGCCTTTTATGTTATATTGGGCAAAACAGACAGACATAGTCCATATATTCGATTGATTTATTCTAGTATTAAAAAAGGTAAACCTTAAAATGGTTACTGATAAATAAATTTAAAAAATATGTTAAGAGTAAGTTTAAGTCTAAAGCATAATAGTGTTAAAGATTGGATCGAATTGCTTTAACCTAACTTTAAGACAACGGTTTGTCAGCCGGTAGGGGTTCCATTAACACTAACTATTTAGTATTGATGGAAAGGAATTAAAAAGGGAATTATCACGGAATTTTGTGAAAAGTGGCTATAAGCACTCGTGTTACGGACATCAGACAACAGAAAAATGACAAGTATGTTACCTAAACACCCATATTATATTACACCTAGACACAGAACCAACATAAATATCATCATTTGAATATTTGTGCGGGGTGGGGATCGAACTCACGACTTTTGATACACAAGACAGGATCACTACCATCTGCGCCGACGGGACCGTTTTTGCTATAAAACAATAATTACATAATCCACTCACAAAATTTTGTAATTATATATAGTTTTTATAATTACAATTAACTACAACATACGCAATGTGTATTCGAGTCAAAACCGCTAGTAAATTGCCCGACAAGTCTTTACATAGAAATTAGATGACTTGATACATTATCGTCCCAGCGAATACAGTTTTTGTGGTTACCTTTTTTTCTGGTTTGTAAAAAATCTTTGATCCTTCCGTCGATATGTATTATTAGCGAGATGGGTTCGGTCTGTTCGGTTGTTTGGGGTTAGCGTTATTCCGAAAGGTCAAGATAATGGTGATGACAGATGACTCAAGGTTTGGAGATTATCCCTACAATTCTAATGTGTAGGTTCCTTGACGCTAGCCAGCTTTAATGGTAAAACTTAAAGCTAGAGAATTATAAAAGAAATACATTTTATATTTCCTAATATATACATATGTATATTTTCCTTTTGTGGACTTTGGTCCGTCACTATATTTAGATATTTAGTTAAGATGATATTTACGAGAAAAAAAGACTTGTCCCAGGTGCAAGGCAGGACTTGAACCTGCATCTGTGCCTTACCGGAGGACTGTAGTATCCTTGTGCCACCGAAACCTTAGCAGATCTGTCGAGGTCAGGCATTTTGTTAATGTTGAAGGTAAGACTCTTAAACATTTACAATTTCGGAAGAATCTATACAGACGAAATATTTACTCAATTATTTTTAGAGGTTCCACCTGACACTAAAAACTAGTCTTCTTACGATACCTTGTATAGAGGGAGGTACTATTCTACTCTACCGGTACCCCATAGCAAAGTTAATGTAATAACCCTATCAATAGATGCATAAGAAAGTTAAACAAAACTATATGAAAAAAAAGGAAACACATCCATACCATACCATCTATTTTCAGCTTGATTGTTCTAGCTAATAAACGAAACAGGCAAATAACTTATGAGTGTTCTTATGACCTTAACGTGTAGCAATGGGCCAACCCAAGGGGTTTGAAGGTATTCTGCCCATAATTTCCTCGGTGGGCAAGTGCGGTGGCAATTGAAAAACGTAGCATAGCGCCTGCTTATTTCCAAAACATACCCAAGCTAGCCTTTAGGTACCGGTACCACATTAACTTGTCACAAAACTTGGTACAGATATATTATTAGAAACTACCGCCACCTGTCGGCACCTAACCAAATAATATTAAAATACCGTTATCTTCACTAAATTAATGATTGATTATTTTACTTTTAGTTACTAATAAAAAAAAGAAAGTGTTTCTTAATTCATCATTAACTACTTTTTAATTGACATCAAATAAAGGCATGGCTTAACATTGAGGTCACGAAATTGGCCGACAAGAGAACATGGCCGCATATTAACAAGCAATCATTAAAAAACACTATCCGGCATCGCCAACAAAACGTATCAGTGCGCACCAAATGACACGAACATGCAAGATCATTCGCGTGGACAGACTTACATCTATTTCCTATTTAAGGCGTGATAAGACTCCATGGGAAGAGATATAATCTTAGGCAAAACTTCACTCACCGAGCCACGGAGGAAACACGCCCCATATGTGTAAACATGCCTTAGATATTTTGCAGGTCATCAAATATGCATCCGTATAGTGAGCCACCGGCATAGTAGAATAGTACCTCCTCTGAACCAGGTGTCGTAAGAGGCGACTAAGGTAACCGACAGATGGCGGTATATCCATGCAAAAAATACAACTCAAATGGACAGGGCGGGGATGGGCAGCAGCTTCACCGTCGCGAAAACTGCGCTCTGCGATAACCAACACGCTTGCCTAGCGCGGCAATTATGGGCGACATACCCCCTTTCTTGGGGAGGACTATGTCCAACAGTGGACTTTTAATGACTGGTATGATGATGATGATAATGAGCCAACAGTACAGACATCAGGGATCCAACAAAATTATTTATTACTAGTGAGGCACCGTTGTTTTGTTCTATTTACGTGACTCAACAAACAAGCCAGTCCGCGTGATAGTACGCGTCGCCACAGCCTATAAATGCTCGTAATATCACAAGGATATCACTACCGCGTTGCCAATCTTGCGACTTGAAGATGTTATATCACATTACCCAGTAATTTTCCTTCAACCCGGAACAAAGCAATGTGAACAATGTTATAAAGAGTGAGGTATAAATTCAGAAGCCTTTTGCACCTCTAATAATTATTGTGATATAAGAATCACTGTGTAATGTCTCCTTACGTACTTAAATTTAATCCTTAAAATCGAATTTACATTAATTTATTGATGGTAACTTAAAGTGAACATGGTGGACAAAATACAATATAAAATTCAGTTTGTGACGCCCTGCAAGGCATTGCAATATGTAAGAACTAGCTACTAGCTAGGTTTACTAATAAAATACATTCTATATAATAGATGGGCAATAAAATTATTGCAATAAAATAACATCTACTCTAAAATAAAATTTATAGGAATTTTTTGGATTTTTCAATAGATATTAACAAAAACACACCATTCATACATTGAGTATTAATAAATTACTTTTATATAGTAGAAGAGACGTTGAAGATCATGCTATTTACCATTTTCTTTAACATGTACCGTGCAATATTACATACACAAACACTCGTAGACGATACCGCGCGTGCATTCGATTTTATATTTTATCCATTTATCCATTATGGTCACCTTATCTTTACTAAACTAATGATTGAATATCCGTCTTTTTGTTACAAATAAAAAAAAGTGTTTCTTAATTCATCATGAACTACTTTTTAATTAACATTCAATAAAGGCATGGTTTAACATCGAGGTCACAAAATTGGCCGACAAGAAAACAAGATCACGCTATTTAGCCTATTCTTTAACATGTACCAAACAATATTACATACACAAACATTCGTGGACCAAACGGCGCGCGCAGTCAAACTCCATTTTTTATTTTATCCGTCATTATTGTAAGCTTTTTTTCTTGTGCAGTCATTATCTGTTGAAATCCTACGTCGTAATGATACCCAGCCAAATTACAAGGCCCGGCTTTTGGGCGCCTATTAACATACCTAGAAGAATTATTCGTGTATCATTCGGGGAACAGTGACTGTACGCTTAGATGGTATACTGCTGGGAATATTGGGCTCGCTGTTTACGATTTCTCGTGTTTCGTTTCGGGGTAAATGCGAATTCTGTACAGTTGTATTGTTGATGTTTGATAAAATCCTCAAAACTGTTAATAGTATAATTCGTTTGGCCTTCTTTTAATAATCAGAGAGGTGTGGTTATTAAGCGGATCCGATGGCGCAGATGGCAGTATTTTGTGCGCCAAAGGTCTTGGGTTCGATCCCCACAGTGTTCTTTGTCTGGTATTATATAATGTATTTAGACATGTTGTCTTATGTCCGTAAAACAAGTTCTTTATGCAACTTATTTCGAAGTCAGTACAATGTATGAGAAGCCGTTAATTTTTTATGATTATATTATCTAAGACAAAATTTATCATTTTTTCGATAAATACTGTTCGCAAAAACATATTTCTTTTTATCTCTCTATCAATGCATTATTACATCAGCCATATTGAAAGTTCACTGCTGAACAATGGCATCCCACGATAGAGGCAGATTTCTCATAATTGCCGCGCCGTGCAAGCGTGTTGGCAATCGCAGGGCGCAGATTTTGCAAAGGGAATGCTGCTGCTTATCCTCGCTCTTCCCATTTTAGCTACACTGTTTCCGATGGATACACCGCTATCGTTCGGTTCTGGTACAGGGGGAGGTACCTCACGGCAGAGAGAATAGAGAGAAAAGAAAATTTTTAATCAAGCTAAAAAACAAATTAGGGGTTTTATCGTTGGTGTTAGACGTAGACCTCTACAATGCCAATAACTCCTCAAGGAATAGGTTTAAGACCCAGAAGACCTCACACCAATTCGCAAGTGGAAACATTGTACATAATTATCCATATCCTTAATTACTAAAGTATATAATAAAGTATACCAGTTAAACACTAATGCGTCAGGCTTATAAATAACTCTTTATAGTGATATATCAAACTCTATTTTGTGGAGTCTAATTTTATTTTTTTGTTCCATAATAAAAGAAACGCCATTCGGATTGATAGATGAGATGCTTTGGTGAGGCTTTGTAGATGGATGAGGTTTTTTATGACGCTAAGTGCTATGGAAAAGTATAAACTGAAACATATGTTTGTGATAAATGCATCTAACAGGCCAACGGCTCTGTCTGAAGTTAAGAAACGACCTTGAACCATGAAGGTGGTTCAAAGAATAAACACAACTCTCACTCTACTGAACATATAATTTAATTTTGTTATTTTTCGACGGGCCCATTGGTACCGATGGTGGTGCGCGATCTTATACGCCAAAGGTCGTGGGTTCGATCCCCACACACGACAAATATTTATATGATGGTATTTGTGCGGAGTAGAATAGTACCTTCCTCTGTACCAGGTGTTGTAAGAGACGACTAAAACACCAGAACCGACAAATACATTCAAAACATTGCAGCTTAAATGCACAGGGCGGGGATGGGCAGCAGCATCTCCGTTGCGAAAGCTGCGCTCGGCGATTGCCAACACGCTTGGCAATTATCAGCAACATTTCCCATTTCTTGTGGAGACCTGTGTTGTGTTGATTAGATTTTAAGTATTATATTTGTGATTTTATTATTGTTTGATGTCCGTGACACAAATACTTTAAAGTAGGTGACTCTAGATTGTATTCGACTGCATGGTTCACAGGTAGACCTAATACAAAGTTCGGCTGCTTTAGTAGGTACTAAAAATAGAAGAGCGAGATCTCACATTTCTACCTCCAAATAGCAGTGTTTGCGTTGCTATGTCCCGGTTTGAAGGGCACGAGAGGCAGTGAATATACTGTGTACTGTAACATATATCTTCAAGTCACAAGGTTGGCAACGCACCAGTGATATCCTTGTGATACTACTAGCTCCTATAAGCTGCAGTGACGTGTATTATCACGCAGACTGTGCGCTTGCTTGTCGACCTGATAAAAATAATTAAGATAATAAACAGCAAACCACCAACCACACTCTACTAATATTTTCAACACAATAATTATTCGAAAAAACAACAGTGATTCAGAGACGACATTAAAATCCACACAAATCTAGCAAACAACCTCATTTTTTCAATCCCCAACCTAATCCCACCGCAAAACAAAGGAGGATTCGTCGAAAAATAACCGAAAAAAAAAAATTCAATTTCATCGAGACTTAGAATTGCTGCCAGATACCGACAATGACACAGGCAGGCCTGTAATTACCCCCGCCTCCTCTCCCGTAACACCCCCCAAAATTACAGCGTGGTACATTAACCACCAGACACGAACAAAAAGATTCGTTGTAGAAAAAAGGCCTTATAACTGACCAATGGAACTCGTGTGGCGTGTTACGAATGAATCTCGACTTTACACGTTGACCTTTGAATTTACATTTGATTGACATGATTGGCATGGGAGCTTGAGTCATGGGATGACGCAACGGTTCTGTGAGGCATTTTGTGACTTGTAACAGGAAAATTTCTAATTCATTATCTTTCGGATCGCATATATCAGTTTAGATCAGTTTATTAACAGGTCTATTTGTAAATTTAATTCTATACACAGAACAGAAATTTAATGAATATCTTATAAAAATCTTAAAGGTTCCTTAATAGACCTTAGAAATAATTTATAGAGACCCTTCATTTATAAGTGTTAAAAAAAGAAAGATTTTATTTTTCGAATCACACATATTCTAAATTCTAATATTCTGCCACATTGTTTTGCAACTATTTAAAACAAACTATATAATATTTTCATCTTGTAAATAGAAAAAAAACACTTAATTATCTTCAGACAAATATCCTCAATATATCTAAGATTTCAGACTGAACTTGAACCCATCCTTTTTCCGTCTAAAATGTTAATAACGATTAATTTTATATTTCTGAAGTGACTATTTTTTATTTACTTACAAAGAAAAATCAATGGGAATATTTACAATATTGACAGCAAAAATCTACCAGCATGTTAAACTAGCTATTTGTTTTTTGCTAGATTCTCTTCTTCTCTACTGAGAATTAATACAGCATGCGAAAAAAAAAATACAAAATAAATTTAACATTCCCTCAGGATGCGCTATTACGAGAACACACGTATCTAATCAAAATAATTACATCATACATCATCCAAGCTAACTATCTGATCAGCAACTATCGCTACTACAGAACCTATAAGGCAATATCTTACTTTATATATGCAGCAATTTATTCTGGTATTATACGCGTATATCAAATAAAGCTCACTTCTAACACATTTATCAAACAGATAAAAAGTGCTATCTTATAATTATGTAAAACCATGCCCACATAATTACGTCCAAGCACTGTGAATGGAAACAGGCCGTGCATTAAGGGTAGGCTGTTCTAGAAATAGACTAGATCAGTATTACCTACGTCCAGTATTCTAATCGTCCAACGAAGAGCGGGAAATGTTCTTGCGTGTACCCACACATAATTTATTTATCATAACATTTGTATCACGAATACACAAAGGAAAATTACAAAGTCAATAAATCATTATAATCATCATCATACCCGCCATTAAAAGTCTATTAAAAGTATATTGTTTGACATAGGCCTCCCCAAAAAAGGGGGTATGTAAATGTGTTGGCAATCGCAGGGCACAACCTGTACATTTGAGCTGTTTTTTTTTGCTTGGTTACACCGCCATCTGTCGGTTATGGTACCTTAGTCGCCTCTTACGACACCTTATACAGGGAGAGGTACTATCTCTGCCGGTACCTGACGGCTAAGTCAGTAAATACAAAGGCATAATCGAGGTAGACCTAATACAAAAGGTCGTCTGCATTGGTACCTCACTCTCATATATTTCTACCACAAATAGCAGTGGCCGCATTGCTGTGTACCGGGTTGACGAGGCAGTGAAATTACTGAGTAATGTGGCATAGTATCTTCAAGGTCGCAAGGTTCACAACGCACTAGTGATATCCTTTTGATGTTACAAGCGTCCGTAGGGTGCAGTGACGCTTACTTTTAAAGCATCTGTATGTTTGTTTGTCGACACTAAGTAGACACTTTCCTGTACTTATATTTAGTAAAAGTAGCTCCAAGACGGATATGCAACAGCACCTCCAACAGCACAGCTCGAATGCAACTGGTAAGGTAACTACATTACCAGTTGCATTCGAGCTGTGCTGTTAGCCGTGTGGTACCAGCATAGTAGAATAATACTTGCCAGGTGTTGTAAGAGGCGACAGAGGGGTCGGAACCAACATGGCGGTATATCCACTCAAAATAATGTAGATCAAATGTAACTGGGTGGGGATGGACAGTAGCATTGCCGTCACGACTATGCTCAATGATTGCCACCACGGTTACCTAACCAGCGCGGTAGTTATGAGCAATTTCCTCCTTTCTTGGGGAGGCCTATGTCTAGTAGTGGATGTATTAGGCTGATATGATGGTCTACTGTTTTTATTCTTGGTACAGGTGAAGTATTTTTTCTGCCCATACCCCGAGTTTATATTAATGGTATGATTCCATTTCGCAGGCATGACCTGTGCTAGACGTGTGAACCGTCAAGTTTGCTGTAGGTGGTAGTTAAAACACGCAACAGAGTTAATGCAAGGTACATACCACCAGAAGTGCACTGACTTCATGATAGACCCTACTAATACTATATTCACAAAAGTTTGAATGAATGTATGTTTGTTGCTTTTTCATGCAAAATATACTGAATGCATTATGTTGAAACATAACAAAAATATAGCTTATACAGAATAGCCGAAAGGTACCGGCAAAGTAGAATATTACTACCTCCAGTACTAGTTATCGTGAAAGGCGAATAAGGTCCAGAACCGGCAGATGGCGGTATATCCATCCGAATAATAATAATAATAATAATAATGTATATTATCGGCCGGTTCTGTTTCCTTAGTCGCCACTTACGACATCTGGTGTAGGGAAAGGTAATGTTCTACTCTGCCGGTACCTCACAGCTGACACACACAGTAACCTATATTTTTTTAAGTTAATAACCCATCACATAGATGTAAAAAAAACATTTATGTTTTAGCCATGGTACCGATCGAACAAAATAGTACCTCCGATACAGAGTATCTATAAGGTATTTATGGGAAAAATTTCCCCTTTCTTCAGAAGGTCTATGTCCAATAGAGGACTTCCAATGGCTGTAATGATGATACAGAAGGACACATAACCTATAACTTACTATAGATATACTATATATATATATACTATACTATACTTAACGAGATGTACGCGGCAGAAACCACAGGTCACCGCTAGTCACATAATATTCACTCGATTTCAAACTGTGGATTCGCCCGCTACCCCCCAAATTATATTCGAAAAGTAATTATTTAAAAATTAATAACGACTTTTAACGACCTTTACCGAATGTCAGTAAGTTCGGCCTGAAATACGGAATTATGAGCAATAAAAAGTTTATTTAACTTAATTGGTGGTAGGCTTCACGAATATATATGTTTAGGTATGATGCAAATTGGACCGTCAACGTGTACCACCATCAATATATATACCAGTAGAATATGACTGTTGTGAAGGGAGTTAATTGAAAACTTTTTGATACTCACTAATGGGCCTGTAATATCGAGTATAAAAACTTTGTGGAAAATATCAGAATTATTCCCTGTTAGCATTTTACGACTGAGGTAATGAACACAAGCCGATTCAATTTGGCCCCGAGACAGACTTCAATGGAGAATTGTACAAAAACGTTGCTGTGAAATTGAGATATTTTTTTTTATACATTATTTGATAATGAAGTGTATGACACACGAATTATTTTAAACCTCATTTCACTATCACAATTGCAGGTATTTCCTATTAGCTACTAGTCACAGAAAAAAAACTTACTACCGGCAAAGTAAAATAAAACCTCCTCTGTACCAGGTATCGTAAGAGGCGGATAAGGTACCAAAGCCGACAGATGGCGGTATATCCATTCTAAACAGTGTATCACAAATGCGTTTGGATGGGCAGCAGTAAAAAGAGCAACTCTGCGGTTGTCAACAAAATTCCCCCTTCTTGGGGAGGCCTTTGTCCAGCAGTGGACATCCAATAGCTGATATTATGATGTATGAAAATGAATTTGAAAAGCAACTTCTCATACGTTGATCTAACTCTGAGATAAATCGATGAAAACACACGTATTACAGATTTTAGACAACAGAAAAAAACACAAATACTGTTTTCCTTAAGAGGTTTTTATGCATAGATAATGCTGAGTTATATTTAAGATCCTGTCTTGTGCGCTAAAGGTCAAGGTCGATCCATACTCAGGACAAATATGTATATGATGGTATTTATGTTTGTACAGTGACTGGGTGTAAATATATATATTTGTTATTCCTCTATTGCTTGATATCCGTAACACATGTATTTAGGCGACTTATCACGGAATCAGGTCAATGTATGAGGTAGTGTTCATGCACTTAAATTTTTTCTGGTAGTAGTAAATTCCTATTTAATACTACCAGAAAAAATTTAGTTTGTAAATATAAACAATACTTTACACGTATTTCATGACTTTCAAAGAAAACCATTGTGATAAATAACTTCAAATACAGCAAAGTTTCATACTAAATTTGCACCCCTATTTTACCTTCTTAAGGGGTAAATTTAAAAAAATCTTTGCGCTCCCCTACATAATAAATGGAACCCCTGTGCAACACTAATAGTTTAGGGCCTGCGTTAATATGTCAGCTTCTCCTTATACATAGATAACCTGATATTATTTAACTGTCATTTAAATAAACAGGTCATTGGAAATATTCAGACCATTACAGAATTACAATCCAACATCACAACCATCCAATTGTATTAGATTGATAAAAACAGTGGATCGTGATCTGGGCATACTTAATTGTCCTGGCCAAAGGCTTGCCAAATATGGCCGCCACGGTGGAGTCACGCCGGAGATGTTCCTCGAGTATATGGCCATAAACCCGATGACACCTTCCGTGTTACTCCGCCGATTTACCCTCCCATGGGGTACGTATTGGTTAAATAAAATAAATAAAGTTAAAATTGCCGGTTATTTAAGGTAACCAGATCGACAAACACATTATCATACCAGCCATTAAAAGTCCAGTGTTGGACATAGGCCTCCCCAAGAAGCGTGTTGGCAATCGCAGAGATGCCATGAGACGGGGAAGCTACTGCCCATCCCTGCCCTGTACATTTGAGCTGACTTTTTTGCATGGATATACCGCCATCTGTCGGTTCTGGTACCTGAGTCCATCGGCACCTCACGGCTAACAACATACACATATCTACACATAAAAAATGGAAATATCTATTCGTAATCCTGAAGTAACTTTTGCCTACATGTATATAATAGTCATAAATTCAATTGTTGTAAGAGACCATATGCGGTTTACAGGAAAACCAAAAAAGAAAATAAAAACAATGGCTTTATTATATTAAAAGATTGTTTTAATTATGTTTAAACTGTTTTCAACAAATATAATGTATCATATCGTCTTTTACTAAAATTAAAAAAGTTAATAAAAGTAAAAAAAGGAATACATTTTCTTGCCTATACATATAGGCAAAAAATGTATTCGTTTTTTTGTACACTTTCATTATCATATCGGCCATAGAAAGTCCACTGTTAGGCATAGGCCTCCCCAATCTAGGGGGACTTATGCTGGGAGAAGTCTCGACTTGCAATAGCAGAAATGATGAATTGATTTATTTATATAATAAACTTATCTAACAATTCTTCTTTAATAATAGGCTATTCTCCAATTTCTTCATTTTTTTTTTAAATGTTCGTATATATCTGATAATTCATTATAATTTTTATTTCAGCAAAATATGACCGATTTATGCCGAAAAAAAAATATTAAAAATTTGTCGTAAAATATACGCGCCAAAATACCATCCGCCATTTTGGTGACGTCAATAGTACTAAAATATTGTAACCTCAAATTGACATTTGTCATTGACACGATATTGAGTTTGTCGGCTTTGTTGAGTTGTTTTTATTTATATAAAAAGATGAGTTTCTATAACCCGTATCGTTGGTGTGTTGCGTTAAATTGTAAGAATTCGACATTGAAGACTCCAGAAAAGTTATTTATTACTATTCCGAACGATGTTGTTAACCTCAAAATAAGAAAATTTCATTGAATTACACCTATGAATCACACAAATGATATTGTTGTGATAAAGTAATAGAAAGATTTACTTACATAGCTGTTTTTATATTTCTGCATTCGGCAGAAAAGAAATCTGTATTACACGCAAAGAAGTTTGTAATCATTACCGCATCTATCTTCGGTAAATTAGTACTTTCGGCTTTTACAAATCCGACGTCCATGTTTAATTATGCAAAAGTAGCGTAATAAAATACAAAATCTCTAAAATAAAAGGAATTATACACAAAAAAAGTAAAAAATTAAGGAACACAGTCAGTTGTTTACATTTAGATATTTTAGTGCTTGTGACGTCATTCTGGAAAAAAACATGGTGGACGGTGTTTTCGGTCACGTGACTTACAGATAATAAAACTCGGATTTTAATTTTGAAATATAAAATTAATCTTAGGTTTTTATGGAATAACGACATTTTTTTTCAATTCCTCACGTTATTATTTATTCAAGTAACATAATGTTATATTTTTTTGTTGATAGATGAAAATAGCCTATTGTCGAATTTGCGATAAAAAAAACCCCAATGCATTTAGTATTAAGCTCCAATCGATTGAAACGGCACCATCCCAGACTTTCAGGTATTTTTCGGTCGTTTGAATCCTAGAATTTACAACGTCGTGACCTGAGAGCCAATTGAAAAGAATGACGCTACAACGGTGCACTTATGGAGTAGAACGACTTGATCGCGCCGATAGGGATGAATAATAATAAATTTAATTTGAAAATACAAATAGAAATTGAATTTATTCCAGCGATACCGTATAGGATGGAAAGAATAGAACGCGCTAGATTTAGGTTGACTACAACCGGCCGACTCTCGCTTCATAGAAAGACTTCAATAGAAGACCTTCTCACTGCTGGACAAAGACCTCCCTAAGTGATTTTCTATAGGACCAGCTGTGTGTGGCCTGCAACCAACAGGTTAAAACACAACCTTATAGCAGCTAGTACGCTTAGATAAAGAAAATACTACGCTTATCCGAACGTATTCTTGACCTCTAATCGAGAGTCATCAAGTCAATTTGTTATTCTATATTTTTTTATTAGACCGGGTCGACAAACAAGTACCTATACAGTGCGCGCGTGAGCGTCACCGCAGCCTATAGACGCTCGTAATATCACAACGATGTCACTCGTGTTGCCAACCTTGTGACTTGAAGATATTATGTCACATTACCCGGTATTTTCACTGAATCTCTTACCCTTCAAATCGAAATACAGCAATGCGAAATCTGCTATTTGGCGGTAGGAAAGGTGAAACTGAGGTACCAATGCAGGCGATCTTTGTACGAGGTCTATTCGTGTTATATATTTCTATATATAAAAATAGAAACTGACTGACTAAACTAAAAGGACTAGAAACTTGAAATTTTGTACAGAGGTTCTTTTTATAAAGTAGAAGAGCACTAAGAAAATAATTTTAAAAATTCACCTCCTAAATGAGTAAGACGTGGGTGCCAAGCAAATTTATATAAAACAATGCAAATTTTGACATTATTGGTATTAAATTCAGTTTAAAGGTTTTTTTATTGAAAGTTATTAAAAAAGGATACCTAATTCTTTTTTCGAAAATCATCCCTTAAAGAGGTACAGGAGGGGTGAAAGGTTCTACATCTTAACGCTGATAAAACCGCGCTGCTAGAAATTACAGAATCTTAACATCCTTGCGATTAAATTGGAAGTGCAACCAAATCGCAAGCCCTCGGCCGTCCTGCCCACTAACTAACCATATGTTGGTCCAGCCACAATAGACTGGGCCCCAATATGGCGTAATTGGGGGCATGGAACGCCGCGGAACAAGCTAGTGCATGTACACTGTAATGTGACAACTACAAGCCGTATATTAGGAGCGATAGCGGGGAATTTAAATAATCCCTAGGCGTTCGCACGGTCGTGTCTTCTCTCTTTAATGTTTTATTATAAACAATATTTCCGTGATTTCTTCCGCATGGAGGTACTTTATATAATGTATAGATCTCTTTTTGAACCATTCAAACAATCCAGAGGTTAAACTATCGACGGATCCGATGGCGCAAATGGTAGTGATCCTGTCTTGTGCTCCAAAGGTCATAGGTTCAATTCCCACCCAGGATAAATATTTTATATAATGATATTTGTATTTTTTTTATGTCTGGGCGAAAAATTTGTTTTTTTTTTAATTTTGAAGTGATATCATTGTGATTTTATTATAATGAGTGATGGTATTGTTTGTATGAGTTAGAACACGTAAATATTAATAAAAAATATATTAAATAATATTAATTATGTATATATTTTGTTTCGATAGTCTAAAATAGTTGGACTTTGGTGTTTGACTTATATTTAGCAAACCAAAACTTCTTTTCAAACAACTCTAAGTATGAGACGGTGTGAGTTTTAGAGATGGATTAAAGAATGGTGTGATAAGAGATCGATGTGGTGTAAAAGATGATGTGGTCACAACAATTAAGATGGTTTGGACATCTATAAAAGTATTCATGGAAGTAGAATGACTGCACAAATATAAAGAACAGATGTGAATGGAAGAGTTGGAATCGGATAACAAGGCGAACATACCTTAACCTGATATAAAAGGTTTAAAGAAGGGTCAGGTCAGAAGCACCAAGAACAAGGGAACAAGCGAGTAAGGGAAGCGAGAGAGATATGCTAAAATCGTTACAAATGGAAATCCATAGTTTCTGCCTACACCAATGGGACACAGGCGTGATGTATGTATATATATGAAGGTAAGCTTGGAGTCATTTAGAAAACTGATAGCAAATAGATAATCGATTTCACTTAAAAGGTTTGTGTAAATAATTCGCTAAACATTTCCAGTTAATTTACAATTAGCTTTACATGTTTCTGTTGCATTTTATATCCTATTTACGGTTTGGATTTGCGTAAGCAATCAAACATCTTTTAGGGTTCCGTAACAGTAATTATATCATCCATTGGAAGTCTACTGATTGGATTGGATTTACCGCCATTTGTCGGTTCCAGTATCTGAGGCGCCTCATACGACCCCTGTTACAGGGAGAGGTACTATTCTTCCCTGCCAGTACTACACGGGTAACCACATACATTTCGTCGCAATTTAAGAATCAGCTTTTGCGACGGGAATCCTGCTGCCCATCCCCACCCTGTGCATTTGAGCTACACAATTGCGGATGTATATACCGCTATCTGTCGGCTCTGGTAACTTAGTCGCCACTTACAACATCCGATACAGAGGGAGGTATTCCACTCTGCCGGTACCTCATGGCTGACACACACAGTACCTACCGTAACTATTATTTTTTTCAAGTTAATAACCCGTAACATATATGTAAAAAATCATTTATTTAGTAGCCATGGTACAGAGCAAAATAGTACCTCCATCTATACCGTGCACCTCAAAGGTAACTGAGATATTGACATATGACGTCACAAACAACTGTATGCCTAAGTACAGCAGAGTGTAATAGCACTTCTCCTTTAACGACTTTGAAACAAAAAATGTTGTCTATCTCTTGTTATTCTTGAGAACGTTGAAACGTCGTGAAATAAAAACTGGAAAAAGTTAAATGAACCGCGTTTCAAAGCCGTTAAAAGAGTATTTTTATTATGAGTAGCAAACGTCTAGCCTGTGGGAACACTAACAAATGCAGTTTACAATACTGAACCTTTCCCTCACAAGTGCGACAGTGTCTTGACCGGTTCAAACGTGTGAATTACCTAGTAAGTGTTAAAGTATTTTACTAAATATAGAGATTTCCACTTTTTCTCGTCGGCTGCATTCAATTTCTTGTACATGACTTTTTCATTAGGTATCCTAATGAACCATACGTTGTATAATTGCTACACGACTTGAAAATTCTTTAGAACGAGATCATCTTACTATTCATAGAGCATTGGTAAATAAATCTCGACCAAGAAGGCTCAACTCTCCTTTTACAAAAATCTAGTTAGATCATAACGCAAAAAATAATATATATAGGGTATTTGCCCACAATTGCCACCATGGGGAGGTGTGGTGGCAGCTCAGGTTGGTCCTGTCCCCGCTTTAGCATATATAAATTTGGATGGATATACCGCCATCTGTTGGTTCCGGTACCTCAGTCGCCTCCTACACCTAATACGGAGAAAGGAAATCTATTAGTCCAGTTCGACAAACAAACAAACACCTATAAATGCACGTTACATTACCCATTAATATCAGTGCCTCTCTCACCCTTCAAACCAGAACAAGGCAATACTATACTACAAGGTATAGATGGAGGTACTACCTATTTTTCTCGGTCGGTACCATGGCTAATACATAAATGATTTTTTACATCTATGTTACGGGTTATTAACTTAAAAAATAATTGTTAGGTTATTCGTTATATGTGTATAATAGTTAGGTTTCTTAGTGAGGCCTATGACCAGCAGTGGGCATTATATGGCCGGTATGATGATATTGATGTATGTGTATAACAATAAGAATAACAAAATTAATAAAATTTTACAAGTGGCCTTATTTTAAGGCTTCGTTTTCAACCGGAAACGATAGCTGGGTGGCCGCCGTAACATTAATTGGAGGCTCTCCTCGGATAGCAATTTCAATTACAGTTGGACGTACCAATTTTAAAATATAAACTGAACCTATAAATTTTATACATCGCTTTAGATTAATGCAGCTTCTTTTTATACTAGACACGATGCGAAGGAAAGCAATTTCTAATTGAAATTATATTCATTTAATATCCTCCAGTGATTTTATTTATCTGGCCGAGTATTAAATTAAATTATTTATTACTTCATATATTTGAGTTTGTCAAGCAGTCACCTACAATTATAATAGTAATAAGAAATCCGACAATATCTCATACATTGACCTGATTCCGTGATAAATCGCTTAAAGCACTTGTGTTACAGACATCAGACAACAGAGTTATCATAAATATGCTACTTAAATATACTAATAACACCCAGACGCAGAACAAACTTAATATCCCTACTAATATTATAAATGCGAAAGTAACTCTGTCTGTCTGTCTGTCTGTCTGTCTGTCTGTCTGTCTGTCTGTCTGTCTGTTACGCTTTCCCGTTTAAACCTCTCAACCGATTTTGATGAAATCTGGCATAGACAATCTTTAGACCTTAAGAAAGGACATAGGCTATTTTTGAACTCGAAATAAGGGTTGTAAGGGGTTGCAAGGGGGGATGAAAAGTTGTTTGCATGGATCGCTATTTTTTGAGCTAGAAACTTAAAACTTATTTTTCAGGCCATTGATTCGATATAAATAAACGTGACATTCAAAGTTTATATAATTTGAAGTAAATAGGTATGGTACCCAAAAAACTATTCCACGCGGACGAAGTCGCGGGCACAGCTAGTCATCATATAAATATTTATCCTGGATGGGAATCGAACCCACGACTCTTGACGCACAAGACTACCATCCGCGTACTCGGGCCTACAAAAAGTATTCCTTATAAAAAGGCTTCTGCATAAGACTCTCACTCTTAATAATTATATACTTACCGTGTATAGGCGCAGATATCGCGACGGAGATACTGCTGCCCATCCCCGCCCTGTGCATTTGAGCTGCACTGTTCCGGATGGATATACCGCCATCTGTTGGTTCTGGTTCCTTAGTCGCCTCTTGCGACACCTGGTACAGTGCGTGACACAGGAATCGAACATAATATATCCTCGTGCCATAATCGTGTAGAGTGCAAACGATCGCATCGCGCCTCACCACTTACAAAATTAAAACACATTTACCGTTATGATATTTAATTCAATTCAATAGTCAAGACACAGTGTTACGTTAATATTTTTTTATTGGGCAGTAAAAATGGCGGACATACGCATCGATCAATATTAACTACTGCGAGTTGTCATTAACAATTGCATAAACATTGTATCTGTCATAAAGTTTTACGATCGCAAATGCACTCTATGCTTACCCCAAGTACTAGGAACAGTAAAATGCAATTAAACCACATACAGAGTTATATTAAAGGATGCAATAAAAATATACTTTACATGTATATTTTAATGCAATGCGTAGTGCATATTTGTATCATATTGTTAATGGTGATCGTTAAACGTCTCAATGATGCCAATCCTTCATCAATTTAAAATGATATCAAAATTATTATCGCGACATCTTTTATCTCTTTGACGAGTATATAATAAGTCTTTACGTAATAGTGATTATTAATACATATTTAGTGAGGTACTGGTAGAGTAGAATAGTACCTACCTGTACCAGGTGTCAAAAGAAACGACTAAGGTACCACAGCTGACAGATGACGGTGTATTTATACGAAACAGTGCAGCTTAAATGTATAGGTCGCAGATGGGTAATAAAACTCCTTTCTCGGAAAGACCTATGTCTAGCAGTGGACTTCCGAAGCTTGGTATGATGTTGATGATAATAATGATGATCATTATTACATCAAGGGAGGTTCCCTCTCGTCGCGATTACTGTATGAGCTCTCTCCCTATTTATACTCTATCCCTATATTACGTTAATGCTATAAATAATTTCAATTTTCCTATGGATATAACGCCATCTGTTGATATTTCAGCCGTATCCTCATTACTACAGATTATTATTAAAACAAAAACTATATTCTTTCATTAAAACTAACCGCTTAATTTCATTTTTATACATATAAAACAAATTGATGTGTCTGTTTGTAATATAAAAATAAACGCTTTCTACTACACGCATATAAATGTATATATGGTACAAATACCAAAATATATACTTTAGAAGTTATTTGTCTGTCTACCTGTCTGTTTATTCCGGCTAATATCTGGAATGGCTAGACCCATTTGGACGGAATATTCACTGAAAGATAGTTAATACAATAAGAAGTGACTTAAGCTATATAACATCAAGCTACGACTAACAGGAGCAGAGAATCAATCAAAAATATAGATTTTGAGGAGAATAGATGCCCAAAGTTACTATTTCAAATGGACGAAGTCGCAGGCATAGTTAGTTATAAATAATGATCATGTTTCGCAGGTCTAATGACAGTAAAGCGTTACCATGGTAACCAAGGCAAATAATTTGATAGCTCATTCGAACGCTGAAGCCAAACCGATCAAGCAAATTAATATAAAAAACTAGCAGACCCGGCCACGCGTTACTGTGGCTAAAGTTGTTGTTATATTACATTGAAGTACACAATTTAAGAGGAACGGTAGGAGAACATCAGTCACGGGGGCGAACCATGCTTTTAACATAGATAGTATTTGTAAAAAAATATGGTGGCTAATTCTAGTACTAACTCAATCCAGTCGAAAAGTGTCGACATCTGTTAGAATCTTTTTGTAGCTTATATATGACACGTTTTTCCATTAACCATAGCAGTGCCATCTATTGACTAATTCTATTACTAACTTCATCCAGTCGAAGAGTGTCGACATCTGTTAGAATCTTTTGGAGTGAACAGATAATTGTAAATGTCAATTAATTATAGACAAATAATTTGCAATAAAACAAAATTGAGACTATATATTGAGATATACACTGTCCTATATCTCAAGTTTGAGCAAACTACATATAGTGTGAAAATTTTTTGCTAATCGGTTCAGTAGTTTAGGAGTCCGTCGAGGACAAACATCGTGACAGGAGATTTATATTTATTAAGATAACGCACTATTTTCAACCCATACAAACAACAATTATAACTCATAAAGAACCTTTTGATCGGTTTCTCGAATTATAACCTTCCAGTTCGCGGATTAAATTCTTTAAGAAAAGAACATTTTTATCGTGAACTATCACTGTGGGTCTATGGTGGTATTGCCATAGGCTTTAAAAGCAAAGTAATAAATTGGTTTATGACTGTCTATGACTCCTGAATTCACCTTTTGTACAAAAGATTGAACTATAACGCCGTACTAAAAATGAACGGGTTTTATGAATTTGCTGCAAACTCTGTTTTGACGTTTTTGTAATATCACAAGATGAGATGGACTTTGAGTTCGCGTGCCGCGTTTATCTTCCATCATAGTCAAGTAATGGGAACATTCGAGTTATACGCAAGTTGGTATAGGATTTTTTTTTAATAAAATGTTATAGTTGCACGCCATCATACGAGTTACTTGTTTAAACGTTAAAAAACACGAGATCTATAGTTTATAAATACATCTGATACAAAAAGTCATCTGCATTGGTCACTCTCATCCATTTCTACCGCTATTTAGCAGTGTTCG
Organism: Heortia vitessoides; assembly: GCA_020976665.1. NCBI lineage: Eukaryota > Metazoa > Arthropoda > Insecta > Lepidoptera > Crambidae > Heortia > Heortia vitessoides. Next base: position 16,624,626 of record JACJUM010002543.1, read on the forward strand.
CAATTGCTGCGTTCTAGTGAAAGGTGAGAGAGGCTGTAAAATTACTGGGTCGCATAATATCTTCAAGTCACAATGTTGTGCCAGTAATATCCTTTCTTCACGAAAAATATTGCATGTATACATTAAGATATAAACGATCATATCTCTCAAGTTGGATCGAACTGTACACAAGAACTGTAAAAATTGATTAAAATCGGCTGTGTAGTTTAGAGTTCGTTCCCGGATAAACAAAATACTAGAAAATTTTGATATATATTTAGTATATATATATATATATATATAGCATATGTTAAGTTTTATTAAACATATTAAGTATTAGCAAATATTAAAAGTTAGTTTAATATGTTTTATATAACTTTTATTAATAAATTAGTAATTCCGATTTTGTATTTGTTATTTATCCGATTTTGTATTTGGTATAGCATAGTGCCGCCATCTACATTAAATTATGCCCAATTGTTGTCTAGTATATAATGCTACAAGGCATTAAATCCGCTTTGCAAAAAGTTAAACAAATAAAAATCACACCAAAAAGACATACAACACAAAAATAATAAACAACGTCTCCTGAAAAACTTACAGGAACGTTTCCAAAATGGAAAATAAAGTAATTCTATGGCAAATCTCAACATACACCAAAAGATGGTCTATCATATGACCTAAATGTCAAATGCTCCACCGAGAACCGCTGGCATTTCTGGTGACAGCGATCACCTGACATTTGGCTATCTCGCCTGGATTCTGGCGCATACAGGCTGCAACTAATGATGCCGGGCTTGTACTAATTTAGAAGTGAAAGCATGACTGTTCAATTAAAATTTGAGTCAGTGCTTGTTAAGGCTTTTTTAAGTATAAGTTTCTTTGTAATCGACAAAACAAATTGGTGATAATAAAACAGAGTGAATTTAACTTGGATAATACCTTGATGCAGGGAAGATATGGAATATTGTTTAAACACAAGAAATATTTCATGTAAATAAGTTCTTATACATTTCTGACTCTGAGAGCGAAATATCAATTAAAAGATATACATCACAACTGTATCCAATCGGGGCGGGCAGAGACTATGGATCTCCACTTATCACGATCTTGGCATATCTCTCTCACTTCCCTCACTCTCATTAGTTCTTTCATACACGCTCGTTTATTCTTGATACTTCTGACATGGCCCTTATTTAATACCTCTTCTAACTGGTTAAGATATTAATCATAACTTAATAATAATAATAATAACTTTATTCAACTAAAGGCAATTTAAAGTAAAATACATTTTGATGCTAAAATATCTAAATTAGGTCTAGTCTGTTCTTATAGGCACTTATGTTATTACTACTATTACCTACCTACAAGATAACCGAAACTAAATTATTTATTTATCAAACTTCACAGCTATCCTTATAGGATAAACATAAGGAACATAAAACAAAAAATACAGACTCTAAACATACAATATTACAATTGACTTACATAAAATGTGTAAAATTGGTTTCGCAAATTCACTCAAACTGCCCGAAAATATATCTACTCTGTCATTCAAATGTGTTAAACATGGCGTCTTTTGGACATTGGTTGTGGTAAATCTATACATATATTATAAAGCTAGAGTTTGTTTGTTTGTGACTCTAACTCTACTTCCAGTAAAGAAAAAAGCTTACGACTTTCAAACGTCTATCAATGCCAAATACTTTCATAATCGCAACACTAAATAAGGCAAAGCCATAAACTCATGAGAGCAATTAGTGTTTTAAAGATACTTAGCACATACGTCACCAGATTCCGACTACGTTTTCCCGACGGCCTCACTAATGAAAGGCAGCCGTTCGCTTTATTAACCCTAATGTATTCAGCGATCGGCTAGCGGATAAACAAATGTCAGTGTTGTACTGCTAATGAATAGGCTCCATGCTTTGGACAAACACTTAGGTGCCAAATAAACGGAAATAAATCGGATTTCTATTAATGCGGACATCTCATCGTATTGTCGTAGTCTCAAGCGTGACTGTAGCAATCTAATCGTTATAATCATATCAGCCATTAGAAGTCCACAGCTGGACTTAGGGTCCCCAAAAAACTCATCGTATTGATGTAGTCTCAAACGTGACTGTAGCAGCAATCTCATCATCATATCAGCCATAAGTCCACTGCTGGACATAGGTCTCCCCAAGAAAGGGGGAATTTTGCCCATAATTGGCAATCGCAAAGCACAGCTTTCGCGATGGATATGCTGCAGCAAATCCCCGCCCTGTGCATTTGAGCTACACTAATTCGGATGGATATACCGCCATCTGTCGGTTCTGGGACCTCTTACGACACCTAATACAGAGGGAGGTACTATTCTACTCTGCCGATACCTCACGGCATCTATATACCTCGTAGCAATCTACATAGGATCATATTCTTACTGAGCCCCCCGCGGTTTCACCCGCGTAAATTTGTAGAATATTCATAGTAACTTTGCACCCCTATTTTATCCCCTTAAGGGATGATTTTCGAAAAAATATTTAACACGCATTTCGTGACTTTTAATAATAATAATAATAATAATAATAATAATAATAAATTCCCACAACATCTCATACATTAACCTGACTCCGTGGTAAGTCGCTTAAAGCACTTGTGTTACGGACGCCAGACAACAGAGGAATCACAAATATACTACTTAAATACATATTTTACACCCATACACAAAGCAAACACAAATATCATCATATAAATATTTGCTCTGGGTGGGAATCGAACCCACGACCCCTGGTGCACAAAACAGCATCACTACCATCTGCGCCATCGGGCCCGTCGAAGAAATAAAGAACTCGAATAAAGAACTTTTATACTGAATTTCATTCGAATAACTTCAAACTTTGCACTCCTATTTTACCTCTATAAGGGGTGAATTCTCAAAAATCTTTTCTTCGCTAAAACTTGCTTTCAAAGGAACCTGTGCACAATTTCAAGTTTCTAGTACTTATAGTTTAGGCCCTGCTTTGATGTGTCAGCCAAACAGTCAGTTTTTCCTTTTATATATAAAGATTTGCCATTCTAGTAATTTTGAAAAACAAAATAAGTAGAATATGTAACTGATACTCTGTCATACATCATTTACAAAAGACATTATTACAAACTTGCTTTAACAGACCTTTTCTATTCGCTACTAAATTCCTGAATCCAAAGATGAAGTTGATTTGCACAGTACTAAATCAAAATCAAATAGATTATATCGATTTATTTATTTCTTCCTGTTACTTGATCGTTACTAAAATTATAAATAAATATATTAGAAATAGATGTGTACTTTTATTATATTATTTTCAAATATGTAATAAAACTATTAATTTAACAGCGTTGAGGAAAACGAAACTAAGAGGAAAGTTGTTTCTATTAAAAACTGTTTAAACGACATTATAAATTTATATTTGCACCCACGTTTCGGCAACCTTTCGGCGACAGTCTTTAACGTGACCTCACACCACCAACGTGACTCAGAATGTAAAAGATAAAATCGTAGATGAGCCGCGTTTTGTAACTGTTTTAAGAACCGACAGATGGCGGTACATCAGTCCAAAGCAGTGTAGTTTAAACATCAACAGGGCAGGACTGGGCAGCAAAATCCCGCCAAGCAAGGCAATTATGAGCAAATTCCCCTTTTTGGTGAGACTTACAATGGCTGGTATGATGGTGATGACGATGATATCTCAATTCAAGGACAACTTTGGTAGGTAGAGCTAGTAATATACATAGTTATGTATATAGTTTATATAGTAAAATATCGTACCACTTATGAAGCTGGCAACGTTCTAGTGATATCCTTGCGATATCACCACCGACTAAAAGCTACAGCGACACAAGCAAGCCAACGTCACCAAATCTAAATGAGACTGAGCATATCAAAAACGCGAACAAACCAAAGGAACGTCAGTCACAATCAAATACACCAAGTACTGGGAGTAAAACATGTCACGGACCAAGACCAGATAATTGGCATTCGGGATTACGCAGTGCATAATGCCGAGTTTTTGCCCACGTATTTGGTAGTATCATAATTTCTTGCGGGCCGCCCTCTCGCTCTTTTTTCGTTTCGCCCTTTTTTGATGCGGCCCCCGATAATTCGGGGAGTTTCTGAATAAATACTGACTACTTGCTTCTGTCTCTGCCTTATTACAGAGATAACTAGCGGAACACGCACATAAGCCTAAAGGCGGATACAAACCAGAGTTCAGTTCAGCCTATTTTTTTTTAACACAAAAACCGCAACATTTATGCTACTGATATTGTCCTCACATCAACTGTAGGACATCCGCTGTTGGACGTAAGCCTATTTAAAGTGACTAGAGGTATATCCTCAGAAAGGTAGTGTGAATTGGTACCTAAGTCTTACCTATTTCTACCGCGAAATAGCAGTGTTCGCACAGCTGTGTTCCGGTTTGAAGGGTGATAGAAATAGATAAATTACTGGATAGTGTGATATAGCATCTTTAAGTCACAAAATTGGCAACGCGCTAGTGATATCCTTGTGATATTACAAATGTCTATATAGTCTATAGGCTACAGTGACGGTCTCTTTCATGCAGACAGTGTGTGTGTTTGTCAACCTAGTCTAATAGTACTGGTTCACTACCACTGGTAGAGTGTATCGATCCAGAAATATTTAAGAAACTCTTTACAGATACTTTTTTTATATAATACAAAATGGGTGATTGTTCTTTATAACGGCACTCAATATATTTTTTAAACTTGGCCGAACATTCCGTTCGTTGGTAGTTTGCTCGCTAACATCGCTCGAGTGCAGCATCGCCTTAACACTTCACACGGGCACGTAAAACAAAGTATTGAGAGAAAAAAATACGTAAGATGTCCAGTTACAACTCATTAGTATTAAACTTCACATGCGTTTCATTTAATTCATTTATTTATATTAGATTAAGTTTAATTAATACATTTGAATTATATTTTAAGAGTTGATATTACTCTCTCTCTCTCTAGAATAATGGTTTCTCACAAATAAGATATTCTTCTTCTTCTAGAAGCTTCGCAGGGCGGCGTATCACACCGAACTTCGATCGATAACAGTTATCGAAAAGCTGTATATATCCGAATATGCACCAGACGCACGGAAACGGTATATTTATTTGGACAGGATATTTTTGCGATTGTAAAAAGCCTCCGTGTGCTGTGTGCCAATAACATAATTCTGTCGAATATTGGTGGCCCATCTGATAGCGGAGTACTGGCGCGGAGAGAAGTGGTTTAATGTTTTTATTTCTTTAAATTTCATCAGATCGACAAATAAGCATTTAGTCCGCATTAGCATTCTATAGACGTTCGTATTACAAGGATATCATTAGCGCGTTAATAATTTTGTGACTTGTAAATTATGTCACATTACCCAGTAATTTAATTGACACTTTCAAGCTTCAAATTTGGCGGTAGATGTGTGAGGTACCAACAAAGACGGTTTTTGTATGAGGTCTATGCTTATTTGTCGCTGTAACTAGCTTTGATAGGTTATGAAATAGAAATATTGCAAAACTAAGCTCTCCGATTGCGAGCATGCTTTCACAAAACGGGACAGCAATAGCATAGCAATCGTGGTCGAAAATCCCCCAGATTATTTAGGAACAATAATATGCTCGGCTTTGGATGTCCTACGATTGCAATGACAATGATGTCCTGGATCAAGTGTTATAAATTCCCACAACACTTCACACGTTGACCTGCATGAAATCATTTATGTTACGAATAAACAACAGTGATATTACACATATATTATCCCTACTAATATTATAAATGCGAAAGTAACTCTGTCTGTCTGTCTGTTACGCTTTCCTGCTTCAACCTCTCAACCGATTTTGATGAAATTTGGCACTGACAATCTTTAGACCCTGCTAAAGGACATAGGCTATTTCTTAATTTTGTAGGTTGTACGGGGTCTAAAGGGGGGGTGAAAAGATGGAAGTTACGCTATTTGTAGAGCTAAAAACTTAAATATTATTTTTCAGGCCATTGATTCTATATAAATAAACATGACTTTCAAAGTTTATATAAGTTAATATAAAGAGGTAAGTTACCAAAAAAAACTATTCCACGCGGACGAACTCGCGGGCACAGCTAGTAATAAATATATTTTTAACACCTAGACACAGAACAAACACGTATGTTCCTTACATAAATGTACTTGGGGATCATACTAAAGGCCCGTGGCGCTTAAGATAGGTACACTTCTGAATGCGCCATCGGAACTGTCAGAGAGAATTAAATTTCTTTTACATAGACTTTCGAATACCTTCTAAAGTAATAAAAGTTATTTATATGCAAATAAATGTATCGCAAAAGAAAGTGGCCACGCCTTTTGCCTTACCCGCTGCGATAAACGAACACTGTTAATTTTTTGCATTTTCATCGATCAAAAAAAACAAGAGATTTTCCGATAGCCAAACTGTGTAAAAAGTCTTGCCGATTCTTTAGAGATCCCCACCCAGGACAAATATTAATATGATGATATTTGTGTTTGTTCTGTGTCTGGGTGTTAAAAATGTATTTATGTATCATATTGGTGATTTCTCTGTTGTTGTGGTATATCCATCCGAAACAGTGCCGCTCAAATGCATGCCCTGCATCCCCGTCGCGATAGCTACGCTCTGCGATTGCCAACACGCTTGCCCAGCGCAGTAATTATGGGCAAAATACCTTTCTTGGGATGGACTATGTCTAGCAGTGACTGGAGTGCTCCAATGGCTGGTATGACCATCAGATATTCAGTTAACTGCTCCTTTTACATATATAGATATTGACCACGGAGCAACCACGGGCCGACCACTATTCGACCACGAGGCGACCACGGGACGACCACTAGTATATTTAAAAATTTTGTTTATTATTTTAAAACATTTTTATCTCCGAGTACACCCAAAACGCCCGGCTTCGCGCACGACTCGTTGGACACGAAGGGGTTTTCTTTGAACGAGGTACGTTTTACAGTTACACACGGACAAACCAATTACGCTGAAGGCTTAATAACTAGCTTACTTCGGTCGTGTCTATATTCCGAGAGACGAAGCTGCACATTTATTTACATTGAAATAACATATAAATTTGTGATAATAAGTCTGAAAAAGATATATATGGTAATACAATTATTATTACAAACTAATATACCATAATAAAGAAATAATTCATACCACATATCAAATCTCATACGTTGACCTGACTCTGACATAAGTCGCTTAAAGTACTTGAAACATATAATACTTAAATAAGTATATTAAACACCCAGACACAAAACAAATATATATGTTAATCACATCAATATTTGTCTTATTTACATTGTTTGAACCCTGTGTGTTACTCGAATATATCATCAATTTTTAATCCTGGTCAAATTCCTGAAATACGCAATATCAAGTGAAATAAAAAATTGTAGGTTTAGCCTAAATATAAGTGATAGAATAATATTACTTTTAGGATGTCTTGGTAAATAGAAGTAATGCTTATTATCTCTTCCAGAAAAAAGAGTATGAGCTGACCGGTAGATGGCGGTATATCCACCCGAATTGCTGTGGCTCAAATGCAACGTGGGTACAGAACTCCTGTCATCAAGTTACGGGATGCCAATGTAGACAATCTAAGGCTTGATAAAAAAGCGCAAAATTATAACACTAAAATAACTCTAAAATAAATGTTAACAAAACATTGTTATTTTAAAAATTATAAGTGTGTAGGTGCCGTGAGATACGGGCAGAGTAAAAAAGTACCTCCCCCTGTACCAGGTGTTGTAAAAGGCGACTAAAGTACTGGAACCGACAGATGGTGGTACATCCATTTGAAACAGTGTAGCTCAAATGTGGGCAGCAGCATCCCCGTCGAGCAAGCTACGTTTTGCAATTGCCAACACGCTTGCCCAGCGTGGCAATTATGGGCTAAATTTCCCCTATCTAGGGGAGGCCTATGTCCAACAGTGGGGTTTTTATGACATATATGATGCTGATGCTTACTATCACTCGGACTGTATGCTTAATTATTGACCACGTCTAATATATACAAAAAGTCTATATTATAATTAAATAAAAAAATTTAAATACCTACATAAATTGAAGCTGTTTTACATAAAATTGGTATTTTGTACGTTTGTAACAAATAAACTTTAAGACTATTGGACCGATTTCAGAACTTCTTTCAGTATTGGAAAATTATATTATTAGTAAGCTGTTTAAGGTATATATTATTCCTATATACTTGCGGTCCTATATGTATACTTGCGAGAAAGGATACTACTACTAAATAAGTTGCACATTGTATATCCTATCACAAAGCTCAATGCAGTCTGATGAATTTTGAGGTATTTAAATGCAGCCAACTGTGATACTTGACGTATCTTCCAAATCATGGAAGAGTCGAAATATCCAATTTTTTGTTCACGCATCTTAACACCAACCATTGCGAATGTAGCTTAATTTGAACTGGCAATATTAAAAGGCATACAAGCCCACTCCATACCTAGTAATCATGTCAGAGAACAGCTAATCTGGAACCCAAAAAGTCAGCAAAAAGCAGCGAGACAAAACCCCCATCAGTCAGCGTCGTGAAAGTCGCAAAATCGCGGATACACCATTGTGGCGTCCGGGCCCTTTATCAGTACTACAAAAATTATACATAATGCAATATCGCCTCTACCAACTAGTAATAAGGTCGTGAATCCGTTTGTTCTTCCCTACTTAAAGACCCGAGCCCCGAAATCTTCAGTGAGGCTGTCACCTCCACTTGTCTCCCAAAGCTATACGGCATTGTCTTTTAAAGCTGCTCAAACGGTTTAAAGGTTATCTCGGGATGTGATTCGACCAAATGTCACCCGAAACTTGTGCGATTAAGGTGCATTTTTGTGAGCTCTGTATTGGGGTTGCGATGTTTTAGAGTTGTGGTGGTCAGTATTTATGCGGTGTACGAGAAGTTCGAATGTCTCAGAGCCTATTTATTGCATCGCCGAAACTTCGTTTTCGTATAAATTATTAATTTAAAATACTGGTTTTAGAAAATCGGCTCCACTTTGTAATTGTGTTTTGTTTTGTTTGGGCTGCCGATTTTCTTTTAACTAGATGCTGGCGTGGATAGCGTATATATATATATATATATATATAGTAGTTTGCGGCTTAATTAAAAAAATATCGTTCTTCATTCGGTGATATATACATACAATCTAAGTTATTTATATACATATATGTGTGTTAAATTACTTTTTGTTAGCTATCTGTTGTGTTGTGTATTCTTTTAACATGAAGTTAAGCGTTAGCAAACAATACGTGCTAAAATTTACGTTAATTTAAAATTTAATTAAATATTTGGCTATTAGCAGGCGTACAAACTTACGAGTTTAAATACATAACGTTGGTTTTATTTTTTTTCAATTTTTTTCTCATTTGTACTTATACTAGAGGGGATATGGTTCTGAATGCCATAACACGACCTAAGCGTAACCAACGCCTAGTTCAGTGTCAGATGCATCATTTAAAAGAAAGGATAAGTCCTACGTTTAAGCACCAACATTGTTATTATATCTTTACTAACAATATAGAGAGAATATATATGTATATTAGTTTTTAACGACGCTCAAAAAGTATTTAACCGATTTCGGAAATTCTTGCATTACAAGAAGGCTACATTCTTCTGAAGTAACAAAGGTGTTATAATAATTCCAAGCAATTAATATATCCTCACTTAAAATAAAAATCTATAGACAGAATTTGTATTTTTATACATTCGGAAAGAGTAAACTTAAAACCGACGAATTTCAACAACTTTCACCTACATAAAAGTACATTAACAGCGAGAAACACAAGCTATATTTTATCACCAAATTCCTGACGATGTGTGAATGGAAGGGATTACCATCATCATTATCATTATCATACCAGCCATTAGAGGTCCACTGCTGGATACATGCCTCTCCAAGAAAGGAGGCTTTTTGCCCATAATTGCCGCGCTGGGGAAGCGTTGGCAATCGAAGAGCGCAGCATAGAATATTAAATAAGCTAACTTTAATCCCGGTAAAGTTATCTCATAAACAGACATAAACCTAACTAAGACAACGTCACAACCAGAAAGCTTAAACCACGTCTAAAACCCCATGCATTTTAAGTCTAAAACCCATCAATTAACCTTCAAACGGATCAGATAAATCACAGCGCAGCTCGCAACGGTAGCGGAGTCGAAGCCACGACCGATAGCCCCCGGCAGCCGATATCATCGCATTGCGACATTTTGCGAACGTTAATTGTGCTCGCCCCTAATTGACGCTCGCTCGCTCTAGTCGGCGCGCTGCATTTTATTCTTTCGTTCGTTTTAAGCTGCCAAAATAAGAATACCACTTTCATTTGTTTTCAACTGCCTAAATAAACACAACTTTCATTTGTTTCAGCGTTCTTTTTTATTTTACCAGGTAGACAAGCATACGGTCCGCGTGATAGTAAGCGTCAACGCAGCCTATAGTCGCTCGTAACATCTACTTATACTGACGAACTATGAGATTTACCTCATGAAAATACATTAGTAAAATATATATATATATATGTAGAAAGTACTTTATATTCTCTGCACTACTAACAAATATGAAAAGGGAAGTGGATCCAATTAATATTTCACATAAATTTATAGCGGGAAAACGGGCAAAAAATTTGCCGCCAAACAAAATGAGATACGACGAAGGATACCAATGATTTCATTACGATTCAAAACGGAAATGTTCTAATTACAAATTGGAGATAAACCTCGCCGAGGAGCCGACTGCATCGCAGACAGAATACTCTGTGTAATATCAATTCAATTTTATCGTTAATGGCGTGTGTAAATTTTGTTCAACCTGGAGTATCATATATAGTTAGTGTTGTACTTAATCTTAGACTTTTTATGGACTAAATAAAAAAAAATCTGCGATGCCCATATTGGGCAGACGGTGACAATATCACAGATTATTTTACGGCCATGAATTCCGAATGTCACTTTCATGACTTAACTCTATATCCAGCGGTAGCTTTGTTAAAATTCTAAACATTCTGCATCATCATCACACCAGCCATAGGATGTCTTCTGCTGAACATAATTCTCTCCAAGATAGGAGGTTGTTTCCCCATTATTGCCAGGACGGGAATGCTGCTGCCCATTCCCACCCTGTTGCATTTAAGCTACACTGCTTCGGATGGATATACCGCCATCTATCGGTTCTGGTACCTTAGTTGCCCGTTACAACACCAGGTACGTTGGGGTACTATTCTACTCTGCCGGTACCTTACAACTTGCATCGTATGTAATGAAGATATAAATTAGAAAGTGTCAATGACCTTTCGCAGCGACCCGTATCAAACGATGCCGCTATTACTAACCAACAAGTGAAATATTTATTTCAGTAAATTACGTAATTGCCATTTACTTTTTTGTACAAAAGCTATTATTTATTTCCTTAAGATATGTCTTATATTAATCGACTAACGGTATTACAATTTAAAGTAGCTTAGTTGTTTTTCGTTTTCATGACATTTATAAAAAACTTTTTCAGGAAATCAGGTCAATGTATGAGATATTATGGGAATTAATATCATAAGAGGTAAAATGGCGACTGAAAATATGTTACCGACTCAAGAAGCTAACAGCCTAATTATGCGTCATTACCGATCATTAACATTGGTCATCTAATCGATTATGCAAAACCGGAAACCGAAAACCGTTCTGCGAACGGGCACCCATAAAAAACCGAATCACCGAATACCCATTACGCGCTAAACCGAGAATTTCTTGGGAATAGTAATTAAGAAGAAAAAATGTGGGATTAACGATATTGTGTCAGGTTTCATAAACTTTGGGTTTGTTTTTAGGATAAAAATTATATACCTGAAGTATAGTATACGGTATACTTGTACATGGTGTAAGCAAATTTAATCCGCATTTCTTTATTAATAAGCTTTTAACTGTTTTACGATAAATAATTTATTAAAATAAAAAGAATATCATTATCGTTAAAAACACAAGACGAACCTAAAGAATCTGTCACGATTTTACTATTGCTCATATATATGGTGCCTATAAGAACAGGCTAGACCTAGTTTAGGTACCTAAGTATCAAAATGTATTTTAGTTTAAGTTACTTTTGTTGTTGAATAAAGTTATTATTGTTATTATTATTATTATTATATATCATATATCATCATAATAACAGCCATCGGAAGTCTCTTGCTGCGTATTCATAAGAAAAAGGGGGTCTTTGCCCGTAATTGCCGCGTTGGGCAAAGGTGTTGGCAATAGCAGAGTGTAGCTTCACGACGGCTTGCTGATGGATATACCGCCATCCGTCGGTTCCGGTACCTTAATTGCCGCTTACGACACCTAATACAGGGGGAAGTACTATTCTACTCTGCCATTATTGTTATTGTAGTCTAATATATTTTAAATAATACCCAAAATATATCACCTGTCAATTTAGTCTCGACCAACTGTTTGCGACCTCTGGCCAGCAGCAGGCAAGGTCAACCGAGGTCGTCGACCCACGTGGGTGACCAACTATTATACATGCGTTTTTATCAGAACAATATGAATTATAGATGTTAATGCGGTGCCTGTTATTCTCTGGGTTATGAATAAGCACACACGTTCAAATAGACACATGCTATTATCTAGACGATAATGATACTTAGATACTATTTATATGTACACCCAGACACAGAACAAACAGATATTCATCATAAAAGTGTTTGCTCTGCATGGAGATCGAACTTACTACCTATAGCGCACAAGGTAGGATCACTACCATCTCCTCCAATTTGATGGTTATATGTTAAATTTTTGATTACAAATTACAGGATTCAAATGTCTGATCGACAGCGAGTACTGCCTGGATTCGAGTTCAAACATATATATAGTTCATACATGTTTGACGGGCCCGATGGCGCAGATGGTAGTGATTCTGTCTTGTGCGCCAAAGGTTGTGGGTTCGATTCTCTCCCAGGACAAATATTTATATGATAATATTTATGCTTCTTCTGTGTACAGATGTTACATTTATATATTTAAGTATTATATTCGTGTTTCCTCTGTTCTGTAATACAAGTGCTTTAAGCGACTTGTTACGAAGTCTGTATATAAGATATTGTGGGAATTTATTGTTAATTAATTCGAACATAAATTCACCGTTTATTTTGATGATCCAACTAGCTCTGCCCGCGACTACTTCCGCGTTGAAAACTGAGTTTTGGCAGCAAATATTCTTTCAGACCACCACTTACACAGCGCACGCAAAGAAAGCTTTAAAAATAGCAGCTCGTTTTCGCCATATTTTTCATGGATTACTCCGCTCCTATGAGTTGCAGCGTGATGTTATATATCCTAAATTACACCTTACTATATCCGCTATATTTTAGTGAAATTTCCATTAAAACTGGTCGACCCGTTTCAAAGATTACATCAAACAAACAAACAAAAAATATTTTTTGCTGCATGTACCACGCATTTAGTTAAAAGCACATATTTTTAAAATTACAATAAGACATTCTTATATTATTTGTATATATTGGTAATAATCTTATAATAATCACATTAATCAAACTTTATAAAATTTACGGAAAAGTCTTCCACACACAATCTATTAACGTCCATCAATATACAATTTATTGTATACAACACGGCGTTGATAATAGAAGCCGACTCCGTTAATAAAAATATATTATTGGCCTACCATATTTAACTTTTCAAAAGAATATTCGCAATATACCACAAATACCATATAAATATCCACGGTCGACGCAGCCGACCTCATACTGACGGATAGTGACATAATTTATCTATAAATCTCGCCAGCATACTATATTATGCATAACTGCGAAATAATATTAACTAACTGTCAATAATATCTGCAATTTACGGATGAATAACTGCTATGCCTTTGCCTGGCTATAGACAAGTAAACATTTGAAAAATTTAAATCGTTCTAGAACATTCCAATCATTCCATATTCGAAACGCATGCAACATTTCGTTTTGTATACGTCTTCAAGGCGTGACAGGGTTCTGGAATTGAGACCACGTACCGGCAAGCGCAGCGTAGGACGTCCACCCACAAAATGGACGAACAATCTCGGTATAACCGCAGTATGCAACCTCTTGTAGGCTCGTCAGTGATCTTACAGTTAATATGATGTTGAAGGAGACGTCTTCAAATTGTGCCAATAAAAATATTATGACAACAAATAATTTCTTAAAGAATTTTCTATTCTGTTAAAGCGTATGATTGCTTACGGCAAGTCGCACCTTATTTCTGCTGAACACGACTGTAACGGCTTATACAATTTTATATTCTATACTAGCTAAGGTGTCTAGCGCGCTAACTCATGATGTCAATAACTTTCTAAGACAGTCATAATCCTATTTAGTGTTTTTTAATTACGACATAATACATGCTTCAATTTCAAAGAGAACCTGCTTTAATGATGGTCCGAGCCATAATTATAAAATAAACTCAAATTGAAATATTCCAAAAGATTCACTTCAATTAATATAATAGGAAGCTTCGAGTCTACGCTTCAAACAAAAACACTATATTCAAGGCCTAAACAGGAATGAAATATGGACTTATTCATAGCCAAGATGACAATTTCAAAGCGAAACCATTAAAAATGATTGTCAATAATAATCCATTGAGCTTTACTACGGGTACCGCCATATTTGCGTAAACCTATTTCCTAAACAACACACCGATATCGTTCTAATAATGTGTAATAACTATAAAATTATACCGATACAAAACTACTCCGGGAAAGGGAGACCTTATCACGTACATACTGAATTTTAATACTATTCAACGAAACAAAAAACAAACGACCCAAATTCAATGGGAATAAAGTCGGAAATTCAGTTGTTTGATTCGAATGCGTTGACTCTCGCATTTCAAGGGATATTCGCTTTTATTACACTCGTGATAGAATTGATGATGGTATGATTTCAATTGTGAGGTATCGAGTTTCGTTCTCACTCCGTCAGGTGTCGCTAGCGGCGCCGCTTTGTTTTTTCTCACTTTTGTTCTAAAGAGTGTCGATAAAAACTCGACGGGATGCAGTCCACAGTATAAGGACCTCACAATACATCGCTTTGAGTAAATTTGAATAGGCGCACGATGTTTGGATGCTCGCGCTTTTTGCTCTTTTTTAGTCTGTGGAATGAATGTTCGATTATTCTAAATTCGAAATTCGAATCGAAATTGAATTCGGTGTTGATACTGCGAGGTGGTGAGATTGGGGCATGCGGAACATTGAGACTCTTTTTAGATGTAAGAACGCCTTTATATTCATTAGTCATAATTCGTCTCCTCAATCAAATGAAAAATTTATAACAGGCAATTGTAAAAAAATTTTAAAACAAGCAAATACCTGAATGTGGAAATGCGATATTTTCACATTTTAGTTCTCAATAAACTTTTTTCTAGAAGTTATAATTCTTATATACACACGTTTCAAATTATTGCCATTAGTGATGTTCTTTTTTTTTAGTTATGTGGTGGGCTTGTTTCATTTCAAGTAGTATGTATACGAAACGCAATGCGAGTGATAGATTTGATTAAATAAAGTTTAATTGGTTTTTCTCTACTGCAATATAGCAAAAGATAAATATCGATTTATTATCTTTTATTTATCTAACAGTACGCCATTTTCATTACAAGTGCAATTAAAACGATTTTATGCGAAATCAGATCCTGTAAACGCAATTTAACTATATTTTAGAGTTTCCTAATGATTTTAAAGTCCGTCTGTCTGTGCTGAAATTATATATTTTTTGAGACTCCATGCAGAATGGACTACAAGTGCGGAACGTATCCGACACGCATTTGCGTAAATTTTTCGCTCCACTTTTACAATGGAAAGTCGCACAAATTACCAAAGAGACAAATAATTACAATTTTAATACTGTTTGATTGGATAGATATTCGTGTGAAATGTCAATTGTTCCGATTTACATTAAAATTTTACAAATAAACAACTTTCGAAATAGTTTATAGAAAAGAGTCTTAAAATTTTAAAGATTAAAAAATCCGATGACAACACATAATTTCTTAAACAATTTTCTGTTCTGTTAGAGAGCATGACTATACGCATAACGCATTTTTTTTGCCTATCTCTGGTACAGCCTAGATAATTCCATACTTTTTATTAGACCAGGTCAACAACCTAGTATACAGTCCGCATGATAGTAAGCGTCACCGCAGCCTATAGTCACTCGTGATATCACAAGGATATCACTATCGCGTTGACAACCTTGTGAAGATAGTATGTCCTATTACCCAGTAAATTCACTGCCTCTCTCACCTTTCAAACTGGAACAGCTTTGAGCGGTAGAAATAGGCGAGAGTGAGGTACCAAAGCAGACGACCTATGAGGTCTACCTCATGTAAATTGTATATTAGTTAGGTAACGCTAACTCAAGACGTGAATAGCTTTCTCAGACAGTCTTTATCCTATATTATCAATTAAATATTTAAAATTAGTGGAAATTCATTTCACATATCAGACGTTGGATCTCCACTGTTGGACACAAGCCTTCCGAAGGAAGGATGAATTTAGTCTTTTATTGCCGAACTAGGCAAGAGTGGTGGGAATCTACTGATGATGCTACCCCTCCCCGCCCTGTTGCATTTGTTACGCTATTTTGGATATATATACCGCCATTTGTTGCGCTCCAATACCTCATTCGTCCCTGGTACAGGGGGCGATACAATTCTACTCTGTCAGTACCCCACAACTGATATTATTTATACACAAACTGTTAACCTTAATAGTGAAAACAATATGTATTTATTTTTAATTTGTTTAGGGTAAAATGACCTATTGTCGACTATCGGGAGACATTTATTTTATCAACCGAACTAGCCGGGGTTATCTCATTATATCATTAGAGATAAAACAACTGGATCTACCAGCGTGTTTAGCGGGTTGTGTCATCGATCATCGGTTATCGTCGTTATCCGAACCCGGCGAGGCTGGGTGTTAAATGCAACCCATTGTGACAGTTTAGCTTTGGGCATTAGAGGCACAATGTTCGGTAGAGTCAGCAGTGAAGGTTTAGCATAATAAGTGTTAACGGAATAAAAAACTAAGCAAAATACTTTAAGAAACCTCTCTGTGAGACTCAGAACATATGGTATGTTAGTAAACTTAGTTTTTCGTAAATATATATCACCATCATTATCATTATACCAGCCATTGAAAGTCCAGCCCACTGCTAGACACAGGCCTCTCTCAAAACAGAGAATTTTGCACATAATAGCCGCACTGGGCAAGCGTGCTGGCAAAATGCTGCTGCCCATCCCCGCCCTGTGCATTAGAGCTGCATTGTCTCCGATGGATATACTGCTATCTGTTGGATCAGGTAACTAAGTCGCCTTTTACGACACCTTGTACAGGGGGAGGGTACTATTCTACTCTGCCGGTACCTCACATATATTTTAATCTCATACTGACCTGAATCCAAGATAAATCACATAATGCTATATAATATTATGTTGTGGATATCAAACAATAGAAGTATCGCAAATTTAATACTTATCGTGAAGATAATCGACGTTCAGAAACTCAATTGTTGTATAGGACATGTGCAGGTTTACATGAAGTACAAAAAAGAAAATAGAAACAAATAAATTCGTTATAAATTCATCTCATTGTGCCTATTAAATGTCTCTTCGAAGTTTTGACTGAAAAGGTAATTTTCTTAAAATATGGCTATTTTAAATCCAATATGGGAACGCCAACAGCTATAGATTAATTAAATGACGTTAATTTTTTATACAGATGCTAATTTTGAGTTTAAATATTGCGTTATTATTAATAACTCATATAATACACCGGATCCTGACTTAGGTATGAGACGCCCACACATTTTTTGTTACCTTCTTCATACTTATAAAGTTTTTATGAATTTCAATCTAATACAACTATGAATTCATATTGGTAACGCAAAATTTTATTTCTTAATAGAAAAATAGCGCCATCTTGTACGCCAAGAGTCGTGGGTTCGATTCCCACGCAGGGCAAGCAATTATGTGAAGTGTTATTCATAAATCATCTGTTGTCTGATGTCCGTAACACGAGTGTTTCAAGCGACTTATCACGGAGTCAGGTCGATGCATGAGATATTGTGGGATATTTTTTTGCTGTCGGTACATCAAACATTCGAGTTTTAATCCAAGTCCCATGTAAGTGTTTCAACACAACGTTACGCAACGACACTCTGGATCTAGTTGGCATCCCGCTCTCGCGCATACAACCAACACATTCATCCCTTTCCCGCTGACCTTAAATGGACATTCCAATTAGTATGCACGCATTGCTTAAAAGTCCACTAATAATCCTGTAAACCAAGTGTTACTTTTATCTCACGCAAGTAAAAATGGATTACTTAAAAAACAATATACACTTTAATGTCGTCTCTTCTGAACGTGTATAAATAGTTCGCATTAAGACACGAGTGTGGATAGCACTAATAATAATTTTCTAATGTCCATGGAATATTCCTCATTCTAATATCATGTTGTCGGAAATTTAATTGTCGTTAAGGGCAGTGTGCAGGTTAACAGGAAGATCAAAAAGGAAAGAAAAAACAATTAATTTGTTATAACTTAATCTGTTTTAAACAATTATTATTGATTATGAACCCTCTTTTACTTAAAACTATTAACAAAAGTCAAAAATAAATATACACAAAAATGTTTGCTTAATTAAATTTCTGATTGACGATATGTGGGAAAAATACGTGCGTTTACCTTGCAGACATTGAAGTAGTACTTTTTAATTGCAATCGTTGTTTACCTGAAAAAAGGAAATAATTAACAATTAATATTTTATCTCATTTATCTTAAAACTAAAAAAACATTTTATTAACATTAACCCGACAAATATTAAGTTCGTAAAACCATGTGAGGGCGTTTCCTACTATTTAGACACAAGCTGCGCCTCGTGGTTTTACTAGCTTATATATATATAACCCGATATTTTATATATATAAAATATTGCTTCTGTCACTAGCTGCAATGCAGCTTTCTATTAGTAACATGCACTGGGGTACCGGCAGGGTAGAATATTACCTTCCTCTGTGCCAGATGTCGTAAGAGGAGACTAAAGTACCAAAATTGACAGACGGCGGGTATTTCGATTCGAAACAGTATGGCTCAAATACCCTGTGTATTGACCGCGCGTTTAGCGCGGTCGCGCCCGCAATGGCTCGCGAGATTTGATCGGGACCGACGGCGCGTCCGAGGGCACTGTTATGTGTCTAGGTGTTAAATATATGTATTTAAGTAGTATATTTGTGTTCTTCTTTTATCTGGCGTCCGTAACACAAGTGCTTTAAGCAACTTACCACGGAGTTCCGGTCAATGTATGAGAACTGATGGTGTGGGAATTTATTGTGTCATTATAAGTGTAAGAGGGAGGTACCAAAGCAAAATAATTTCTGAAATT
>JACJUM010002543.1:16662368-16683060 GCA_020976665.1 Heortia vitessoides
TGAGGTACTGGCAGAGAAGAATAGTACCTTCCCCTGTATCAGGTGTCCTAAGAGGCGACTAAGGTACCAGAACCGACAGATATCTATCCAAAACATTGCAGCTCAAAAGCACAGGGCGGTAATGGGCAGCAGCATCCCCGTCGCGAAAGCTGCGCTCTACTATTTCCAACACGCTTGCCCAGCGCGGAATTTATGGGCAACATTCCACCCCTTTTTCGGGGATGCCTATGTCCGGCAGTGGACTATCAATAGCTGGTGTTGATGATAAAACGTAGAAATCCAACGCCATTATAATATTATACATTTTTCCAGCATCTACGCACAGATGAAAGATGGTTTAAGCATAAATGGGTTGCTCGTCGAATGTCTTTTTTACGCTAATGATAAAGTATTTTAAGTATCCCTTTAAAAAGAAAAGTTATGAAAGTAGGCTAGCCGTGAGGTATTGGCAAAGTAGAATAGTACCTCCCATTGCACCAGGTGTCGTAAGAGGCTACTAAGGTACCAGAACCGACAGATGGCGGTATATCTATCTGGGACAGTGTAGCTCAAATGGATAGACGGGTATGGGTAGCAGAATCCCCATCGCGAAAACTGCGCTCTGCTATTACCCACTCTCTTGTCCAGAGCTCCAATTATGGGCAAAATACCTCCTTTCTTTGGGAGGCCTATGTCCAGCAGTGGACTTTTAAAGGCTGATATGATGATGAAAGTAAAACCAAAGTGTTGGTGACGGAAGAAAGTATAATAAATAGCAAAAATTAAAAGTGAAATTTCATAGTACATATGGTGAGAGTTTGAGAGATAGAATAAAAAAATGTATATTAAGTGATCGACGTGGTGTGCAAGATGATGTTGTGACGTTATAGAAAGGAAGTGAACGGAAGAGTTGGTAAAGGACGAAATAGGCAAACATACCTTAATCAGGTAGAAGAGGTACGAAAGAAGGTTTAGGTCAGAAATACCAAAAATAAACGAGCGTGATACTCCAAGATCATAGTAAGTCCATATATTTGTGTATATAACAAGGTACATAACTTTGTGAATTTGAATAGTATACCTATTTGTAAATACCTATCTAAATGTTATATCCAGATAAATAAAGATTTATCATCAAATCAGCCTTAGGATATTGGACCTAGGCTGCACCAGAAGGAGGGGGATTCTTTTGGAGAGAGCACTGCGGTATCGGATGGATATACCACATGTAAATTCTAGTACCGCAGTCGCCTCTTACGGCACCTGAAATAGTATGAGGTACAATTCTGGTCAAATTGTTTTAGGAATGCTGATTTTCCCATTGAAAATGACCTTTGGTGGGGTCATTGCCACAATTTGTTGGTTTTGCCGGCTAAGACATAAAAGCGTATCACTACAAATAAACAACCAGGTAGATATGCTCTACCATTTCTAACTAGTTTGGAAGTCTAGATTCAGAAGTTCTAAACTAAGCAACTGTAATTTATTATATATATTAGTAACTTGGCTTACACCACTAACTTAAGCCATGACATCTTGCACTAAATGCAACTCTAAATAATCCGACCATATACAAAATATTCATTCGTCCACAGGTTGAGACGCAACACACATCCCTCCCTTTCTCTCCCAAATAAATCTGTCACCACACCGTAACTAGGCTATTTTGAATTATACCCAACTTGTGAAACGTAACGATATGAAATTACTAAGAGGAATTTGGACTCAATTCTGTCGTCTTAAAGTCGACAATCAAGTAAAGAGAAAGTATAGGAGTGTCCTCAAAATATGTAATCGGCAACGGAAAGCAATGGCGGAAAACTGACAATTATTATGACTTGAATAATTAGTGTAAATGAGATATCTGCTTTGCACATATCGAGAAATTAATTTGTTGGCAATTGAAAATGAAGAATTTGTACAAGACAAATATGTTATATCTATACTTATTATTTTATATTTCACGAGTCGGTTAGAGCAGATGGTAGTGATCCTGTCTAATGCGCCAAGATTCGATCCCCTAGGACAAATAATTATATAATGATATTTGTGTTTGTTCTGTGTCTGGGTGATGTGATTCCTCTGTTCTCTGATATGCGTTACATACTTTAAACTACAACTTAACTAAAGAATATACATATATTGAAATCGTCAGAAAAACCACGAGAAAGTATTAATTTTATCCGCAGTAATCTGGTGGGGAATAACGTTATTTACGGACGTCCCAGCATATCATTTCCACGTCAACAGTTATCCTGCGGGATCGAACAGGATGTGTTCCACCATAATTGTACACTTGAAGGAGAAATAGTTCTGCTATATGAGAATAATTTTCTAAAGCGCATTTGTTACAATACTGCAAGTTTTAGTTTTAGTACGAACGAGTTTTTTCTCGCAATTTTTATTTGTTTCCCGCGAGAACTGTTTAGTAATAACCTGACTGTTACTAGTTACTCGGGACAATCAGAAGCGTGACTCGGATACCTGATTTCAGGGGACATCAGCGATCTAAGAATGTGATTTCATATTACCCAATAGTTTTTTAACGGACCTGATGACGCATTTGGTATTGTTCTTTACGTTTCTCACGTTTCTTAGTAAGTCCTTTACGGCCCAGGCTGTTCGTTTGTGGAATGCACTCCCGCTTAATATTAGATGCACGCAGTCTGCCTGTGTTTATTGCCACGGTTGGTGAACGATCAATTTCTTTCATTATAGTTATATTTATTATATTTCCTTAAATACAATCTATTTATATTTTGTGTATTTAAGATATGTATATCGATCTTATTGACACCTCTTAATACCTCTTTGTTTTATTAACTCTTTCCAGCCAAAGGTTGCCTGGAAGAAATCGCTATTTGCGATAAGGCCGCCCATTACTTATAATTACTGTATTATTTCATGTATTTTTATGTTTGGTGCACAATAAAGTATTTATTTATTATTATTATTGTCTCTTGTAAGCCAAAGGCCGTGTGTCCCAGTGAACATTTGTGTTTGTTCTGTGTCTCAATATAACATATCCTCTGTTGTTAGATATTCATAAAATAGGTGCTCTAATTCGCTACAGTCCTTTAAATATAGCGTGCTGAGAATGACTAACTGATGCCAGCAGGCTAGTATAAGGTAGGCCTAATTTATATGTTGGAAGACTCTCATGATCCTATGGGGTCATCAGTCTCATCGATATTATATAGTACAAGATATTTCTAAAATAATAATGTTGTATTTATTATACGTGACGACTTGAAAGTGACCCTACTTGAATAAAGAATATTTTGATTTGACTCATGTTATTAGTTTTTTTTTAGGGTTTAAAGGTTTATTTTACATAATATTAATTTATATGAAACCTTTGAAGTGTAACCAATATTAATAACAATTCTGTCAATCTAGTGTATCTATATTGACATCTGTCATTCTAATTATCATCACCATATTAGCCATTGGAAGTCCACTGCCGGATATAGGCCTCCCCCCCTGTCGGTTTATCTAGCATAACTTTAACTCAATGTACTGCCTCGAAAGTTAACAAGATAATAATACAGAGTATATGAATCGATTTATTCCGATAGTTAGGCTTCGTAACAAAGACATTAGCCTCGGAAACGATCGCTCGATTTAGTCGCACCGATGCTCGAATATCGATTTGTAGATATCGATGTGAAGCTGCGTGCATGCTTGAGATGAGAAAGAACGCTGGCAAACCATCAATTACCAATAGGAATTTCATAAAAATATTTCTAATACCTATTGAATGTACACTGTTGTTATTATTATTGTCTGATATCCGTAATACAAGTGCTTCTCGGAGTAAGATCATTAATATACATCATCATACCAGCCATTGAATGTAAACTAGACATAGGCCTTCCCAAAAAAGGGGGATTTTCGGCAATACGAGTAATTGCCTTGCTGGGCAAGCCTGTTGACAATCGCAGAGCGCAGCTTTCGCGACGGGGATGCTGCTGGCCATCCCTGCACTATGCATTTGAGCTACCTTGTTTCGAATGGATATACCATCTATCGGCTCTGGTACTTTAGTCGCCTCTTGCGACACCTGGTACAGGGGAAGTGATATTCGAGTACCGCACGGCGAAATTTTAATTCAATTTAGTTGTGTAGCAGCAATATAATTAAAATAATTCCCTAAAATAAAGAAAATAAAAAGAATTGATCTATTATATTATTATTGTTATCTAAGGTGCTTTTGGAGTAACTAAATAATCACTTCAACAAAATAAGTGAAAACAACATCCTTGTAAACCAGTGTGGACCTAGCTTTTCGTCGTAACTTTTTGCATCACGACTCCAGAAATGGGGGTAATGATTTCACAATAAGATCGCAGTACACCCATTCGCATACTGTGATCGATGACATATCCCACCCAATTAGTCTGTGGTACTACTGTAACAATGACTTTTTAGTATGTGAAACTGGTAAACTAGTGAGAAAAATATTGATCCAAACAAATATTTATATAACGATATTAATGTTTGTTCTGTATCTTGGTGTTAAATATATGTATTTAAGTAGTATATTGTGATTTCTCTGTTGTTTGATGTCCGTAACACAAGTGCTTTAAGCGAATCACAGAATCAGGTCAACGTATGAGATGTTGTGGAAATTTATTTATTTAATTTTTTTTTTCATGAGTCTATGTTGACGGCTGAGGTACCGGAACCGACAGATAGCGGTATATTGAACCTCACCTACCTCACTCTTCAAATATAACAGGACATGAATGGGCCGCAACATTACTGTCGTGAAGTTACGCTCCGCAATTGCCACAAGCCTGCCGGCGCGGCAATTATATACAGAATTCTCTTTTAGAGATACTTAGTCCTTGTTTATGATGATTTCATTTACATAATACACTGTAGAAAACCACGTCATTTGCTTAAGGAACATTCACAGAAGTTCTATAGATATGTACTAAGGAAAAAGTATATGAAAAAACAAGGAATAAAAATATTAATGCAAACAAATTCTTCAATCAATACCCCATGTACCACGTAATACTGTTAAATCAATTTGCATACACTAAACATTTTTCCTCATCCATTGATGGATATCTCCCACACAATAGAGATACGATCAGCACGCGCTAACCAATGGAAGGTGAATAAGCGAAATTGTTTCTTTATCCCATGTCAACGGCCATGAAGAACGAAGCGAAACTTTGGCAAGAAAGAACTCAGGATAAATTACAAAAAGGTGTTTTAATGTAAAGTAATGAGGCATAGATTTAACTAAAACCTGACTAGATCGAAACGAAGCTAAAATAGGCAACCAGCTTATGGTGACCTATTTGGTATATGCTCGCAACATAATCTAATATACGAAATTCTCGTGTCACAGTATTAAATGGCTTGACAAATTCTTATGAAATTTATTATGCATATTCAAGAGGTCTGATATTCGGCTACTATATATTTTTCATACCCCTGAATGATAAGGTTATCCAACAACATTTTATTTAAATTGTCCGGACATTTTTTTTATAATGTGACATTAAAAAATACATACAACCTATAGTGATAGAAGGATGAAAATTCAAATTTTAACCCCTATTTTAACTTGTGGCACAGATGCTTTATTGTGGATATCAGACTGCCAAACAGTAATATAATACTTAAATACATATTTAACATCCAGACAAACACAGAAATATTCATGGGGGCCCGTCAACTTGGCTATGTTTGGTCAACTCCAGCTTAAAGCCTTCAATTGCCGCGCTGGGCAAGTGTGTGGGCAATCGCAGAGCGAAGCTTTCGCGACGAGGAAGCTGCTACCCATCCCCGCCCTGTTCAATAGAGCTGACTTTTTTGCATGGATAAACCGCCATCTGTCGGTTCTGGTACCTTAGTAGCCTCTTACGACACCTGGTACAGGGGGGAGGTACTAGTCTACTCTGCCGCTAAGCCGTGAGGCTTTAACATTAAACATTCAGAATGTTATTCAGTCGTATATTTTACAGCGTCATGTTTTAGTGAATTATGTTTTATGACAGAACCAAACATTTAAAACCAATAAATCAATCAAATATTATAATTAAATGTGATTGTTAAACCCAAATTACGACGAAAGAATTTCCCGTTAACAATAACAATGGCTTTGTTATTTGGGTGGAACATTAAAGTGGAAACGAGTGGGCCTCGAATTTGCGTACTGACTCTACATCATCATTATACCAGCCATTGTCCACTGCTGGACATAGACCTCTCCAAGAAAGGAGGTTTTTACCCATAATTGCCGCGCTGGGCAAGCATGTTGGCAATCGCAGACTCTACGATATTAGAACTGACATCTGTCAGTGCTGGGAGGTACTATTCTACTACGCCGGTCTCTCACGGCACCGACTCTACAGTCTCATGTCATAGTAACTCAAAATATTACAACTATTTGAAGAAACACGTATGAAACGAAAAGAGAGTTTTCAGGAGCGAGCGTTTTTTCTTAACTTAAGTATTCCAAGAACACCACGAAATTATTAGAAATAAATATACAATGCAGAAGCCGTGACATACTGGAAAAATAATATTTACATTTAGACAATATATAAGAGACGAGTATCGGAGCCGGAACCGACAGATGGCGGTATGGTCATCATATTAGCTATAGAACGACACTGCCGGAAGAAGGCTTTTAAAAGTCATCTCCAATAGGACCGTGGTATGCGACTTGTGTCCAGCGCGATCCTGCGGTTTTAGTGTTTAAGTGGACGCCCTACGCTGCGCTTTCTGGTACGTGGTCTTCATTCTAAAATCCTACGACTCCATTTCTTCTTCAACTTACGAATTCGCCGGACATATCGGTAAATTTGGTTGTACTTCGGATCTCCTAGGAATCGATCTCGCAGAGACTGCCCTTTTCATATGCTCGTTTGGCTATTTTTTAGAATCGTTCATTGGAATATTTAATTCAAAGAAAGAAGCGTATCTCGTTCGTTTTTTTAAACCACTTCACCGGGTAAAGAAGTATCAACGTTAAGTATGATCCCCGGTTGTAAAAAATCAACAAAATACTGTACACGGTCATGTCGAAAGAGATTCTTGACAAAAGGTATCACATTAAAATGATATATTAACATGTTGGCACGAATGAGCTGGATCAATGTCACGCGTTTACAACTGTTTTGACGCGCGCCTCGATATACGTTTTTTACGATCATATTTTACCAGTCACGCGAATATCCTTGGGACTTTGATTGTCTCTCATTTAATTTTTTGCTCGAGCCTAGAAATATTATCATCTTTATTATAGCAATGTAGCACAGAACGATTTGGTCATCTACTTTACCTCTTACAAAGGTCGGCTGCATTGGTCTGCATGACGGGCCCGATGGCGCAGATTGTACTGATCCTATCATACGTGCCAAGTGTTGCGGGTTCAAATCCACACCCAAGACAAATATAAATATGATGTTTTTTGTGTTTGCTCGGTTTTGGGTGTTAAAAATATGTATTTAATTATTATATATTTAATTCCTCTGCTGCCTGGCGTCCGTAACACAAGTGCTTTAAGCGACTTAGCACGGAGTCAGGTCATTGTATAAGATGTGTGAATTTTCCTTCCTTTTTTGCCTTTTATTAGTACCTCAGTCTTACCTATATCTACCACAAAATGGCAGATTTCGAATTTCTGTGTTCCGGTTTGAGGGGTGAGGGAGGCAGTGAAATTACTAACTAAAGTGGCACGGTATCTTCAGTTCACAGGGACAGGCTAGTGAATCTTATTATTACCTTTGTGTTGTCACGAACGTCTATAGGCTGCGATCACGTTTACCACCAAGCGGACCATACGCTTGTTTGTTGATTTCTTTATATTAAAAATAAATACATTTCAGTGTCTGTCTCACCCTTCAAACCGTAACACAGCAATGCAAACATTGCTATTTTGCGGTAGATATAGGTAAGAGAAAGGTACCAATAAAAGGCAAAAAAGGAATAGAGAGGAAAAGATAGAGTGAGGAAACAAAACAGACGACTTTTGTAAGAGGTCTGCCTCATGTAAATCATAGGTATTGAATGATGCATGTACCCTAGTTATAATAATATGTAAATTCCATTTAGTATATTTATCTTTTAGTTTGTTTTGTTGATATCTTCTGTCGCGTTGTAAAACTTATTAGGTTTTTTATGCGTTATTTCGTATGATGACGGGCCCCATGGCGCAGGTGGTAGTGATCCTATCTTGTGCAATAAAGGTCATGGGTTTGATCCCCGCCCACAGCAATAATTTATATGATGATTATTTGTATTTGTTCTGTATCTGTCTGGTTTAAGGCAATTTAAGCGATCACCCTAAAAAGAACCAGCTTAATCAAACCGATTGAGTGAGACATACGCAAAAGCCTAATACCTAAAGGACTTGAGCACATTGGTTTGATCGTAAGGTCTCGCATTAAGATCGCGGCGGCGCGTGCGAGCGTCTCTCCCCATTTTATTGAGATAATACGACTCGCCGTGAGATTCGTTTAAGTTATTGAGCGATATTTTGGAAGATTTAAATAAGAACATTTATTGGTGTGTTACCGAGAAATATTCGGCCACCACAATGCCTTAAGCTTGGGAATAAAAAAACGTTTCTACCAGTCAAGATTAAAAACCAACTAAACTAATGTGGAATTCACGATTTGGCTCGTGTATGAATTTAGGATCAGGCATATAAATATTATATTTACAAAGACAACGAAGTATTATATCTTGCGTTCCTGCTTTAGGTACATAAATGGTAGTTTGGGCGTCGCTTTATTTCATGAACATAATATTTGAAGCTAGATTGTCAAATGTTCTGTTAAATTTCTTTAACCTTTATAATTATTACAGCAGATTTAATAAATGATTGCAGTCTATATTTTAATCAACATTGAAACCCCAAAGCGTTCGCAGCTGGACATTGACCAGCCCAAACAAGGTCTCCACCATTCTTGGGGTGGTCTATGTCATTGCCTATAATTGCCATGCTTGGCAGGCGTGGTGGCAATCGCAGAGCGTTTATCCTTGTCCTCGTCTGCCATTCATAAAGATCGTCAACATCAACTAGTTGCTTAAACACATAAGCCTGCCTAAATGTAAATTGCCGTGCTGGACACGCGTGGTAGCAATTGGAGAGTGCAGTTTCGTAACGGGAATTCTCTGTCGATTGCCGGTTACTTAAGCTACGCTGTTTCGGATGGATACCGCCATCTCTCCGTTTCCGTACCTCAGTCACTTCTTACGACGACTGGTGCGGTGGCAGGTACTATTCTAGTCTTGCGCTTCTCCACAGCGATCTACTTGTAGAGTATCATTAAATATTTGTCTATCAAACAATTTTTTACGGCTAATAACACCAATACGGTGATTATAGTACCGGAACTCACAGATGGCGGTATATCCACCCGAAACTAAATTGTAACTGATCGAGAATGAGCAGTAATATTCTTGTCGCAAAGTTCCGCTCTGCGATTGTCACTGTGCCAGCCTAGCCCAGCAATTAAGGGCAAAGTTCTCCCCTTCTCTGTCCAGCAGTGCACGTTATGAAGTTGTACATATAGAATAATACTAAAAGGCAAAATGAGTCTTAACACGGGCTTAAGTGTGCAATGACGGGCCCGACGGCGCAGATGGTAGTGATTCTATCTTATGCCCCAGAAATCGTAGGTTTGATTCCCAGCCAGGACAAATATTTAAATGATGATATTTATGTTTGTCCTGCGTCTGGGTGTTAAAAATATACATTATATTTGTGAGTCCTCTGTTGTCTGATGTCCGTAACTCAAGTGCTTTAAGCTGCTTAGCTCAGAGTCAGGTCAGGAACATTATTATTATAATTAAATGTTGTATAAAAAATATGATATAAAACTCTAACAGTCGTATTGAAGAATTAAAGTCTTAAAATACATACTGAAAGTTTCAACACATTTCAAGTTACAGATCAAAGTATAATATGTACTACCCACATCATCAAGTTTACTTACTTGATATCCCGACAATTTCAATCACTTGATTTAAAAAAAATCTAAATCGTTCCCGTTTCTGGTCGGGATAGAGAAGCGCCTTCATTTCATCCATAGTTCGAGCTCTTTTTTATTATACTAGGTCAACAAACAGGCATACTCTGCAGCCTATCGACCCTCGTAATGTCACAAGGATATCACTCGCTCATTGCCAACCTTGTGACGTGAAGATGACACATTGCCTATTTCATTGCTTCTCTTACCCTTTGTTAGATTAAACAAATAACACTGAGTTTTACATAGTTATACTTCGTTTTTATTAATATTTAATTGGAATAGAAATACAATGCGGTGGATGTTTCGGAGTAGAGATATACAAGTAGTGTGTGAGTGAGAGGCAAGTATTGCCATAGATTATATATCATTTTATATTCATATTATGAGTTATAAGGCGCCAAATTTAAAATTATTTCAACACCCTTCAAACCGGAATTTCAATCAATTCAATTTGTGCGCAGAAATTGACAAAAGTGAGGTACCAACCCAGATATATAAATTCTACCCTTTTAAGTAATCTAAGTCTGAGACAGAACAATCAGCGTACGGCGCACTTTTTTTAAATTGAAAGAGAAAAAAAGCATAGTGGTCTGAAATATCGGCCATTAAAATGCAACTTGCATCAATCGTCTCGCATCATACGGTCGGTCGACTGGTTTCCACAAAAGACCTGCCCATCAGACGTATGCAGCAGCAGGGGTCCTCGTCTATGGGGCCAGGAAACTAGATATTAGCAGTTGATCCTGACATTCTTGATTTAGGTACCTCAATTACGTCAGCGAACGGCACTGCACTCTGATGATTTAAAGAAACATAACGTCATTCGGTTTCAAGGTTGAACTTTTCACCTGAAAAGTACAGAGATGTTCTTATGGTATTTCAAAATACGCGGTCTTAATTTTCATTTTAATTTAATACTGCAAATTCGATTTAGAAAGTTCAACGAACAAATATTTAGTCAATGTGGAACATTGTAGCTTCTTGTCCAGTTAAACTAAGATTCTTTTATGTTTTAATTAATCAACTGACGGATTTTAGCAGCAATAATTTTTATTTTAATATATTTACAACGTATAACATATTGACCTGACTTCGCGGTAACAGGCATCAGACAACAAAGGAATCACAAATGTAATGCTTGAATACATATTTTGAACACCCAGACACAGGAAAAACACAAACATGATAGATAAAAATATTTGTTTTGGGTGGGGATCGCATCGCACGACCCCTGGCGCATAAGATCAAATGTTAGAAAATATCAGCTTAAATTTATATTTTCTCTGACCTCATTTCTTCAAAGATTAATTTTAACTATGATACCTCAAGATAGTTCAATGTTAAAAAGGTAAATGACTCGTACTGGCAGAGTAGAATAGTACCTCATATATATATATTACATATACAGCGGTATATCCATTCGAAACAGTGCGGTACAGCTCAAATGCACGGGGCGGGGATGTGTAGGCAGCATCCCATCGCGAAAGCTGTGCTCTGCGATTGCCCAGCACGGCAGTTATGGGCAAAAACCCTCCTTTCTTGGAGAAGCAGTAGGACTTTCATTGGCTGGTATGATGAAATGAATTTATTTGTCTCGAATTGCTTGTTCAATAAACAACAACATTTTCGCAAATATACGACACCATATACAATTTTAAACCTTGAAACTCAAGAAGGTACGCAAATAATGAAAAATATATATAGACCAGAAATTTCAACAGTTAAAATAACTCAGCACCGTAAAGTATACGGCTAACTTAAAGTACCTTATTACCATAGTAATTAAAATCATTATCGAATGTTTATGCGGTGAAACGCGAGAATGCTGCGCGCGAGCATCATTCACAACACATAATAACATTAACTCTTCAACTGAACGAATACAGTAATAATTTATACTTTATTGCCGGGGAATAAGGTCGAAAGGGCAACTAAATGTAAGCACGCGCGTTGTCGTAGATTGTGGACAATTGTAATTGATATTAATATATTATTTACAACTCTATTTTACCAATCAAGAGTCAGTCGAAATAATCTCGAAGTACTTACAGTATCTTTTCCATAAGTATGGTATATTAAGGTAAAAATATCAACCTTCCCCTTTGCAGGTTCAAGGCAAGACCTTACACATTTGTTTTTTTTCCATTAACTTTTACTTCCAATAGCAGCATGTTTAATGCAGAAACATTCTGAAATAATTAATTAGTATGAGACAACTTATTTCGGTGAGAATATAAAGAAATTTCTTTAATTTTAAAAAAAATTGACGCTCGCAATTGATGCATACAGTTGACGCTCTATCATAAACACAATTTTACAGCAATAGGCATTATAACTGGTTTGTTCATCTAAGAAAGGTACAAGCCATAAAAGCAATCGATTCTCGACATATCTACACCAATATAAAGAGGAAATATTCGATTGTTTGCTTGTACTATTTGTATCAAAATCAACTCGAATTTTAAATAACTCTTTTACCATTAGAAAGCTTCATTGATACCCAGTAAAATAGACTACACTATATTATATAACATCAACCTGTGAACACCTAAAATGTAATATGTATTTACATTTTATTTATTTAATTGTGCGTTTGTGACGAATAAACTCAAAAACAATTTTTTTTCCAAAAATTATTTCCTTAATAAAAAGTTTTTTATCATAAAATAATATAGGCTATAATTTATCACTATATTTTGACGGTAACAGGAATTCCACGGGTGATATCGGGGGTTCTGCAATAAGTAATAACTTAGAGTGATTTCTTAGATAATGATTCTTACGGGAACAAGACCTGATGAGACCACAAGGCGCTGCTATTTTTTAATATTAGACAAAATATATTGCCATTTGTAAAGTTACATTCACGAATAAAGCGTCAGAAGACACGAAACAAATCGCGATATGTTCCCGCCAAAGTAATGGCCCCACTATAACGGTGGGCCGATTTATGACGTTGCATCGGCGCCGGCGACTGCACTAATTGGTGCGTGTTCCGAACTCGTCGCTCGCGAGCGCAACAGCGAGCGCGTGACCAGTGACGCACTCGGACCAAATGGGACGAATCGGAAATTTCGGAAGGAGATAATAAATTGTGTAGTATACATACATATTGACAATTTTTTTCCATAACTAAGCAACTATTTCACTATATAATACTTTGTAACATTCACGCGTTCACTTTTCATAACAAAACTACTTTTTTAACGGATTTTTAAATCGGTGTTTATTAAATTGAAACATCAAACAAAAAATTGAAAAGAAAAAAACCTGCGTTTAAACCTGTTAAAGGAGCTGTTACACTTTAAAACTCATGATTCTTGGATTCCTTGGCCATAAGGATGAACAAGAAGTCAAAGAATGTATACACTGACTGTATACAGAAAAGCACCAAAGAGTTTATGCTAGACTGCAGGTGTCGTAAGAGAGAGACAGGTAGACAGATAATGTGACGTCGATAATTATGTGCAAACAACCCCCTTTTTTGAAAAAGCCTAAGTCTAGCAGAGGAGTACTTTTGACAGATATGATAATATATTCACCCAACACCTCTAAATAAGTCTAAGCACTTCGGTCTTAAGACAACAGAGAAATCACAATCACAAACATAGAACAAACAAAAATATCATCATATAAATGTTTGTCTTTAGTCGGTACCAAACCCACGACCGTTGACGCAAAAGATAGGACCTGTCCAAGACCTTTTACTCTGTTTAAAATTATTTTCTGCATCCGTAATCAAGTATCATTTTTTTCATGTCATTTCGTCCCATTTTGGGCCGAGTACCGCCGACTCGCCCGAGTTTACCCCGAGTAAAGGTACATTGTAACATGGTTTTTGCGCCCGCGCATGCGTCAATAAAGACGTGCGCACTTGACTGCTGATTTTGTGTCACCTGCCTACTGCCGGAGATGAATGTCTTAGAAATAAGAAATCACATTCATATATACATAACTCACGCCCTCTTAAGATGAGGAGCAGATTGGACGTACAGACAGAAAAACGAATCGACAGAGTAATGGTAGAGTAGAGTAGATTAATAGAAACAAAAATTTAAAAAAAATTGACACCGTTCCTCCGAAATTTTAATAACTAAGCCACTGCTGCGTTAGGTACTGACACAAGGCAATAGTACCTCTTTGCCTCCGATACCAACTATACAAGGTGTCATAGGAAACGACTGAGTTACCAAAACCACCCAAAATAGGGGTTCGCATGCGGTTGCCCAAGCCCGCCATGTTTCACTTGAACTACTCTGTATTAGATGGTTATACACTATTCTATCGGTTCTAGTAACTCAGGTGCCGTATCGGAACCGACAGATGGCAATAAATCAGTCGAGACACAAGCGGGCGGGAATGGGCAGCAGAATCAGTTAAAAAACGACGCTATGCGATTGCCACCACGCCTGCCCAGCGCGGCAAAAATCCAGTTCATTTACTATGGCTTATGTGATATGATCTACTCTAATAGAAATAATGCAAGCGAAACTGCAGTGTACTGCTAGTCAATAAGAAGAAAATATATATTTCTGTCTGTAACATGCCATATGAAATTTTGCCAAATATTACCGTTCGGTACGAGTGAGTCTCCTACGTCATTATTATAGTCAATTAAAGAGAACACTGCATTCGTTCCCAGAAAACAAAAGACCATAAGGTCGGCCATTTTGAAGAGCTTAATTTGTGGGTAGTCGAAGTTAATTACACATTTAATGTGGCCACGCAAATTCGGACTCAGCTGGATTTGGACTAGATTTTTTACTTGAATACACAGTCTTAAAGTTTGCTTTGTTAGTGGGAGTCAACCAAAAAAAAAACTGGCAGCAATATCTATGTATAGTTTGGCTGATGGATTAAAGAATAATTTTGGAAATAAGATATTCCCAGAGGCGTAGACGTATTACAACACGTAAATTATGAAGGGCCCAGGGCAGGGTCATAAAACGACATGAATCAATTTTATTTCGCTGCAATGTCTAATATCTATTTAGAAATAATTGTTGTATATATAATTTTATCAATTTTATCATCATCATCAAATATGTCATGTGATACCAGCTACTGAAAATCCACTGCTGGACATAGGTCTCCTCAAGAAAGGGGTAAAGTTGCCCATAATTGCCGCGCTGGGCAAGCGTGTTGGCATTCGCATAGCAGCTTTTGCGACGGGAATGCTGCTGCCCATCCCCGCCCTGTGCATTTGAACTGCAATGTTTTGAATGGATATACCGCCATCTGTCGGTTCTGGTGCCTTAGTCGCCTCTTACGACACCTGGTACAGGGGAAGGTACTATTCTACTCTGCCGGTACCTCACAACTTGTGAGGCATATCAATTTATAATGAATAAACTCTAAAACTACATAACCAATACAAAAAATCTCTCACTAATATAAAGATGCTTTAACATCAAATAATTCAAATTACACTTTATTCAGTGGACAGAAACAACGCGGGTGCTAGAAGAAAGAAATGAAGCAATAAATTTTGCGTTACAAGTAAATCATACCTGGGTGCATCTGCGAAAATGGGCAGGCCTAACATCCCATATTACTTTTTTTTGGATTAAAGTAAGAAAAAGACTATAAAGACTTCATTTAGAAATCTGGACTAACTCCAAGCATTACATGACTGCAAATGTAATTTCTGAATGAGTATGGTCCAATTCATACACTTTTAATGTATTTTAAAAATACATAAATAAATTCAGGTATTTCATTCAAGGACAAGTCCAAGACAAATCGCTTAAAACACTTGTAACAGTCTTTGGATACCAGAGGAATGACAAATATAATATTAAAATACAAATATTTAACAGCCCGACATAGAACAAACACAAATAACATCATCAGTATAAATATTTGTCCTGCGTGGGAATCGAACCCGCCGTGGGTTTGATCGACCCTTGACGCAAAAGATAAAATATTAACTATCCTATATTTTAACATATTTTATTTTATCTTTTCAAGAACTCATCGATAGGTTTTGCCCGACAAAAGATATATAAGTCGGGAATTGGCTATGCCCAACTGTGGGCGTCTTACAATTATTAAAAAAATTAAGACAGATATATCAATGTGTAAAGTATTTATGTCACTTAATCATCATCGAACCTTTGTCGGTTCGACATCTTCTGTTGGACATAGGTCTTCCCCAGAAAAGAAGACTTGTGCCTTTGATTGCCGCGCTGGGCAAGCGTTGTGGCAATGGCAGAGCGTAGCTTCGCGACGGATACACTGTTAACCATCCCTGCATTGTTTATTTACGCTTGATGCTAAACGTGACTGCAGCCTGTAGACGCTCGTGTCATCGCAAAGACTTAACAAGCGTGTCGCAACCCTTTGAACTGAAGATACCATCACGTGTCATATTTATCCAGTAATACTGTGCCTCTCTCGTCTTTCACTTCATCGAAATCGGTGGGATTAAGGTACCGATGCACAGGACCTTTGTAGAGCTCTACCTTTAATAAATAGTATTTGAGCTACACTATTTTTGATATACCACTTATATTTAAGCCTAATAATAAAGAATCGCTCCCGCCTGTGACTTGGCCCGCCCTTCCGACCGCAGACTATAAAACATCGACACACCGCGGCCTCAATTCGAAATAATACGCGGCACCGACCATCACCGCAAATTCTCACTCAGATTGTTTGCGAACAATGTTGCAGCTGAGATATGTTTCATTAATTAAAATTAAATGCAATTCAGCAAAGCAATATGCCGTTGGGTACCGCCAGAGTAGAATAGTACCACCCCCGTATCAATATTGCAATAAGACAGATGACGGTATACCTACCCGAAACAGCAAGTTCAAACGTAACTGGCGACCGACAGCCGCATATCCAACACGGCAATTACGGGAAAAATTTACTTATGGGGGAAGATTATTATATTATAGATGATTGATGGAAAGCAACTTCATTAACGACAGACACACTGACAGAGCGTTTTTATACTTGTCAATAGTAATCCGTATCTTGGTTTCATTGGCAGTCGCTAAACATGAACGCCTTGGGTTCGATACTCCTTGCATCGCATCCTTCGCAAACACTTTTACCTGTATCAAAAGCTTATGACCTATTTCACGGTCCACGTTATCACAATGCCAAATGTCATCAAAATGTGTTCACCGGTTCAACCGTGAAAGCGTAACAAACTTAATAAGACTGAGGTAGATCACTTTTAAAGGTCGTCTGCATTGGTACCTCACTTTCATTTATTTCTACCGCCAAATAGCAGGGTTCGCTTTGCTGTTTCAGTTTGAAGGTTGAGAGAGGCTGTGATATTGAATGTCACACGCTGGTGATATCTTAGTGATGAAAAGTATCGCTATAAGGCTGTGGTCACGTTCATCATCAATCGAACTGTATGTTTGTTAACTGTTACTTTATAATACAGAAAAAACTATCTATTTGTCTTCAATCTATTGTGAAACTGGTCGTAAAATGTGCCTACAAAATGAAATACTATATTCGGACATAACTTAATGTTTTAGATTAACTACGATTGTGTACTCTCAAGATAAATCATCCTTTGAATAAATAACAAAATATTAGATAGAAAACTTGACCAATTAAGTAACAGAATGAAATTATCCATACGTACCGTGCGCAATAAAATACTTGGCTATAAAACGCACAATATTCCATCACTGTTAATACCAAAAAAAGATAAAGTATTGATGGCAACAGCGTCGTTAAAACAGTTTACACCGATCATCATTCCTAACACCAATTAAAATTGCAATAGTGCCGCGCCGCGTGTCGATAATCTACTTATCGATATCGATAGAAATGATACCAGAACGGAAACGGAATGATACCATCATGAATATGGATTATAATATGCTGTCCTATTTCTACCACCAAACGGCAGTGTTCTGGTTTAAAGGGTCAGGAGGCAGTGAAATTACTAGGTAAAGTGATATCATTTCTTCGGGTCACAAGATTGGCAACACGCTAGTGATATTCTTGTGATATTACGAGCGTCTATAGGCTGCTGTGAAGCTCACTATCACGAGGACTGAATGCTTATTATCAACCTGATCTAACAAAAAGAAAAAGTATTTCAAGGTCATACCAGCTGTGTATAATGAACCATCAGTCACAACCTTCAGATTAGTGTCTGGTCCACGATCGCCTAACATAATAGCAAAGTTTTGCCACGCAACTGTTGACTAACGTATGCTATGACAGATAGATACACCGCCATTTTTCGAATCCGGTACCATAGTTGCTTCTTCTGGAACCTGGTGCAGAGAAAGTTCAGTCTTCCAGTAAATATTTCTCGGTAAACTAGATCTATCAGAACAATATTGGATCAATTTTGTTAGGACTTATTTACATAAACTGAATTAAAATAAGAAAGTATATAAACAAAGTTGACCTCTGGATGAATTCACGATCACATATTAATGTTTTTATGTGAAGCAACAATCGATGATCTGCTTCCAAATTTTGTTATACATACATACATCACGCCTGTGTCCCATCGTGGTAGACAGAGACTATAGATCTCCACTTGTTACGATCTTGGCATACCTCTCTCGCTTCCCTTACTCGTATTAGTCCTTTCATACACGCTTATTTATTTTTGGTACTTCTGACTTGGCCTTTTTTAATACCTCTTCTACCTGGTAAGATATGTTCCCTTAGTCGTCCTACACCAACTCTTCCATTTACTTCCACTCTATATATTTGTGCAGTTATTCTACTTTCATCCATCCTTTCTGCGAGTCCAAACCATCTTAACATTCCTTTCTCCATTGTTGTTAGAACATCATTATTTACAACACATTAATCTCTTATAACACTATTATTTAATCTATATTTCAAACTCACACCATAGATAAAGCGAAGTGCTCTCATTTCAACAGCATTTATTCTACTCGCCATACCCAATGTTCACTACCATATGTCAGTGGTGGAACCAACACACCTCTATGAACAGCCAGTCATGCCCATTTTGTTATAAAAATTTTGTTATAGTAGCAAGAAACAGGCTAAGATACTATAAACCCTTAAAATGATCACTTAATTTTTTAAGGTTAAAAACGCACCTCAAGGAGCCAATTTCTATATCAAGTCAGATTTACTCATAGTACATGCATATAGATAAATTACATAAACATATAAAGACAGAAATGACTGTAATAACATGTATTGAAAAAAAAACAAAAAAAATCCCATCAAATTAAGGGACGGAACAGTAATTGCTCGATAGTGCTTACACAACTTTACGATAAAACGTATCCACGATAAAGACTTACACAAACTTAAGTACTAAATATTATATACAATTCTAGTATTTACTGAGTGAGATTGAATTATTGATGTCTAACAGTTCGATAAGAGAGATTAGGTGTTTTAAGTTAATATTACTGATGTTGTTGGGAACTTTGAATAAGCACAGTGGATGTATGGAGCTGGAATAACAAAAAAACGTTTATCAGGAGTTATTAGTTACAAGTTATTTAATGGTCTAGTAGAGAATATGGAACTAAATGAAGATATCCTAAAATTATATCACGACGAATTTGTAAGGAGATTAAACGATAAGTCTCTTTCTCGTGAGACGTCTGAATGTATATGTATGAATCCCTACTAAAATTATAAATGCGAAAGTAACTCTGTCTGTCTGTCTGTTAAGCTTTTCCGCTTAAACCTCTCAACCGATTTTTTTTTTAGTTTGGTATAGACAATCTTTAGACCCTGAGACATAGGCCTTTTTTATTCAAAACTAGCAGTGCCCGTGACTTCATCCGCGTAGAATAGTGACTTTGGGGGGTATAGTAGCCTTTTCCCCGTTTTGGCAACATTTCTTACTGACGCTTCGCTTCTATTGGTCTCGGCAATTTGTTGTGTAGGCTAAAGCCTTCTTCTATAAATGGATTATCCAACAAAAAATTATTCAAATCGGACCAGTAAATCCTAAGATTAGCGCGTTTAAACAAACAAACAAACAAACTATTCCGCTTTATAATATTAGTATAGATAAGGGTTGTAGGTAGTTGAAAAAGGGGGATTAAAAGTTGTATGGAAGTATCTCTATGTTTAGAGCTAGAAACTTGAAACCTAATTTTTAGGCCATTGATTCGATATAAATAAACATGACATTCAAAGGTTATAAGTTAAGGTAAAGAAGTATGGTACCCACAAAAACTATTCCACGCGGACGAAGTCGCGGGTACAGGTAGTATGTAAATATTGTAAAGATATCTATGGACCTTTTGATGGTCAATAAATATAATATTACTTGAGTGAATTAGCTACCGGTACCTATAAATGATAGCTTTATAGATACCAACGTTGAGATGGATGAAAATCACGTTCAGATTCAAGATGGCGCCTCTGAAGTTCAGTCTTCTAAGATTTATTTGTAGTTTGTTGAAATGACTGAATAAGAAAAAGTGCATAAAAAATATGCATATTTATGTTTTTCTTTTTAATTATCTTACCGATTTATTTAATAGTACCGAATTAATTACACAGCATCAAAGGCAGTCTAATATATAATATTTAAATAGGCCTAATAACATTTTCCACAATAATTTATAACTTTCAAATCATCAAAACAAAATCTACAAGTTAAATTTGACTTGACAACCAGTGTTATAAGAGTCATTTAAAAAATAGGGCATTGAGTGTCCTACCTTAATACTGGTCTTCCGGCACCAGACGTGTCTTATAACTATTGACGGGCC
>JACJUM010002543.1:16683160-16708898 GCA_020976665.1 Heortia vitessoides
TCGATTGTCGATTTGTAAATTGCGTTTTATCTCGGCACCTCTCTATGTCGTCTCGTATTGAGTGTATTTTATCAGATCGGAGCTGGGAAATAGCGAGTTATTCAAATACGATTACATGCCGTTTCATCGCGTGTATTGTATTATGAAGTCGGCAACATATGAAATAACATTGATTTGTAATAGAGTATAATGTAGTTGTCAGGTATCGGCCTTCCGTACTCCCCCCACTTCTTTAACACAAATGCAACAAGCGGAAATGGACAGCAAAATTTACGCTTCGCGAATGTTTTACAGAAGGTAGTACTATCTTATTCTCCTGAAGCCTTACCCGTCATCATCATCACCATATCAGCTATTAGAAATCATTTGTTGGACATAGGCCTACCAGAGAAAAGGAGAATTTTGCCCATAATTACCACGTTGGTCTATCGTGTTGGCAATCGGAGAACGTAGCTGTCACCAAAAAGATGCTGCTGCCCATCACCGCCCGACCCGATCATCACCCCATCATTTAACTGACACGGATAGTATTGCTGTTTGTTTATTCTGGTACCTTAGTCGCTTCTTATACCTGACACAGAAGGAGGTACTATTCTACTTTGCCGGTACCCCACAGCAAAATATGGTTTAATATAGAGTAAACTGACCGATTTTATAGTGGCAATTTATATTGTTTTTAATGCGTACGCGTTGCAAATCGACCGCCGCGAAGCAGATGCTTATATAAAAGAAATGTCAGGATCGTTTCTACCTATTTATTATAATAGGTTTACAGATAAAAGATCGGCCATACGCATTCTGTCTTAAGAGCCGTTTAAATATTCCAATCGTTAACCTTTCGTGCGGTGAATATCGATGTCGACATGAATGTGTCCAGATGTATCGACTACTGGTTCCAGATTTGATATAAGATAAACAGTGTGTATATATTTACAAGACTTGTTTCGATCACTTTTAATATATTTTATTTACATAATTCGTCACCAGCAAAATGAAGAGGAATAATATATTAATGTTTTCATCTTCAACGGCGATTAAGAAATTTTATCGATATCGATAAAATTAATGTGAGTATGCAGCACATCACCACAGGTTATATAGGTTGTTGCGACAGTAAAGAACGGTGGGAATTGTAGTGGGAGCTTGTGTCAATGTAGAGCTTATCTTATGTAAAGCCTGCCGGTTGTCGGCTGCAGTAGTAACGTCACTGCTAGTGATGTCAACTAATATTTTTTATATATGCATACTAGCTATTACCCCCGACTCTCTTCGAGCACCCCTTACCTAATTTAATCCGGATTTATCGAATTTAATTTAGTGCTATTCCGGTGGTATTAAATAGGTACAAGTTTAAATGAATGGCTTCTACTTACTTAATCCGGCCAACCTTTCTACTGGAAATATGAAATAATAAATTAGAAGCTAGTTATTTTCCAACACTTACGTACCTGTTGTATTCACACAACATCTCATAAATTGACCTGATTCCATAATGAGTAAGGAATTCCTGTATCAGACAACAAAGGATACACAAATATAATACTTAAATACATATTTTTAACACCCAGACACAGGACAAACACAAATATCATATCATCATTTAAAAATTTACCTTGGGTGGGAAACCCATGACCCCTGATGCATAAGATACTGTGTCACATTTACCCAGTAATTTCACTGCCTCTCTCACCCTTCAAACCGGAACACAGGAATGCGCTGCTATTTTGCAGTAAAAATAGGTGAGAGTGAGGTACCAACGCAGACGATTTTTGTAAGAGGTATACCTTTACTAAAATTAATCACAAAATATCGTCGTAAAGGATGCGTGTACACCACACATTCCACATTGAATCCTCCAATAAAACGCGTGTACGGAATATCACAGAGTTTTTTATGCACTCACCCTTAATAGATAATAGAGAAATTCCATAGAGATCACATCTCCGGTTACCTGCGAAAAAAAAACGTTTTATCAATCCCTACTAATATTATAAATTCGAAAGTAACTCTGTCTGTCTGTCTGTCTGTCTGTCTGTCTGTTACGCTTTCCCGGTTAAACCTCTCAACCGATTTTGATGAAATCTGGCATAGACAATCTTTAGACCTTAAGAAAGGACATAGGCTATTTTTGAACTCGAAATAAGGGTTGTAAGGGGTTGCAAGGGGGGATGAAAAGTTGTTTGCATGGATCGCTATTTTTAGAGCTAGAAACTTAAAACTTATTTTTCAGGCCATTGATTCGATATAAATAAACGTGACATTCAAAGTTTATATAATTTGAAGTAAATAGGTATGGTACCCAAAAAACTATTCCACGCGGACGAAGTCGCGGGCACAGCTAGTACATTATAATTTTACTTTTTGATTCTGTCACTTTCCTTGTTCTGTAACATTATCTTTTATATGTATTTTAATGTATGTGTATTATATGTATATATGTATGTTTATTATTATGTATGTACGTACTAAATGCACCTTAAACTTTCACCAGCTTTAACGTTATTTCCATCCAAAGGTTGCCTGTAAGAAATTGCATTTAGCGATAAGGCCGCCTCTTGTACCTACTATTCCATGTTTTTGTGATGTTCTTGTGTTGTTCTCATTGGTGTACAATAAAGAGTATATTATTATAATAAATTCATAGAAATGACACATTTGTTAAAAAAAATCGATTGTCTATATCGCTACTAGTTTTCCATACTAATTTTCTTTCTTATACACATACATACATCACGTCTGTGTCGCGAAGGGGTAGGCAGAGACTACAAATAAAATAAATAAATAAATTTCCACAACATCTCATACATTGACATGATCCCGTGATGAATCGCTTAAAGCACTTGTGTTTTTTCTGTGTCTGGGTGTTAAAAACATATATTTAATACCCAGACACAGAAAAAACATAAAAATCATCACATAAATATTTGTCCTAGGTAGAGATCGAACTCACGACTTTTGCCGCACAAGACAGGATCACTACCATCTGCGCTATTGGGCCTGTTACTATGAATCTCCTGCTACGTTCTTGGCATACTCTCTTCATCACATTAGTCCTTTCATACACGCTTGTTTATTATGCTGTCTTCTTATAAAATAGTTAGGCTCCTTATATAAGTTATTCTTTATATCAACAACTAACTGCTTATGAAAATTCGGTTACAAATATTCAAAAATAGTTAAGTATCATACTAATTTTGCATCCCCGATTTACCCTTTAGGGCATGACATTTCAAAATTTTTTTTGATAAATTCCAATTTTTTTACTAGATATATAAGTTAGCCAGTAATTCCGTCAGTTAGCCTTTCCTTTAATATATATAGATTGTTCTGAGTCGGGATCGAACTAATGACCCTTGATGCAAAAGACAGGGACAATAACAAATGCGCTAAATTGGACTCTTTATTTACTCTCCCATTTCTCAGTAGACCTAATCAATTTGTCGGCACTGTATAGTCATCAAAGGAGTGACGAAGCCGCGTCGACCAATCAGAGCGCACCGCTCCGTGCTGACGTCGAACCCACGACCGTGCAGTCTCGGATGAGCCACGACCAGATGGACGTGCTCGATAAACTCCCAGATACAAAGTACTGGGAAATTTACTGAGTGGGTCAAAGTATACGCTATAGCGAAATCTTCAAGTATCTTATATTGTAAATGCAAAATAAATAAATATTTTCACACAACATTAGATGGGTCGATGGCGTAGATGAGCCAAGAGACGTGTGAGTTCGATCCCCACCCAGAACAAACATATATATGATGAATATATGTGCTCGTTCTGTGTCTGGGTGTTAAATTTGAACCAATAAAGATGATACATAGATACATAAATAAGTCATAATATGTCAATTCTATTTAACTATGGTACGGTGAGGTACTGGAAGAGTTGAAAAATACCTCCTCTCTCTACCTATATATCGCCAAATATCTCTCGCCAAATACCGCAGGCCTATTTTTAACAGTGAACGTCTTACAGATTATATGGTAACTTTATTTGTATTAGAAACTCCGAGAATCAACTAACTATACGTAACAAGATCCAATCGAATTTTTCACGCAAACAAGTTATTAATTGGAATCGCTACCTCTCATGCCTTAATCATATCAAAATCTTAATTTTAATAATAAAAATATTTTCGTGGCGCGCCACGCGTGATGGCACATTTGAGGTAAATCGTAACTTTCGGTCCGTCTGTCCGTACGTGTCTACCTCGGGAGCTACGTGGGATGATTCTTTGATTCCTCGAAAAGAGCTTTTGAATCGTACGTGAATGGTTAGAGAACATTGGAATCCATTAACTTAGTTTGTTTACAGATTTTTGGGTGC
The DNA here is from genome assembly GCA_020976665.1 of Heortia vitessoides. NCBI lineage: Eukaryota > Metazoa > Arthropoda > Insecta > Lepidoptera > Crambidae > Heortia > Heortia vitessoides. The sequence goes on from JACJUM010002543.1 coordinate 16,687,490, forward strand.
TTCATTGCTTTTTTCTCACTTAATAAATGAATGATGGGCCTGATGGCGCATTTGGTAGTGTCCCTATCTTGTGTGCCAAGGATCGTGAGTTCAATTCCCAAACAGTACAATATTTATGTAATAAACATTTGTGTTTGTACTGTGTCTGAATGTTATATATACATGTATTTAAGTAGTATATTTGTGATTCATCGTCTGATGTTCGTAACACAAGTGGTTTTAAGCTACTTATCTTCAGGAGTGAGTATTGATGTGATAATGAGATAACATTGAAATGTCTATTCATAATATAAAAAATAACAGCTTGCTTAAACAGACATAGGTAGGAGTTACACTTACAACAAAGCCTGTACGAACTTCCGAAACGGCTGGACCAATATTAACGGAGCTTTCGCTGTCAGAAGTTAAAATAAGTAATTTATGCCTCTTCTATCTGGCCGTGTAATACTAAGAGATGATATAAGTAACCTAAGTTACTTCTAATAGCATTAGCTATCAATTTATAGCACTCCATTCAAATAGGCACAGTCATTGAGATTAGCCGGAACAGACAGACAGGTTGAATGTTTGTTTGGGAAGACAAAAATTTTAAAATATTGTAAGATATATTAACTTTCAATTTATAATTACAGACACACACTTCTATGTTATTTATATCAATTTTATTTATATTTATAGTTTGTTATATCCCTCCACCATTTTACAGCTTATAACAACATAAATATGGAATAATTAATGAAAAGAATTAATAGTCAAAGACTTATTGAGGCTTTGCATTAAACAATATATCAGTATAAACATAAATATTTTACATTTCTCAAACAATAAACAATAAATTTCCCAGCACAACTCCAAAAAGCAAATGCATCAAAAAACAATAAAAACAATGTTCAACTTTGTGCGCCTAAAAGTTTTTTAAGCTCAATAGGCGTTTAGAGGGACAAGTGCTAATGGCACCGCAAACAACTACCGTCGAGTCGGGGGTTCGGTGCCCGTAAAAAAAACTGTGTGACCGCATTGTGCCGAGGAATCCCTTTGCCCCTGTTTATTTCTTTTGTTAAACCTCGGATTTTATACTGTGACATCCGAGCCGTAAGAACTTGCCGACTAAACTATGTTAGGACTCTGTTTGAGAACTCATTATTATCTCTCCGTGATTGGGTGTGCATTGAAATGTTCATATTTTGCTTACTAATGGTTGCTATAATGTAGCCGAAAGATCAAACAAGAAATGTACAAATTGAAATTAATTGCATTTTAAAGTTAAAAGAGTAGTTTTATTCATCATTATACCAAGTCACTGCTGGACCAAGGCCTTTCCAAGAAAGGAGGTATTTTGCCCATAATTTCCGCGCTGGGCAAGCGTGTTGGCAATCCATCCCCACCCTGTGCATTTAAGCTGCACTATTCCGGATGGATATACCGCCATCTGTCGGTTCCTTATTTTATTATGTAGTTTTATTACGAGTAGTGAACCCGTAAATATTATAAAATACAAATAAATTGACACATACACGATTCGAGATAACAAAGCACTTGTATTACGTATATTAGAGAACAGATTAATCACAAATACAAGAGAACAAACAGTTATAATAAAAAACCAAATATAAAAAATATGACAAAGACAGTAATCAATCAAGCAATCACAAAGTAAAATGGGCGGCTTTATCAAAAATAGCGATTTCTTCCATGACTAACATATCTTAATATATTACATTTTCTCATATGTCTGAATGTTTGTCTTGGATGATCTTAAAACCCACGTCCCTTAGCACACAAGATAGGATCACTTCCATCTGCGCCACCGGAAGAAGACATCGTGAGGTACCGGTAGAAAAGAACAGTACATCTGTGTGCACCACACCTGGTTCTGACAGAGGTACTGTTAGGTTACGTCACGTACGTATATATAATTTCAGAATTTTCTTTCATTCATTTCAATAAGACACCTATCACTATCAATTCTTAATACTACAAAACTGATAACTTCCTTTCAAAATCTATCACCATCATTAGACGAGTAGGTCCTCGCCCTAACTAGACTCCAAAGACAGGAAGGATGCAGCTTATCTAATCCAACCTTAATTTGGAATTGTAACACGGTTCACCAGAATAAAACGTACCAACCTGAGATCATAAAGGTCAAACACAGCCTAAACGAGGTCAAAGGAAACATCAAATCCAATCAAAATTAGCAAACTGTTTGATTAACAGCAATTTAACCTACGCGTCAGTAAAGCCAGGCTAAAACCCACTGAGGCGGCTAAACGCTCAAATGAGCTACACAAACTTCGCCCGCGACGCCGCCCGCCAGCAATTAACACATGGTGGAATGTTTTGATAGAAAATGGGGTGGCGAGATGGGATTGGGATATTTAAAATGGTTTGGACGATGAACTTTCGTTGTGTTGGGATTTAATGGTATCTTATATCATCGAATTTCATGATGAGTTTAAAATCAAACTGTATGCACGGCTAAATTATTTCATAAAAAATCTGTTCGATTGTAATTTCTAGATCTGATTCGAATATAGCATATGTATAAAAATTCATCGTTATGCTCTACAGGGTTCGAGCCCTTCATCATATTAGCCATAAAAAGTCCACTGACGGAACTAGGCCTCCTCAATATAGGGGGGCTATCATATAATTTCCGCACTGGGCAGGCGTTGTGGGAATCGCTTAGCGCAACTTCTCGACTAAGAGGCCTGTCTATCCTAATCCTGTAGTTTCGGATAGATATACCGCCACTTGTTGATCCTGGTACCTTAGTCGCGTCTTAGGATAACTGGTATAGATGGAGGTTTTATTCTACTCCACGCTCTACGCCGGCTCTAAGACTAGTTAGGACCTTAAAGATTGTTAATATTCCTAATCACTAGACAATTCAATTGAAAGCTGTATGAAGGCTTGCTATAATTAAGGTGTTTTTATTTTATTGCAGGCAACCATAGAACGCCTCCACTAAAAATTGAATTGCAGTATTCCGGTTTGAAGGAAGAGGTAGTGAAATTACTAGGAAATTATACATGACAGTGTCAAATCACCAAGTTGGTAACGCGCTAGTGATACGCTTATATCTTCTATAGGCGTTATTCCAAGCTATATGCTGCGGGGACATTTACTAGCATGCTTGTTTGTTGACTTTGTCACATACAAAATTCATGAGACTAGAAAGCATCCAATCCAGAAATATGATACATACATACATACTTCAAACCTTTGTCCCATCGGGGTAGGCAGAGACTATGGATCACCACTTGATATGATTGCACTCTTGCGTCCTTTACTCGTATATTCTTAGCACTTCTGACTTGGCTCTTCTTTAATACCTCTTCTACCTGGTTAAGATTAGTTCACCGAGGTCGTCCTATACCAGCTCTTCCATCCACTTCATCTTTGTATTTTTTTTTAAGCATGTAGTCCGCGTGATAGCGTCACGAGCGTCACTGCAGCCTATAGAGGCTAGTAATATCTCAAGGATATCCCTATCACGTTGCCAACCTTGTGATTTAAGGATATTATGCCACATTACCCAGTAAATTCACAATGCTAATACTACTATTTGGCGGTAGAAATAGATGAGAGTGAGGTATCAATGCAGACGACCTGTTGAATGAGGTCAGCCTCATGAGTAGGTGTGTCTTTCATCGATCCTTTATACATGTCCAAACCATAAAATTGCTTTCTCTATTGTTGTCACAACATCATCTTTTATGGTATCTCACATAATATCATTTGGGTGTCGAAACCAAAGACATTACGCCAAGGTCGTCAAATGACGTTCGTTTGAATGAATGGCTGAAGTAAAAACTAGTAGCTAAACCGGGTCGCAGGCGTGGGGCATGCTGCATGCGTCACGCGAAGCGAGGTGGAATCCGAGCATGGCTGGCTCGTCGCTCGATCGCCTGTCGACGCCATCTGGCGGGAAGGGGTGGGAACGCGCTCGATAAACAGACATTTATATTAATATTTGTCGATTTCTCTTTATACTGTAATTTTAGGAATTTTTGTTTTCTTTTTTGTTATCTTAAGTAAGATAAGTGAAACATAAGTCAATTGATTACTCTTAAATTTTGTAAAATGATAATCCTCAAGTTCACAGAAATAATATATACGCGGATACATCTTATTAGTTGTCCTGGATAATAGATCTCAATATTCAAAACAGAATGCGACAAATTATACATATTTTTGGCAAACATATCAGCACTCAATTCCTTACGTATAGAGTTTAATATCTGATAGGTCTATAGAAATTCAAGGCGCTCTGTGTAAATCATAATTACTTTACCAATACAATTTCACATAATTTTATATAAGTAATGTAATCTTCGCTCGGCGATTCCCAACAAGCTTGCCCAGCGCAGCAATTATGGGCAAAAAACCTCCTTTCTTGGAGAGGAGGCCTATGTCCAGCAGTGGACTTTCAATGACTGGTGTGATGATGATAATGAATGTAGTCAATCGATCATATAAGTTTGTAGTGTATTACAGAGACTTATTTGGATTTCTTAAAAAATAATTAGAAGATAAATCTCAGGTATACCCACCAAGTAGAAGAAAATATTGATAAAAATATTATCGACTATCTCCCAAAATACATCCCTATTAAAAAGCGCGGCAACATCGCTATCGTCCGTCCTTCTCGCGTGCCCATCACTACATCTCACATCTCTTTCACTCACCGACTATCTTATTTAAATAGGAGTGAGTTCAGTTGATCGTTCCCGTTCACTCCCGGAATATAAACCCTAAATGTCAGGAAATAAAGTCCATTTGTGCGGGGGCGGGGGAGAAGTCAAAAAAGGTGGTATAGCAGGTTGCGCCAGTGCCCTCTGGTGGAAGATACTCGCGTTAGGTTGGTTAGGGCCGGAAATACAGTTTTGATCGGATTTTGGGTCGGCCTTGAGACAATCTGTCCTATATTTCTTGTTTGGATGCTTCGAGAGATCGATGATAACAATTGCAGTGTAAACAGCCCATTTGTTATTTGAATGCTGTATTATATTTTACGTGTTAGTTGTAAACTACGTTAATATATGTCACACTTAATTGCAATTGAAAACCTACCTTAATTAGCTTATTCTTCAAGCACTTAACAAACAATAGTATATTTAGCATTTAATACCAACCTTGAGGTACTGGCAGAGTAGAGTAGTACCTCCCACTGCACTAGATGTCGTTAGAGGCGACTAAGGTACCAGAACCGACAGATAGTGGTGAATCCATCTAAAATAGTGCAGCTCAAATGCACAGGACAGGGATGGGGAGCAGCATCCTCGTGGCAAAAGCTGCGCTCTGCGATTACCAACACGCTTGCCCACCGTGGTAATTAATAATAATAATAATATAATAATAATAAATTCCCACAACATCTCATACATTGACCTGACTCCGTGGTAAGTCGCTTAAAGCACTTGTGTTACGAATGCCAGACAACAGAGGAATCACAAATATACTACCTAATTATGGACAAAACACTTCCTTTCTTGGAGAAGCCTATGTCCAGCAGTGGACTTCCCAATAGCTGGTATAATGATGTCGATGACTAAATAAATACACCGGACATCTCAAATGTTGATCTGACTCCATGGTTGCATTCTACCAATATTATAATAATTAAAAAAAATTGGTTGCCAGTAAAGTCGGTATACGGGCGAAAGATTTACGTGACAACGACTTTGAGTGGTAAAATAATTTTAATGTGAATATTCATTCGTATAGTAGGAATAAGGATGAAATAATAGCGTTCTCATTGTGAGCGCATAACGTGAGCGGAGCGTAACGCAGTTTCTTGAAGTGTCACCCGGCAAACCAATTTATAAGACGTTGTCACGTCAAAATAAACAATATCTAGGGAAAACTTTTCCCTAGATATTGTTTGTATTTGGATTGGAGGGGATTTGTTTTCCCACCGAACAATGTCAGCTGCAAACTATGAAAGCTAAGTAAAGAAGAGGTGAGTTATTTGCACGTTATGAGGTATCGATGCTCATTTGTTCTCTTGTGCCGCACACAGATAATTGTGGACAGATAAGCCAAAGCACTCGCGACTTCTATTTCAAACGATTATTTTTCCATTCATGCAGTAACTTGTATGAAACACAATATGTATGTATGTGTGTATATATATATATACATACATTTGTGTTTTCCACATATATCATATATACGGCAGAGTAGAATACTACCTCCCCCTGTACCAGGTGTCGTAAGAGGCTACTAAGGTACCGGATCCATCCACCATATTCATCCAGAACAGTGCAGGTCAAGTGCACAGGGCGGGATGGGGAGCAGCATTCTCGTTGCGAAAGCTACGCTCTGCGATTGCCGTCTCGTTTACCCAGCGCGGCAATTATAGATAAAATTCTCCTTTGGCTGGTATGATGATGATGATATATGTGTGTGTGTGTGTATATATATATACAACTTTTACCTTGCTAGACAAACATATGTGATGTGTAGTCATTATCATCATTATCATATTCATCCGTTATCAGCCGTTTGAGATCCACTGCTGAACATAGGCTTCCCAAAGTAAGGAGAATTTTTTCCCGCTGGGCAAGCGTGTTGGCAATCGCAGAACGTAGGTATCATCTGATGCCCACCCGTTCTGTGTATTTGCTCCCTTGTCTGATGTCTGTAATACAATTGCTTTAAGCGACTTATCTCAAAGTCAGCTTATGTTGTGGGTACTTAATTTTTTTTCGATCATCGACCGCTGCAATGTGTCTCGCCGCACGCTGCGTGGAGCTATCTGTACACATTAATTTGTGTGCAGAGCTTAGGGCCGCGCACGCCAGCGTGGTGATACATCGCCGGCTACCGTTTCTATTTGTTATGTCCGCGTAATCTCTTAACACATGGTTTTCTGCTCAATTATGGATGCTCCTAATAACTAACATAGAAGTCCTCTCCGAGAATCGAACTCGATTCCTGCTACAGATAACCTCCGTGATTTAGGACATGTTTAGTGTCATAATACTTTTGTGTGTGAGTGTTGCTAGAAGACAACCTGTATTAAAGCACCCTATTCTGAGACCAATCAAACCTGAAAATCCGCAAATCTGAAAAGTTTAAAATTCAAGTATATATAGTACTGTACTATACATATATAGTAATATACATACATAGTATAATTTATTGTTTAAGGAGAATATCTTTTATGTTACTAGAAGGGCCGGCGGCTTCACCCACGTTAAGTTCTTTCATACTATTTTTGCAACCCCTTGAGCGATGATTTTCAAAAAAACAATTCTACACGTGTTTCATGACTGCTGAGAACCGCTTAACAGCAAAGTATCATACTAACTTTGCATCCCCATTTTACCGCACCAGGGGGTGAATTTTAAAAAATCCTTTCTGATTGCTCTCTTAAGTTATAAAAAGAACCCATGTGCAAAATTTCAAGTTTATAACCCTTACAAGTCTAAGCCCTGCGTTGATATATATCAGTCAGTCAGTCATTTTATGTCAGGTACACTCTCGAAACTTTGTGAATACAAAATACCTCAGATCAGTGCCATGGGTACTGACGGGTTACCGGGGAACCTCTGTAAATAACTCTCGAACCTTCCTAAAATCAATCAACAAGGCACGAATTCCCAACCGACACTTATCCCCAGCTGGGTTACCCGACACTGCGGTTTGTGGGGCAAACGTTCCATCGCCTCGACGTAACCCAACCCGCCACTAGGTTAATAGGCGAAATCGGAACAATATCCAGTGACAGGCCGCAATCGTTTCCCATCACTAAGCTTCCAACTTTGAAATCAATCACAAATGCAGTTAGTTCCTCTCATTGACCAATTGAAATACTGACCAATTGAAATACTAACCAATTGAAATACTGACCAATTTAATTGGCCGTCGAGACGCAAGCTTGCAATGGGTTCAACTGGACTTTATAATCAGACATAAATTATATTATTTTCAATCTAGATGAAAGTAAAACTAATTCTTATAAGAGTAATATTTCTTAATCACAAACATTTGTTTAGCTAGATATTTAAGAAAGCAACGAAAATTAAATTATTGATGACCCCGATAACCCATATTATACCCATATTACATACGAGTATTAAACGGTGCAACAGTTAATGTAGTAAAGTTTATTTGAAACTGGTTTGAACTAGAATCTCAGATTTGACAAAATGATTTCTTTATATATAATAGATTTGTAATTGTTAAAACAAACACTTCACTTTTAGTTGGTTATTATCTTAACATACACAAAGTTTGCACATACTCAACGAGCATGTTAATCGAAACTGTTTAAAATCGGCTCGGGCTCGATGGCACAGATGGTAGTGATCCTAACTTGTGCGCCAGGGTCGTAGGTTCGAATTCCACCCAGAGGAAATATTTATATGATGATATTTGTGTCTGTTCTGTGTTAAAAATATGTATTTAAGTAGTATATTTGTGATTCCTCTGTTGATTGGCGTCCGTAACACAAGTACTTTAAAAGCGACTTACCACGGAGTCAGATCAACGTATGAGATCTTGTGGGAATATCTTATTAATTTATTATTATAATTATACAGAAGCTTAATCCCTAAAATAATGTCCCGCTTTGTTCTTGGCGACTAAAACAGCAAGAGGTATCTTTCTATCTCAGTTTAATATCACAAACCACCTGCAGCATAAGCCCAGTACACATTACAATGATTGTAAAAACGTCAATTATTACATTTCCAGTTAATACATATCCAGGCACCCTAGACAGATTACAAACGGTCCGCCGTATCGTTGCGCCTATAAAAGGCTCCAGCCGCGACGCTATATCCTTTAATTTGACAATTTAACAAAATGCACACTGGCTTGAGTAAATTAACCTCTTAGAGTTTCTCCTTCCTCGTTGCCTCTTTACCATTAGAGCAATAAAAATTCTTATCTAACATATAGAAAGCGTCATCAATCGACTGCTTAAGCTTTAGTGCACACTTGTGTCATTTCACTTATGTTCAGTGCAATTATTTGGATTGTATTAATAAAAATATTAATAAATACTTTATTGTACACCAAACAAAAAAATACGTTAAAAAACCAGTAATTATAAAGTACAAGGGGCGGCCTTATTGCAAATAGAGATTTCTTCCCGACAACCTTTGGATGGAAAGAGAGAATGACACGCAGAGGTAATAATAGGTGTATTTTTTATTATTATATTGTTACTATGCAAAATGTCCACTTTAAAAAATACTGTACTAAAACATTACGCCTGTGTCCCATCAGAGTAGCAAAATGTAGATCTCCATTTGCTACGATCTTGGCATACCTCTCTCACTTGCTTTACTCGCATTAGTCCTTTCATACTCGCTCGTTTATTCTTGGTACTTCTGACCTAGCCCTTTTTAATACGTCTTCTACCTGGTATGTTTGCTCAAGTCGTCTAATACCAACTCTACCATTTACTTCCACTCTATATATTTGTGCAGTCATTCTGCTTGAATCCATCCTTTCTACGTGTCAACAACATTCCACTCCCTACTATGGTCATAATTTATTCAAAAAAGTAAAATATAGTTTTTAGGCTTTTCTAGACTATAATCTAAATCTTTGCCAAATTTTGTCTCATTCTCTTACACCGTCTTACCATGATAGTGTATCAAACATCTATCTAACTAATTTTTTACATATACAATAATGTAGAACTTACTTATGGTACTTTCGTACTTACTAACGAAGATTTTTAAGATTTTTTTTTAATTTTATAAGAAAATCTTCGTTTTAATTTATGGTAATTTATAAATTTCAAATGCTTCTATATGTAAGTGCGACTAACCTAAGCTAAGAATTTAAGTAAAACTTTAAAATAAAGTATATTTTAGAGATTTAGTTAAATTCTTAGCTATATAGTGTGCTAAGTGTTAGTTAATGAACTCTAGAAACTTACTCTATTATTTTCTATATATTTTGTCGCAATAATTAATATCTAAGTTGACATATTTGTTTACTTTTGCAAGGTGCTGTCAATGATCTATATCTTTTTATATCATCGCGCTCTCTTAACTCCCCCCCCCCCCCCCCTTCCGTAATCTAATAAAAATCAAACTAAAATAATCTCCCTAAACACTCACGGGAACATTCTCAAGTTTATCGCCCAGCTTTATTGAAAATACACATAAATTTTAAACTGGTTAACAGGCAAACACAGTCGCCACCCGGCTTTGCTCGCCCTTAGCACTGCGTTAGTCAAGTCCGGTCCCGTTAGCCGGCACTATTTATCGATGTATCCCACTAAATCGAAGGAATGCGACTCAGGCGCCTGAGTTATACAGCGCTGTGATCTAGGATTTATCTATCAGTGAGGTCCGCCGCACGGCGACTACAAAATGCCGCATTGGATTGAATCACTCCGGATATAGTTCCGGAGCGATTTGCGACCGAAGATATATATCTCGAGTCGTAACTCTTTTGAATCCTACCTATTTACCAAAAATTTTGGCGAGAAAAAGCAACAAACATATATTATAACAAACTTACACGTTTTTAATATTAGAAAGGTAATATGTTATAGTTGATTAGATGAAATCTAGCCATGGGTTTTATTAGGTAAAAGTTAAAATATCACTGGCCCAAAACATATGTATTTATCATATCAGTCATAAAAAGTCCACTGTTGGACATAAGCCTCCCCAATATATGGCTTTGATCAATTGCCGCGGTGGGCATGCGTGTATGCTGCAGCCCATCCCCACCCTATAGTATTTGAGTTGTGCTGTTTCGGATGGATATACCGCCATCTGTCGGTTCCAGTACCTTAGTTAGTCGCCTCATACTACATCTGGTACAAGAAGGAAAGGTATTATTCTACTCGGCCAGTACTCCACGCCATAGTGTAATAAATATGGATAAATATTAGAGTAAGTTCAATTTTTACTTAGATAAAATTACTAAATCTTTATTATCGGTTTACTTCGCCCATTTAATGTATAAATTTTTGGCGACTCGTGTAATTAATTAATTAATCTTGGTCGGCTACATAAGGTTCAAGGTTGACTAGCTCAAGTCAGACCTATATAATAAACTTACTCTTACAATCCAATTGGGTCATCAGGGTCATCAGTAATAGCCGTATTTAACATGGTCTATAGCATATTTGTCTAACACGTGAAAGTATTTTGAATCTGATACTAAAGTTAAAAATGCCATCACCCTGAGCATAAATTCTTGTGGTTGGTTGTCTACAGATGCAGACTGATTACATGAAGCGAAGAAAGTATTACATATAGTACACGGGAAATATATATATAAAACTAGCTAACCCGACGACCTTTAGCACAAAAGACAGGATCACTTCCATCTGCGCACTCGAGCTTGTCATTAACCAGCGACTCCTCAATAAGCCCTCAACTTTTTCACATTCTTCAAGAAAAAACCATAGCTACAAATTAAGATCGTTGAAGTCTCGGAATATCACGCAAGCAAATATCGATGTGATAATCAATTCATTTTAACGCCCCCATCACATCAATAATTCACGCAAATTTCACGACCAACGATTCCAATCCAACAGCACTTATTGTAAATAAATATCCAGTCCGATTCTGGCGTGGCCCACGCAAAATTTTCTAGGCTATCTACATACTAAGTCAGGAGTAACTTGACAATTGCATTGAAGAATTCGTTATTGAGGACATTTCCGGCCCTTTGGCGAGCAAAGCTGTTGAAATAAGGGCGTTCTACATAGCTTTAGTCCCGGGAATGTCTTGGACATAGTGCGGAGGCTTGAAAGTCAATTGATAGCTCGGTCAACAACAATAGGGATTGTTAGAATTATCTGTCAACAGAGCGATGTTTTATATCGCTGATCACGATGCAAGTAGTACGCGGGTGGTAGCTCTGGTTTTGAAACAGTCTGTTTGGTTAGTAGTGTCTTCTAAAAATAAAGAGACCACAAAAGATATCTTAGCTATAAAAATAATTCACTCAACATCTCAGACATTGACCCAACTCCGAGATGAAGCGCTTAAAACACTTGTATTACTGACTTCAGACAATAACATTCACAAATATAATACTCAAATCACAAATATAATACATCAATCAATATTTATCATAGAAATGTTTTTCCTGGATGAGTATTAAAACCACGACCCTTAGCGCACAAGTTAGGCTAACTACCATCACCACATCAGCTATTGGAAGTCCATTGAAGGACATAGGCACCCCTAAAAAAGGGGATTTTTCCCATAATGGCGCGCTAGGCCGCAATTATGGGCCGCAGCTTTCGCAACGGGAATACTGCTGCCCACCCCCCTCTGTGCTTTTCAGTTACGACACTACCGGATCCGACAAAAACCCGTTAGCTAAATATGTCATCAGATTTGTGACAGTTCGTTTCTGATAGACGTTTCCGCCATCTTGCTTTTTGTGTGTTATACTCGACGCTATAGTCATAAAACTCAATCAAGCCATAAACTCAAAGCTAAGAAAACTTGCAGAAATACCACCCTGCGCTTCTAAAAATAAAGGCCCACGGTAAAAAAAAACCGAATTCCCCAAAAGCCGGTGAATCCGTTCTATCTCCGACTCGTTCGACTGTGAATTCCCAAACAACGCGTCCGATAAATTGATAAATTAATACGGTGCCGGCCGGCACCGGGTCTCGGTTACCGGCGACGGCGACGGCGGAATAGTATTGCATTACTACAATGGCGGACACTATAATTGTTCACAATGCCATTAATGTTTAACTTATCCGCGGTGAAATATTCGGAAATATAATTATGTTTGTCTAGTTTCAGATCAAAGAGAATTAAGATAATCTTTTAAAATAATTACATTACTCTTATTACTTTGAGACTTATGTATAAGAATCGTCTATATAAGTACCTCACACCAACACCAACCTATCACTGATCACATTCCTAAGTTTAGGTAGCACGTGAGAAGCAATGAAGTTACTGGATAATAATGAACAGGTAGACCTCGAACAAAGGTCCGTGACGACAGTTGTAATAAGCAATGGTACTTAATACTCTCAGCTGTTTCTACCGTCAAACCAAAGTTTTTAATTACTATTGTACTGTCTGTAGGAAGAGGGAGGCAATTAAATTAGTAGATGGTATATATATTCTCAAGTGCCGTAAGATACCTGCAGAATAGATAGCACTGAACCAGATATCGCAAGAGACGGCTAAGGTAGCTGAGTCGACAGAAGGCGGTATATCCATGCGAAACAGTATAGCTTAAGTGCACAGGGTGGGCATAGGCAGCAGCATCCCCGTCGTGATAGTTACGCTCTACGATTGCCAACATGCTTGCCCAGCGCGGCAATTATGGGCAAAAATCCTCGTTTCTTAGAGAGGCTTATGTCCAGAAGTTCACATCCAAGGGCTGGCATGATGATATCTTCAAGTGAGCATTGTACGCTTGTTTGTTGTACAAAGTCAAGTGACCACTGTATGAGGTACCTCAGATATTTCTACCGACAAATCGAAATGTTCGATACCTATATTGCTGTTGGTAGGAAGACAGGCAATGAAATTAATAGGTGGTATATATCTTCAGGTCAGCATCAGGCAAACCGTACTTTTGCGCTGATTTAGTTACAGATTAAGAGGAATCGTTGTATCTAATCGTACCCATATTAAACCCAACCGGGATCTTATTTAATATATTTTAGAACCAATACAACGCCATTTTTACTACATTCGCCATGAGGCAGAGAACGCGGGCTAAATTTCTGCAGCAACACTAAAGAGGTGAGGTTTCATAGCTTGCTGGACTCTCTCTGTTTGTTACTATAGGGCTATGAATTTTATTAATATTTTCAATAGATAAACGATATAGCGGTAAATTTCTGGTTTGATTGCCGCTGTAACTTATTGTTTCAAGTAAATAGTAATCTTATAGTAGAAATCCTTTGGATTGATACCAACTTTATATGCTTTCATGATTAACTGTCGTAAAACAGTTAATGACATTAGAAGACGAATGCCTATAAAATAAGCAATACCGGCGGTATAATAGAAGTAATTATCGGCTGTTGTAATCCATCACTCCTAACACTAGCCGCAGTGGTTCGACAGATATTCTCAAACTTATTTCTTACGCCCAATTCTTGAGAATATTTGGGGCTAACAAGTTTAACTGAATTCGTAGGTAGAAATACAATTCAGTTTACTACTAATTGATATTATTGCTATTGAAAGTGAACATATCGTTATTTTTTATAATTATATCGTAGTGAAGCGGGGATTTGCTTGAGGTACCGGCAGAGTAAAATAGTACCTCCCAAAGCACTAAATGTCGTAAGAGCTGACTATGGTACCAAAACCAATAGATGGCGGTATATTCATTTGAAACAGTACAGTTCCGATTCACAGGATAGGGATGGGCAGCGACATTTCCATCGCGAAAGCTGCGCTTTACAATTGCCAACACGCTAGCCCAGTGCGGCAATTATAGGCAGAATTTCTCCTTTCTTAGAGAGGCCTATGTCCAGCAGTGGCCTTCCAATGGCTAGTATGATGATGATGAATAAAAAACAATATCATCAATTATTTCATCATAAGAAATCTCTAAATATCTATGTAATCATATATACTTAGAGATTATATTATATGGAGTACTTTTTAATGCAACAAATAATAATCATATTTACTTGCATTAACATCCCTACTAATATTATAAATGCGAAAGTAACTCTGTCTGTCTGTCTGTCTGTTACGCTTTCCCGGTTAAACTTCTCAACCGATTTTGATGAAATCTGGCATAGACAATCTTTAGACCTTAAGAAAGGACATAGGCTATTTTTGAACTCGAAATAAGGGTTGTAAGGGGTTGCAAGGGGGGATGAAAAGTTGTTTGCATGGATCGCTATTTTTAGAGCTAGAAACTTAAAACTTATTTTTCAGGCCATTGATTCGATATAAATAAACGTGACATTCAAAGTTTATATAATTTGAAGTAAATAGGTATGGTACCCAAAAAACTATTCCACGCGGACGAAGTCGCGGGCACAGCTAGTATATTATAAAACAAGATGGAACAATTTTGTTTGGCATCGATGTCTCAGTCTTGTCAGATTAAAATTATTTTTTGTAAATATTAATCCGTCATAGTATTCTGGTCTTTAATATACTTGTGACATTTCCTGTTTTTTATCAACAATATTCATATACATCTTAGATTGAAAAATTATAAATTCTATAAATATGTTTAATATCACGTTTTTCTGCACGCAAGTGTACATTTTATAGACACAAACGCCCTTACAAGGAGGTACGACCTTAGGATCGACTAACGTGTCAGACCTCTAATTTGTTCGGGATTTAGAAGTGCACACGGTTCATTGATCATTAATATTCTATGACAAGTATTAAAAAACCGAATATAAGCTAAGGTGTTCAAGGATTATGTTTCGTATAAAAACCGAAATGCAACCAAAAATATTTGTTACATTCAAAATTAAAATTATTATTACAAAGTAAAATACACAAAATCAATGAAATGCATTTTCAAAACGATGTTTAAATTACAAACGAGGCAATGGAGAAATCAATCTGTCTTAACGAAATGTTCACATGATTGTTAAAGTTAAGGATCTTTGGCTCCGGTCGAAACTTTGATGGGTGCATCGAAAGTCTTTAAAAGATGGTGATGCAACCTCACTCATTATTTACCTGCAATATACACTATATAACTGGCTGGCCACGTTCAATATTATGTTTTTAACGGTCATCTCCTGGCCTCGTGGTACCGGCAGAGTAGAAAGTACTTCCCCCTGTACCAGGTGTCAAAAGAGGCGCCTTACGTACTGGAACCGACAGATAGCGATCCACTCGAATAGCGTAGCTCGAATGCAACAGGGCAGGGATGGGCAGCAGCATTCCCGTCGCAAAGCTACCCTTAGCAATTGCCACGCTTGCGTAGTGCTGCAATGATAGGCAAATTCCCTCTTTCTTGGTAAGGCCAATGTCCACCTGTGGACGTTAATGATGATGATGAACGGCCATTGCTATGTAACGTTATATATAACGATATTAAATCAGTTATTTCAAACATAACGTTTTCTTTTAAGCTGTGTCGATGGGCTTCGTAGTCAAGTCGTATACATAGACTTTCATAATTACATTTGCAGACAGGAAATTAGTAACGAGTCAACTTTAAATAACATAAAACTAATGTCTATCTCACACATTTCTAATATTATAAAATTAATGAAATATTTTTTAAATTAACTACAAATGGGATTTTGCAAGAGATAACACGCAGACAATAGCAAACTCATATCAAATACCACCACATACACAATATGTGTCAAACATAAATCACCAAATCTATAGCGGTAGTATAATAGTCCTCCTCCTGTAACAGGTGTCGAAGAAGACGACAGAGGTACCGGAACAGATTGATGGCGGTATACCCGAAACATCGTATCTTTAATGCTTACTGCATTAAAGTTAGAAATGACAGCAGCATTCCCGTGGTCAAGCTTCTCTCTGCGATTGCCACAACGCCTGCTCAGCACGGCTATTATGGGCAAGATTCCTCGTTCTTGGGGAGGCCTATGTCCAGCAGTGAATACAATAATTGTGATAATGGGGTATATCATAAAGATACCAACTTAATATATATATATATATATATATATATATATATATATAAAAGAAGATTACTTATATAAAAACATAAAATTGAACCCGCGACCCTTCTGAACCGGTGGTCCTAACCACTACGCTGTACAGGTCATCAATGGATAAGCCAGCTCCTTCCAAATATCCAATGGTTATCCGTGCAGTGAACATCAAGTATTATATTACGCGGCTCGCTTGACTTTTTAAATAAATAAAAAATTCTGGACATACGCTCTATGTGATTTATTTTTATGTTATATAGACAGCAAACAAACATACTGCCAGCCTGATGATAAACGTGATTACATAGATAGACAGACACTCGTGTCATCACATAGATATCACAAGCGTGTCGACAACCTTGTGAGCTGAAGAAACTATGTCACAATCACCCAGTAACTTCACTGCCTCTCTCACCCTTCAAACCGGAACACAGCAATGCGAACACTGCTATTTGGCAGTAAAAATAGGTGAGAGTGAGTTACCAATAAAGTCTACCTCATGTAAATAATATGAACATTTGCCCTTGATTGGGATCGAACCCAAGACCCTTTGCACATAAAATAGGATCACTAATATCTGCACCGTCGATCCATCAACATTATGTATAATTTTCAACTGCCTTGATTAACGTGCATTAAATTCAAATATAAGGTCGAGATAAACAGTATGTTAAGTGAATTGAAGGCTGCATCGAGACTACGAACCACCGGTCGAACAGCGCTGGCGTAGATACAGCTAGCATACGCGAACAATGGTACGAACGTCGGTTCTCTTCCCGACGCATTCTTCCAACATACGTCGGGCGCCGAGCGTCGGCTTGATAGCGATCGTGTTTACTGTTACCGCGGTGTGAGAGCGTCTTTGTAAGGACCTCGTTGAAATTTATTCAAGTGGGTTCCTTTTGTTGGTGTTTATGGTGGAAGAGTCGCTGTATTCCATGATAGTGGATGTTTTAAGGCACTGACAGGTGCAGGTGTGTTCGGTGTAGCTTTGAACGCTGAGGGTCGTGGCTTCGATTCCCACCAAGTGCAAAATCTCTTTTGGTAATTTATGTATTTTAAATGCGGTTTCTTTTTTACTTTTTTTTACATTTTTATTTTCGATTCAAGAGGTAGATCTCATACAAAAGTTCGTCTGCATTAGTACCTCACACCCACCTATTTCTACCGAATAGCAGTGTTCGAATTGCTTTGTTCCGGTCTAAAGGGTGAGGGAGGCATTGAATTTACTGGGTAATGTGGCATAATATCCTCAAGTCACAAGGTTGGCAGTAAGGCTTACTATCGCGCGGACTGTATGCTTGTTTGTCGACCTGGTTTAATGAATAAAAAAAATCCTTTAGAAAACCGTTCTCAAAAAAATTGATATCGTGTGGATCTGGTTTTTAATCTACGGAATAAGACAGTTTAAAATTACCCTAATAGCTCTATGTTATAATTGAGCTTAAATAGCCGTGAGGTACCGACAGAGTACAATAGTACCTCCCCCAGATGTCGTAAGATTTGACTAAGGAACCGGTATCGATAGATGGCGGGGTAAATTAACAGGGAGGGGATAGGCAGCAGCATACCAGTTGCGAAGTTACACTCTACTATTGGTAACACGCTTGCCCAGCGCGGCAATTATGGGCAAATTTCCAACTTTCTTGGGAAAGTGTATGTCCAACAGTGGACTTCCAATGGCTGATATGATGACAATAAAGTTAATGAATTTGTTATTATTGTGGTATAAATATGATAGAACTTGGTGGTCGACCACGAACAGAAGTATATACCATAGTGTAGCAAAATGTAGATTCCATCTAGTGTAAAACAAAGGCCGGCGCGGCAGCGTCCGTTGCTTCACTGCGGGGACGCGTAGTTTACTGCCATCCAGCCCTGGATATACGGGCCCATTGATAGCTTTTTAATTGTTTACCAAAGCGCAGTTGAGATAAATTAGGCAGATAGTCTTGCTTTTGGTTAGGTGAAACGGGAGCATCCGGACAGCAGGCCCGATGTTTAGACACAGGAAATAGAAATCCCCAATAATTTTGTAAATGCGATATACTTTCCTGCTTAAACCTCCCAACCGATTTTGATGAAATTTCGCACAGATAATCTTTATCTTTATATATATATATATATATATATATATTCGTAATAAGAGTTATAAGGGGTCGAAAGTGGAGATGAAAAGTTGTATGGAAGTACCGCTATTTTTAGAGCTAGAAACTTGAAACTTATTTATCAGGCCATTGATTCGATATAAATAAACATGACTTTCAAAGTTGATATAAATTAAGGTAAAGAGGTACCCAAAAAAAACTATTCTACGCGGACGATTTCGCAGACATAGCTAGTGTTAAATATATCCTAATTTGTATGGACGGTATGGATGTTTTTAATGATGATGACAGCTGAATAGATCTGGAAGCAATTTAGCACGGATCTTTTCGATAGTTTGGGGTATCAGCCATAGAAACACCACTGTTGGACAGAGGCCTCTCCAAGATAGGGAGATCTTTGCCAATAATTACCACGCTCGACAGGCGTGGTGGCGATCGCTGGGCGCAACTTCGCAACGAGGATGATGTTGTATTTTCCTACCGTGTAGTATTTAAACTGCGATGTTTCGAATAGATATACCGCCATGTGTGGGTTCCGGTACCTCAGTCGCCTTATACGATACTCTGCCGGTACCTCCGGTTTATACCCATGGTCTCAAAAAAAAACCAGATACCGAAATATATCCTTGCCTTGGCCTTGGACTGACGATTTTAGCAGTTTCGCTGCAAGAAAGCGATATAGACTTGTTCCTAGAATAATCGAGGTCAGACAAAATGGATCTTTAGGGAATACGGGGAGAACGAAGTCGTTGATAATAACTAGTATTATAAATATATGGCGTCTGTATGTACGTACGCAATAAACTCAGGAACTGCTAAATAGATTATCATACGGTTTTTAAAAATGAGCAGAGTAATTATTGTTAAAAGATTATCGCTCTTTTGCAAGAACATCGACACAACTTTAGTTCTAGAAAGTTCTAAAATGAACACTACGTTTAGTGGTTATAGATTCTATTTTGAAATTATGAATGATTTTGTATTCTGTCGTTATTGCAAAAGAGCGTTGTTTGCGTTTTTTTGTATATTTTTTGAAAATAAATACATTAATATGATTGTTGAATGTATTTGATAAAATCCATTTATTATTAGCATGTGCAGTTTTAAAGATTTATCTAAAAAAATGTAGAATCAACTAAAAGTATGATGTAGTCAAAAAAAAAAAATTTTTTTATAGAAAATATCCCCAAATTCGTTTGGCCACTAACCAGCGAGGCGAAACAGTGAAATGGACTATCGCCAGTATTTTCACCTGCCCGGCTATTTTAGCCTAGAGAGCCATAAAGTGGGCACATTATCAGCCAGATTAAAGATACCGGGACAAGAGTGGCCGGCGATAGAGCATCGCCAACGAGGTCGTAATTTTGTCAGTGTATATTAGTTAGCCGGGCGTTATGTGCTGCAAAAATGTATGAGGAAGTGATTACGATATGTTTAGGTGGGGCAAGATGCTTCTTATATAGTAGGTTTATTTAACCCTTTGCTTCTTGTATATCATATGTGATTCAATGATTAATTTAACCCCTGTAACACAGAAAAATAGGGGTCTGCATTACATCTATGTACCTTTTTTTGTGACAATCATCATCATACCAGCCATTCAAAGTCCACTGCTGGACATATTTTTTTTTAAATTGTAATAAATATACATTTATAGTAATAATATTTTTTTGTCACAAAAGCCGTAAGGTACTGGCAAAGTAGAATGGAACCTCCTACTATACCAGGTGTGTGTAAGAGGCGACGCACGTCCGACATCATAGACCGCGTCACGTCTTAGACGACCCTCCCGACAGTAAAACCGCTAAAATCGCAGCCCTTCCTCGCCCTCTTACTGGCACAACACGATCATTAACAACAGAACAGTACACCGCGTTCGCCGGCGAACGCGTGCAGTCCCTGCCCCCACGAGCGATAACCGACAGCTCTAGAGCTGTCGGGCTCAATCTGTCCGTCCCCTTTGGCTGAAATTTCATAGTAAATTCAACCCCAACGACGGCGGCCCGAGCCTAGGTCGAGCCTCTAGAGGTGCCCTCGGGCGCGCCGTCGGTCCCGCTCCGATCTCGCGAGCTTTGCGGCCGCGGGGTACGCAGGATGAATAAGGACATCGGACCTCTCATCTATGAGAGGCTCCGCTCTCTTTTTTCGGTGGCGCTGGAATTGACGTCCGAGTAGTCCAGCAATGGGTTTGTCCGTAAAAAAAAGAGAGGCGACGAAGGTGACAGAAACGACAGATGGCGGTATATCTATCCAAAATAGTGCAGCTAAAATACATAGGGCGAAGATGGGCAGCAGCGTCCCCGTCGCAAAAGCTGCGACGGGACAAATTTCTCCTTTTATTGGAGAGGCCTATGTCCACCAGTGGACTTATGACTGATATGATGATAATGATATCTATTTTTGAAAACTTGAAATAATTTCAGTTATACTTATTTTATAAATTCATGAATTATATATAGCCTATGTAATTTTTTTGGTTTATAGCTACTGGTTTATAAGCAACTAGTTTGCACGCGGCTTCGCTCGCGTTTAATTCGGGGTAACACGGTTAACGATTCAATTTACATTCCCTATTTTAGGGGCTGCAAGTAGATTTTCGAAAAAATAAAAGGTACATTTTTGGTACTTGGACCATTTTCGATACTTGGATCATTTTCGATACTTGGACCATTTTTGGTACTTGGACCATTTTCGATACTTGGAC
>JACJUM010002543.1:16708908-16756308 GCA_020976665.1 Heortia vitessoides
TTGGTACTTGGACCATTTTCGATACTTGGACCATTTTTGGTACTTGGACTATTTTCGATACTTGAACCATTTTTGATACTTGGACCATTTTCGATACTTGGATCATTTTTGGTACTTGGGCTATTTTCGATACTTGGACCATATTTGGTACTTGGACCATTTTCGATACTTGGACCATTTTTGATACCTGGACCATTTTTAGTACTTGGACCATTTTCGATACATGGACCGTTTTGGGTACTTGGACTATTTTCGATACTTGGACCATTTTGGGTACTTGGACTATTTTCGATATTTGGGCCATTTTTGGTACTTGGACCATATTTGATATTTGGACCATTTTTGATACTAGAACCAATTTTGATACTTGAACCATTTTTGATTTTGTACCCAGTCAATAGCTCTATCCCTTTAATATACAATTAAATGTACAGATTACTTTACGTAACGTATATAATATAAAAATATATAAATAAAACATTATAGATACATACATAAATAATTGGTTAATTTACAAAGAGATATATTGAGAGAACGTCGCGCGAGTCAAGTCCATAAGTTTGTGGAGAAAGCTAACTTTCCAGCCTCGAAGCGAAATACGGAATCTCATTACGCCTAATCGGACTTCAGGCAGATCTTTCGTTAGACCTAAGTCTAGTCGTATTGATAAATTAACCGCAAGCGGTAGTTTAGAGTTGGGTTTATTATATCTGCGTTGGACCGTCCGATCGCACACGACTCGCGCCCCCCGGTCTCGGGTTCGGATTTCTCGGTTCTGTTATTGTTTCTTTTCGATGGACGGTTGTAACTTATTATTTTTATCATTATGTTCATAAAATATATTGGTTGTGGCGGGCGTCTATAAATTTATAGAGTCTAGTAAACTTAAAACTATATCTGCTTAAATAGGCTTTGGCAATTCATATTTTTGTTTTTATAAAACATGCACTGAGAGTCATATTGGCTGGTGCATTTTATATAACTAGCAGCGCTCCGCGGATTCACTCGCGTTAAGTTGTAGAATTCAAAAACCGTTAAGTTTCATATTAACTTTGCACGCCGCTTTTCCCCCTCAGGGGGTGAATTTTCAAAAATCATGTGTAACCTTAAATTTAGGCTCTGCGTTGTTATGTCAGTCAGTCACCTTCTCCTTTTGTTTATACATATATATATATACATATATATATATATATATATAAATATGTAGATTTTCAAAATATTTACTCGTGGTCATTCTTGAGAACTTTTACTGCAAAATAACCATAACGTTAAATAATAACTGCATTTTAAAACAGTCAAACGATTCGTTTTATTACAGCGCATTATAAGAATAAATAAGATTACATATATAAAAAAGTCTGACTTAAAAATTAATTAACACAAGATCTCATACATTGACCTGACTCCGCGATAAATAGCTTAAAGCACGACTCAACAATATAATAATAAATAATTAAATATATTTAACACCCAGACATACTCGTAGAGCAAACATAAATGCACATCAAATAAATGTTTGTCTTTGTGAAACCTTATGAAATAAAGAAACCATAAACAATTAATTATTTGTCGTATTGCTCATTGTTCTAAAGAAAAATTACATATTATCACTTCACACCCCACTTTGGAATGAAGAAAGTATTTGTTACAAAAGAAGTATTTGTTGTTGTCTGATAAATGTTACAAAAAGTGGCACTTAGAAATGTATTAAAGAATGCAACATAAAAATAATTATAAATGCTACACCCAGGGCATTTCTCACATTTTTAATTTCAAATGTACGCGAAATCATAATGGTTTTATCTTTGATCTGCTCAGCGACAATTTAAATAGGCATTAAAAACTTGTACTTATATAACATAAATAAATAACACTTGGTTTCGCATCCGAGCGGTATAATGGGACGACGCGAACAAAGGCTCTGTGAGAGAATATTAATTGTCTATTCTTCTAACATTTTCAGTCCGTGGGAACTGAAATAATGCTGTTCTTAATGTGACACATTTCTATCAACGCTTACAGTAAGTGTATTGAACCAATATTGATGGCGTTGGGTCCGCAGAAAGCTTAATCAACAGGAAAAACACACGCCTGTAACTAAAAAATACTTCGGAAAATATATGCGAGTTGTTTAATTTCATACATTACCATGACTCGCTTAAATTGCTTAACTCATTTGTGTTACTTAAATACGTACTCTTAACACCCAAACACGGAATAAACACAAATGTGTCCTGGATTGAAGTCAGAGCTACGATACTTGGCGCAAGAGATAGAAACATTACTGGATGCACTATCGAGTCCGTCATGTGATTGAGTTTTATTTTGAAAACAGTAGTCGATAGTAGTGAACGAAATTTATAAATCTGTCCAATATTTTTTTTATTTAATTTTCAAACACGTTCAAAAATACTATAAATATCGATTACTTATACCCGTTTTAGGTAAATATTATTATTTTTTTAAAACAAATTTATAACTTTTGTTATTTCAGAAAAACGTAGCGTTTTATTAGTGAAAGATTTATCAATAATAATTAAGGAGTTTTGGGCCTATTCGTTACAAACAAACATACCAATCTTTTCTCGATATTATCTTTGTATATATATAATTCTACTGCACGTGTGTATGTCACTTAACTTTCCTAAAGAGCTGAACTGACTTAAATGTGTTTTTAGTATGCGTATAAAGCATCTTAGATGGTTAAGATTCACAAATCAGGCCGGTAGATGGTACAGCAGTCGGTGTCAAAGTTAGTTACCTTTATTATTTGAGTTTCAGTTCATACTTTATTTAATATACATATCGCTATATATATCGGTTAAAATATTATGTAGGACAACGTCTATCTGCTAGTTTTAGTATAGATTACTATAATGTATACAACCGACGAGCACATAGATCATGTCATGATATTTCATTTGAAATATACACTCCGTTGAATGAGGCCTAGGAAGAGATTCCATTAGATTTAAACTAGGTAATCTTATAATAGGCTCTGTAATGGGACCTCTACCTCCGAGCTAGAATCGCGTGTCTCTATTTGACCTAGAAAATACAGTTGGAGCGTAAACAAATAGGTGCTTTCAAATACATGGTTCAAAGCCACGACGAGTTGGCACATTTCAAAATCGCTTATATACCTTCCTAGTAATCTATAGAAATAATAATAATAAATTCTCTGACTCCGAGATAGATACTAAATATGTATAAAAAACACTCAGACACAGAAAAAATATAATTGATCACATAAAAAAATCTATGCGAGGGTCGAACCTTTAACCCTTACCGCATAAGATATGGGAATGACCCGAATGTTCCACCAGGTCTGTCAAACTTCTGCTAAAATACCAAAAATGCCTTCAAAGAAATTATTAACGTAAAACAGAACACAGTAGAAGCTAAACAGGCGACCAGCGGCGTCCGATTAGACCACCTTAATGACTTTAGCCTAGAATACATCGTTTTTTTCAGTAGACAAATGAAGGACATATATTTTTTATGAGTCAGACACTTTTGTTTAATCAAGACATGACTTGTATTATACAAGTTTCAATAGAAACTTGGTCTACATCAATTACACTTTTAACGGCTTTTAATCGCGGTTCATTTAACGTTATTTTAATTTGTTTGGCGCGCGGTTACATTGCGGCATCCGTTCTCAATTGAGAATTTAAAGGCGTTAAAAGAGTAGTTTTATTATAAGTAGTGAATGCGTAGAAATATTAGAAGGTATCAACTATAAAAAAAATCAGCATGATTGCGATTCTGACATTAGGATCTCTCCAGATCAAACGATAATAGGCCTAACCTTATTTTTTTAAAACATTTACACAACTCAAACATTGATCTGACTCACAGAGGAATCATCAACATATTTCACGCCCAGACACAGTACAAACACAAACACAGCACAAGAAAGATCACTACCATCTGCGCCATCGTGCCCATCGATCACTACATCTAGAACCGTGTTACTATAGATTTATTGATTGCTATGAAAACCTAGATCTAGGCACGGCACACTTCAACAGGCCATAGTTTTTACCGTATCATCTATGGTCGAGATTTCTAATTTCCCAGCTGGAAACTGGTCAAGAAAATGGTGTAATTAAAATAATTATTAATTGGACATGATCCATGTTCAGCCGGACAAGATGATATAGTGCCATGGTGGTATCGATTTTCAACAAGCTGCATATACAATTACCAGAAGCGTTCTCCGCAGTGTTCCTATCTTGTACGCCAAGGGTCTTGGAGGTATTTGGGAATCTGTTGTGTTGTTATAGACATCAGAAAACAGAAGAATCACAAAAGAAACATTTCCATACATATTTTTAACACCCAGACACAGGACAAACACAAAAACCTTTGGCGCATAAGATAACATCACTGCGCGATCGAGTCCATCAAAACTTTTAACATCAGTGTTCTGTGACATTAATAAATTTGTGCAATACTTATTATTGAAATCACGCAACAAAATAACGTTCCAACAGTATTTTACTGTGAAAACTTTAACCCTAACGGATAACTTTAGCTCACATAAAGTGTCACTGTATTTAAATATCTTCGTATTAATAAAATAGAACCAGTTTGCGTTGAACATGTGAGTACATTGTCAATATTATGAAGGTAATTAAATAGTTTGTCGTAATTTTGTGGTACAAATTTGCCCTTTAGGGGCTATACCGCACCAATTATATTTATTGCTTGCGGCAAGGACAAGCAATTAACTTCTGTAATATTTCTAGTTTGTGGAATGCACTCCCGCTTAACATTAGATGCAGATGCAGTCCCTGCCTGTGTTTAAACTCAGATCACTTTCTTTCATCATATAGTTTTATAAAATTATATCCCCTTAAATACAATATATTTATTTTATGTATATTTAATATATTTTTTTCTATAGATCGTATTGACACCTTTTTCTACCTCATCGTTTCATTCACTTTTTCCATCCAAAGGTTGTCTGGAAGAAATTGCTATATGTGATAAGGCCGCCCATTGTGCTTTATATTTACTGTTATTTTTACATGTATTTTTATATTTGGTGCACAATAAAGTATTTATTATTATTATCAAATTACCGAGCAAAATACTATTTCATTTGAGCAAAAGTATGAGATACATGCATACAGTGTTCTTGTAAACTCCATTTTAAAATGGTCTTGTCAAAAGTAAAGAAACATTGCCAATTGAAGTAATTTTAATATTTTTCTTTATTGTTGATGAGGAATGTTGATTTTAATATCCTATAAAAGGCTTTGACATATACTAATTTCTACACCAGTCCGCAGAAGTATATTATGTCATCATCATTATCATCATCCCTTCTCCCTCCTCTTAAGGAGGAGGGAAGCTCCTCCCCAAAGCAAGGGGAAGTTTGTCTATAATGCCTGCGCTAGGCAATGGTGCTGGCAATCACAGATCGTAGCTTTATCTACGGGGATGCTGCTTCCCATCCCTGCCCTATGCATTTGAGCAACATTGTTGCGGATGAATATACCGCCATATTTTTCTTTATTTACGAACAAGATCCATATTTCATAGCCGCTGTATAATGCCCACAGCTAGACATGCCTCCTAAAAGAAGGCAGAATATATATACGAAATAATATATATATATAGACCCAGACTCTAAATAAACAGTCAATTCCTATTTCCTACTGCTGAACATGTCAGCGTTCCGACGCAGTACGGCGCAGTACGCAGATACAACCGAAGGCATGCGGCCGACAACTGCTCGTACGGAAACAAGTCCACTTACTTCAACTAAAACAAGTAAATGAGCCGCGCGAAGACGTTTACGTAATAAAAAGTCGGCAAATCAAAGCGCAGACAGCTAGCTTAATAGGTGAAACTTAATAACCTGGGTTCCGTACACGTCATGTCGCCCGCCATCTTTGACTGCGGCGAGGCGGCAATGGGTAATTGTTTTTCAGTGACGTCATTTGTCACTAGATTGTGTTTTGTTCTAACAGCTGTTCACAACAGTGTTATAATTTGATAAAGACGAGGGAATTGACTATCGTATATTGATAATGAGTGAACTGGAAAAATATTGTTATAATTTATAAATATATTTATTTACACTAGCCGACGCGACATGTGTTCAATTTAAGTGTATATGTTTGTACTAAAAATAATAATTCGACAATAAATTGGGATATAAACAATCCAATCTTGAAAGTTGGATCAATCAGTACAGACTAAGCAAAAATTTATGTTAATCAATCAACACATAAAGATATAGAAATAATTATCAGGGAAAAATATGACAAAGTATATGTTACCATGGGAAATTTACGCGGGCGTGTAGTATCTGGTAAAACGTAAGCGTGTGATCACAACGCTGGTGTCTGTTTGTTCGCGCATAAATATGCAAAACGATCAAAAACCACCACACTCTACTCCCGAGGCCAATATATCGAGTTGCGCATTATTCATTACTCCCACATCGCCTCGTAAATCTTCGCTCATCGGCGGCCAGTCATCGCCGGCGCGCATTAGAAAACGCGCAGCTTGGAAAAGCCACTTCTTCCGAGCATTCCGCGCGACGTGACACAATTACTTGGCTTCCACTATTTCTGTGATCTAATTAATAAGCTTATGCAGAGAAAGTCTGCGCCTTCTCGTGTTTGTTAAAATCGTTACGAGTGCAGATAGCCAATTGAAAAAAATTCTCCCATCGATTATACTGTTTTTAGAAGTGCATATAAAAGTATATATATAATAAGTAGGTAATTAGCGCATAGAATGTATGACGAAGGGACGCCTTGACTGTCTTGATGGCGCATTCGGTAGTGTTCCTATCTTGCGCGCTAAAGGTAGTGGGTTCGATCCTCACCCAGGACAAATATTTATCATGTGTTTCTTTAAAGTGGTATATTAGTGTCATGAATCAATTCAAATTTCTCGAAATTTATATGTATTTAAAAAGTTTATTTTAACCTTGGACGAATTTAAACTTTTTTGCATGAACTACAGATGTAGACTGACTATTCCTAGGTTCCAACAACTGAATGAGTCTATTAACTAACAATAAAAAAGTTGTGAACATAGATCACGACAAAATAAACATAGACAAACGACAGTCAAAGGACGCACGGACGCACAAGCGTCAGATAATGATAACAATCAATGTCTTATAAAAAGTGAGTTTGCACCAGCGGACGAGAATTATCACCTTATAAGGGCAAAACGATTTTCACTCGAGAAAGTGGACGGGTTTATAAAGGTGGATACACACGATGCGCATTAAAAACAAGCTTTAGAAACAGAGCTTTTTTGCCCTGGAATGTTTGGTTTACTTTAAACTCTGTAATGAATCTTGTTCCTATGCAGAACTATCTATAACTAAGCTCTAAGCTATCACTAATAACATACAACATGGTGAAGAACGCTCTAAAATACATAATTACTTTAAAGCAATAAAATATTACAATTTTATTAATAGAAGGAAATCCTTTGCCGCATACCAATTCCTAGGCCACTAGAAAATAAAGTTATAGAACTATGCATTTAATTTACCTACTAATTTCTTCATCATCTTCATTATAAAAGCCGTCAAACGCCTATTGCTGGACATAGGCCTCGGCAATAAAGGTGGCAAACGTAGAGCGCAGCTTCGCAACGGGAATGCTATTACCCATTCCTGACCTGCTGCATTTGAGCCACACCGCTTCGGATTGATATACCGCCATCTGCTGGTTCCGGTACCTCAGTCGCCTCTTACGTCACCTGGTATAGTTCAGGTACTATTCAACTCTGCAAGAACGACATGGCATACGTACCTACTAATATTTATGTTCATCAATAAAATAACTTCAAACTATTTAACAAATAAAAAGGTATAATGAACCTTTGACCGCAGGATAACGCCAGATGCTAGTTTCATATCACCAGACCAATTAAAAATGTCCAAGTAAAATTATGTTATATTGTTATATTTTTTTACATAGTAAACGCAAAAATTTCCTAACACGTGTCTATACACCGCTTGTTTACAATTCACACTTGAAAAAAGAATCTCTTTGTTTTTATTATAACTACAAATAAGCGCATAATATTCCATTGGCGGCAAACCGTCGCGCGTTCGGAAACAATAAAAAGTATTTCTAACGTAATTCCTTACATCTGTCAAAGATAATTGGCACTAACGATAGGACCTGTCAGGGTAATTTTGACAGACGGCCTTTGTGGACATTCCATATTGCCGACTGTACTTAGGCTGTATACGAATATTCTTAAACGTTAACAATCTTTTTTTCTTAAAATATATTAGTGAAAAATGTCAGATACTTTTTTCTTAATCTCATCGTTTATTTACTGTTGATTTGTCAGAATGTCAAAAATAAATCTATAAATCCATATAATTCCTCCAAAATTCCTCTTTTAATTTTAAAACAGTTTGACTAATTCGAGACATTCAATCTATACAACTACAAAATTCGTTTTCTTGGTTTTGTCTAAGTTTTAAAATTTTATTATTAGAATAAGGTAATATCAATTAAAAAGATATTTTTTAAAGATTACGTAATTTACACTCACCTGTAAAATTTAGTTAGACTGCGCTAAAACCCAGACCGCACAGATAATAATAACATTTACCTGGCTACCGCTATTACTCAAAAATACCAAGAAAAAATAAAACTCAGTAATGGGCTATGCCTGTTCTAAAACGAACATCATTAACGCATAAACCAAAAGCTTCAACTTAAAAGAAGTACCTTTTGTCCTTAGGGCTCATGAGACGAGTTATCGCATAGAAACTTGAAAAAAGATAAAACCATGTTGGATATGGGTTTTCTTTGAACGAAATTTGGATAAATAAAAACTGTATCGCAAACCAAATTACAATTTACTATGCACAAAAAAGCAATATCGCATGAATCTATTACAAGTTTTTTATTGGTATAAAAAATAATAATTCAACAAACGCTTAAAATAAATTGACATTCCTAAACGTAAGCCGGTGTATAGATACGCTTTGTTATAGTCTGATTTCTGACAAAAAATCACTCTTGCCCAGGCACAATAGCGGAGTGCCCGTGGCTAACCGCCATAAAGGAAAAGAAAAAAATATGAGCGCCATTTTTAAAATACGCGCGAAATTGTGGAACGATGATATTAAACTTTTGTTAAGTTTTCGGAAGGCAGACGGAATCGGACGCTTGTGATTTTGACTCGTAAATCAGTATTTTGTCACATTGTAACTACTTATTCAGTGTTTGTTTTAAATGCACATTGTCAAAATTATGAATATAACCTATATTATGAGAATGGGAAGCGTTGATTGCTGACGACGACGCCGATATGGGTTTCATTACCGCCACCTACTACATTGGTTGTATTGGTGGAAACTTTATCATCACCAGTTTTTCTTACAGGTTCCTTTCTAAAGGATCGCGTAATGAACCTGCAGTAAACTTGGTTGTAAGACTCGTCTGGTGCCGGCAGACTAGTTTAAGGTAGGCCTAACTGAATTATCTATGTGTTAGATGACTTTTATGATCTATGGTCACCAGGGTCGTCTGTTTTACCTATAATTACGCATATAATCACTTCTTTATTGGAGGTACTAATTTTATTATTATTTTCTTTTTATTATTATATTATAATATTAAAAAAGTGTTTGTAATGGGCCTACTTGTATAAAGTATCTTTGAGTTGAAGTTTGAATAATTATTTCAATAGGTTTTATCTTAATTTAAGGAATATTCTATAAAAAATGCATAAATTTATCTAATCTGACTATATGCATTAAGTAAAAGAAGACCAACTGATTATTTTAAAGCCTTTTAAAAGTTTCATTATGTTACAACACATCACATGTGTGTAGTGTGTCCCATCGGGGTAGACAGAGACTATGGATCTCCATTTGCTACGATCTAGGCAAACCTCTCTCGCTTTCCTTAATCGTATGTCTATTCACACACGCTCGTTTATTCTTGGTACTCCAGTCCTGGCCCTTCTTTAATACCTCATCTACCTGGTTAACATATGTTCACTCGGTCGTCCTATACCAACTCTACCATTCACTTCCACTCTATATATTTGTACATGTCCAAACCAATCTTACAAAACATATTTAAATATAATAAACTTACGCGTAAAAGGTGTTGCCTATTTTATAATCAGTTTTTTCAACGTCCTGAGATAAAAATATGTTTTAAATGAATGTGTAGAATGATTTTGAGCTGTTTTAAGTGAAGTTGATTGATCATGTTGCTCCGAATAAGAGCCGTGTCAGTTAGGTACTAAAATGTCATCCGGTCTATCGCTTCGACATCTTTATAATGCCGGAGATAACGCAACTATCTCGAAATGGCACCTTTCATTGTACCAATATTCAATGATAAAATGTATGTCGTACAATGTAGATTTGAATTGTTAATAATAAATATCTAGGGTTATTATATACTTAAAAATAAATAAGATTTAAAAGTTAGTTAACAATAGGTTGGTTAATTTAGATCTTTTCGCAGCAAGTAATGTTAGTTTTTCTTTTATTATACCAGGTCGACAAACAAGCATACAGTCCGCATGATAGTAAGCGTCACTGCAGTCTATAGACGCTCTTAATATAACAAGGATATCACTAGCGCGTAACACGCACGTAATCCTTGTGACTTGATGATATTATGTCACATTACCCAGTAATTGCACTGCCTCACTTTTATTCTTTAACAAGGTGTGGTGCTGTTCTATGCATCATGCTTTTGAGGCTAAAAGGAATAAAGTGAGGCGAGAAAAGAAAACTATGTGTGGTCGTTTTAAAGAAAGTCATTTCCTGAGCCACTTTTTCTTTTGCGTACTATGTATATATAGAATCTATATACTTTGATTGAAGCAATTTACAAAAACAGTGTCCAATTCGAAAGCCGGGCAATAATAATTTTAAATATATATTTTACAATCATTTCTTTGTTCCAGAACAGTGTTTTAGAAGATTGCTTTTCCCCCTAAAATTGTGTTCGGTATCTACCTCATTACATAGTAAAGGCCCATTACCTTGGGCCCCGAAGCGAGCCCCGAAATTATGACCCACACACGCACACACGGCCCCACCAATCCTAATACGTCAGTAATCCACAACTGATAATGGACCGTCTCCGCCTGTCATTGAGTTCAAAATTGGTTGTGTAATTTTGTTAGTTAGGTATAAATTGGTCCGTGGCCGTGTGTACATCAAAACACCATCCGTCACACGTCCCGACAACGACTTGACGATTTTATGATAACTCCAAGGGAAGCTTCACTAGGAACTACTAAAAAAAATACATAATTTTACAATTCATCTGACCTACGCCCATCTCACATTTATGTTACACATGCGACGTTCATATTTCGACATTGTAGCATTGTTGTTAAGGTCCATTTTTCCTTGGGTGGCTTTATAGAATTCGTTGCAAGCATCTTCGCTCTCCATCAATTATCTTCAGTCAGACTTAATTACTTTTATAGAGGCCGGGTTTTTTTTTATAGTAACATAGGGACTGCACTCGGGCCGTTCCCAGAAACCGTTGCGTTTCATATCCGTGGTTTGGGATTTTGACTGTTCAATTTTACTGTTATTACATACAAACTAAATTTGTATATTATATCATTATAAACCCTATGCATTTGATATACACTGTTTCGGATGGATATACCGCCACCTGTCGGTTCTGGTACCTCAGTCGTCTCTTACGACACCTGGCACTGGGGGAGATACTATTCAACTCTGCCGGTACCTCGCAGCACAGAAGGACAATCTTGACATAATTTCATTGGAATAATTATTTACTCAAGCGGTATTATATCAAACTAATTTATAGTGCGCATCTGTATGATTATTTTAAAATGTACAATAGCTTTTCCCTTTAATGGGAACAATAAAGGGTTTGCAGACCCTAGCCGGACTAGGTTGCCCGCAATGTAATAAACGTTTGCGTGTATTTTTTTTTATATAGCTAACAATCAGTTTTATATATTTATAACGAATAATACTGGGTGCCTTCAGGTCGTGGGATCATTAACGTATATAAAAAACTATTTACATAGTCCACTGCATATTAACTCAACATTACGATACATATATAGGCTTTTGTTTTAAATATTTACTTTAGCTTGGAGGTTTTATAGAGCGGGTGTAAATTTGCGCTACTTTGTTATCAGATGTTCGAGAGGCTTTTCAATGCCACCCAGTAGACCTGGTGATCAAAAACTGAATTATTAAGCTATAATGAATATTTTGAGATGCCGTGAGGTACTAAGGCAGGGTAAAATAGTACCTCCCCCTGTACCAGGGGTCGTAAGAGGCGATTGAGGTATTGGGACCGACAGATGGCAGCATATTCATCCGAAACAGTGTAGTTCAGATGCTCGGGGATGGGCAGCAGAATCCCCATCGCAAAAGCTAAGCTCTGCGATTGCCCATTATGGACCAATTTCAACTTGTTGAGGAGCCTATATCCATGATGATAATGATCAGACAAAGACAAAAAAAAATCTTTTTGTTGTATGTACTGTACATACTTCCGTGTGCTACAAGCCCATTTTAAAATGCTGATTATTATCTGATATTACAGACAGACACTAGAATTTTAATATTACTACCTAACTAAGGGGCAGATGGCGCAAACGGTGGTGATCCTATCTCGTGCATTAAAGGTCGTGGGTTCGACCCCACCCAGGACATATTTATATGATGATATTTGTGTTTGTTCTGTGTCTGGGCGATAAAAATACGTATTTACAATTATATTTTTTATATCTCTGTTATCTGACATCTGTAATACAAGTACTTAAAGCGATCTATCTTGGAGTCTCGTCAATGTTAGAATATTATGTGAATTTGTTATGATGTATAAATAGCATTTTTATTATTTGGTAATATAACAAATGCATTATTCATCTCATGTCATATCCATCTACATTTATCTGTGTTCGGTACTAAATCTAATTATTATCTCCATAAAAGAAGATACTTTTATGGTCTGCATAGATTGCAGTCTATTCATTCGCTGGAAATCGCAACCTTTACAAAGGGCGAGTAAAAAGATATCTGGCGCCCCAATGTCGCTTCTAACTGAGCGAAGACCAATTCCCAAGTTTTGTACCATAAAGAGATTGCTCTGAAACATAATAGGTATTACAAACAATCCCAATAAATTAATAAATCACATATATAAAATATATAGTCGAGTGACGACAGAATAGTACCTCTTTTAACCGACAGATGGCGGTATCTTCATCCAAAGTTTCGTAGCAAAAACGCGGCAGGGCAATAGAGTTCCCAACCCAAGATAGTAATTATAAACCGATTGTCCAGCAGAAGACGTACTGAAGCTGCTGTTTATCATCATGATATTTTTATTATTGCTTAAGCATCTGCGATTAGTCAGCTTACAACTACATATTTCACCTTGCATAAAGTAATACCAGTCAATGTCAGTTATTTTAAAAAAAATATAAAAAAACCTAGATATAGAAAAAAAAAATATTTTTGCTTTAACCAAATATTAATATCACAACCGGATCAAGACTTCAGTGGCGATCACTATAATACCACACTATTTTTATATCTATATATAAGGAGAAACTGACTGACTGACAGACATTTCAATGCTGGCCCTAAGCTAAAAACTCTATAGCGAAGGGGAGCTTTAAGTAAACTAAAAAGAAGTAAATCGGGGTTCTAAGCTATTAAACTTTGCTATACTTTAAAGTTATTCGAATGAAATTCAGTATAAAGGTTTAAAAAAGGCATTGAAAGTCAAGAAACACGTGTAAAATATTTTTTCGAAAATCATCCTTTAAGGGGGTGGACGATAGGGTGCAAAGTTCGTATGAAAGTTTTACAACTTAACGCGGGTGAAACCGCAGGACGCTGCTAGTGGTCAGATAAAATCTACACTTTAGTGGAATTCAGACATAAATTTATCTGTCTGTATAATAACAGTGCTACTTGAAGAAGTGGCTTTTTTTTTCTAGCGTCACGAACGATCTTTGAGACCAGTCTAAACCGCTGTGGGCTTTCAACATTTATCGAAAAAATGTGCATAATACTAAAATGCTTCTGTAAAAACTATAAAACTCTTAATTTAGACGCATAATAGGCTCATTTGTATGTCGACGCACATAAATTTAGGCGGCGATGATACCAAGATGGCCGATAAGAATTAAATGACAGTTGCAAATGACCCGCCATTTTTGTTAAATATTCCGGAGTCGGCGGACAAAGATATAAATTAGTTCTATTAATATAATATTTGATACTTGTTGCTTTCTGCGGCTTCTTTCGCTTGAAAATTGTACTTTCCAAAAAAATACGTCCTTTATCCCGTACTACTAAACTCTGGGAAATCACAAACCAATTGTTCACCCATGATTTGCCCGAAATAAAAATTAGCCTGTTTAAGTGGTTGGCACTTATACTAACACTTTGGCAAAAACCATGTCGTTACCGTTGTCGTGAAAAAAACATACGTTCCCCAGGGGATCCGGACATTATCCAGGATAAAGAGTTGTACGTCAGATGTGCTTCGCGATCTCTGAAATTAGCTTAGGTTACCCAAAAAGTACAAATAGGTACATAGACATAAAATAGCATCTTATTTTTTATCAAAGACCATTTTTTTATATGGCATATAGAATCATTATTTGTCTATGGTTAATATAATCTTTGGTTTTTTATATGGTATAAATAAGATTTTTTTTTTAATATTGACAATATAAATACAGTGTGTACATTTTTTTTTCTTTTATATATATTGATGCATAGACTTCTTCGTGTCTCTTAACGCGAGAATAGCAATTATTCTTGACTTTATCATACTTAGTCATTCTGATCACGAACCCGTTAACACTTTTAAAATGTCATTTATTCATATAACAGTAGCGCATAAATCAACTGCCATTATGAAGTAATATACATACAAATCTGCCAAAATGACAAACAATTTTAAACTCAATATCTGAGGAACAGTTTTTAATATCAAATGGCGACATATTAACAGATATGTATAAATTGATTTCTAGAAGTAGTACATCAGATTTGTATCTTTATTTTCGCGTATATATATTTAAATATGTAATCTATAATGAATCATACGTTTTATATTTGTAATCTACGACTCATATCAGATATATAAGCACATCTTTAAATGCATTACTTAAATTAATATTTTAGTGATAAG
The DNA here is from genome assembly GCA_020976665.1 of Heortia vitessoides. Lineage (NCBI taxonomy): Eukaryota > Metazoa > Arthropoda > Insecta > Lepidoptera > Crambidae > Heortia > Heortia vitessoides. The sequence goes on from JACJUM010002543.1 coordinate 16,724,094, forward strand.
TCGAAACTTGTAAGAAATGAAGACATTGTAAATTTTAACAATTACACGAGACCTCATTCTGATATATTGAATGGGCAACAGCATTCCCGTCGCGAAGTTACGCTCTGCCAGCATGGCAAATATAGGCTAACTTCCAATTTCATACCTCTGAAAACGATCTGTCATTATTGACATTTGAGTGAAATAATACTGACAGAAGTACATAAGGAAGGTTCGGATAAATAAATTATAATAAAATAGTATGTCCTTCTATCATTTCTAATAATTACTTTAAATAATATTTAACATTCACACCACATCTCATTACTTTCACCCGACTCCGACTTAAGTCGCTTAAAGCAGTTGTGTTACAGATATCAGACAACAGAGGAATCCCAAATGTAATATTTAAATAGATACAGACACAGTAAAAACACAAATATCATGACATAAATATTAATCCTGGGTGGCGATCGAACCCACGACCCTTGGCGCGTAAGATAGGATCACCACCATCTGCGTATAGTATATCAAAAACGACAATTAAAATGTTAGATGGAATACCAAGTATATATAAATGTAACGAAATCGAATGCTTTATAAAATTAAAAAAAAACTGATTTTGAAATAAACAATACCTATTAATTCACTGTCCAAAATAAACTCTGAGCGAATACACGGAGAATCTTATTATTTGTGAGACGGACAGACGGGTCACCGCAGATAACTATAATTACAAGCAAAATGAGGTTTTGGGACCTCCGCCGTTACCTGTAATGTTAACAGCGCCTAAAATGAACAGCTATTATTATAGTTGGGGCCGAGAACCCGAGGGCCTCGGACGTGGGCACCGAAAAAACAATAAAGGAAGACAAGTCGTCAACATATTTCTAAAGTAAAGGTACTGGTTACTGAGTTGATATCAACTGTGATTAGGCTACGTTTTCATATTTAGCTCTGCATAAAAATTGACGGGCCCGATGACGCAGATGGCAGTGATCCTATCTTATCCGCCAAGGGTCGTGGGTTCGATGCCAACCCGAGACAAATATTTATTTGTATTTGTGTTTGTCCTGCATGTGGAGATCAGATGGAGGTACTATTAATCTTTTCTCGGAGATACTTTGCCAGTAAATAACGGCTACTCATATGAGAATTATTGTGTACTCACAGCTAGTATACGGTTGCACCAATTCCCAGGCGTTGTAATAGGGATTAAAAAATACCTGCGAACAAAAAAAGAATGGTTATTACTCAAACAGTGTTAGGAAATAAACGAAAATGATAAATAATTAGTCTGTGCCGTCTGGATTCAGTGTAATCTAGGACGCAAGGGAGAGCAGGCAACGATTCCTTCGTTATTTATCATTATATTTTTTAAGCCCGATGGCGCATGGTTGTAGGTTCGATTCCAGTGGATTCCACCCAGAGCAAATATTTATGTGATGCTATTTGTGTTTTTTTCTGTGTCCGGGTGTTAAATATATGCATATAAGTAGTATATTTGTGATTCCTATGTTATCTGGCGTCCGTAACATAAGTGCTTTAAGCGACTTACCACGAAGTCATCAAAGTGTGAGATCTTGTGGGATATTATTATTATTATTTCATTATTATATTACATCTGTAATCATATTAAGTCACCTTTTCTTAATCACAAAATAGCAACACATAAATATGGATGCATGTCAAGCGATTTATTTAAAAAATCTTAAATATCACTGGTCTGCCTTCTATATGACTTGATTACCTCACGTTACCCAGTAATTTGAGGTATTAAAGTCTCCTTCGTTTACCATTCAAATCGATACTTAGCAGAGTGACCTAAACTGTTAAATTCGTCGCTGTGGGGTACCGGCAGAATAGAATACTACCTCTGTTTTAAGTGTCGTAAGAAAAAATGGGGTACTGGATCTTGCAGAAGGTAGTATACATATCCTAACTGACGTAATCCTTATACAATAGAGCGGGGATAGGCAGTGGCATCGTTATCCTCATCACGAAGCTACACTCTGTGCTTGCCACCATACCAGCCCAGCGTGGCAATTAGAATCCTTGGAGAAGACCTAGGTATTATCTAATGATGATGATATATATTCCACATTAATTCTAGCACCCTATCGTCGATCACTCGAATAACAATAAGTTTAGTTTTCTATAAATTCTTTTTCTCAGAACCGTTTTTCTTACATTCTCCCCGATCAAAAGGCGGTGGAGGGTAGTACCCGCTCGCGCCTATGCCTCGGCCCAAAAATTACATATAATTTGCCCACCATTGTGAGCCATAAGCAGCGGTGATTAATGACTGAGGTCCGATCGAAACTCGGTTATTATTTTACACTTAATGCAGAATGGTGCATTCCTATTTAAGTTTGGGTAGCCGGAATCCGGAGCATTAAATTTTCGTTTGGGGTTTCTTTGAAGGCTTGTCCGATTGTGTCTATGTAATCCCTAGTACATAAGCCTGTGACTGAGTCATAGACAATGTGAAGCCGGAGCGGTGCTCTATCGGTTCTTTGGGTGACGGAGAAAATATGAATATATGTTGGCTTTATTAATTTTTGACGGGCCAAATGGCGCAGATGGTAGTGATCCTGTCTTGTGCGCCAAAGGTCTTGGATTCGATCCCCACCCAGGCCATTATTGTATGATGATATTTATATTTGTCCTGTACTTTAAGCAGCTTATCACAGAATCGGGTCAATGTTCGAGATCTTGGGGGAATTTTATTTTTTGTGATGACGTGATGCATATATTTTTTTGTAACAGATTGATATGTGAGCTTCATAGAAATCAACAAAAAATGTAAATGTGAGTTTAAACTACAAAAACGAGAGCAAACAGCGCAACGGAGTTTCAACCGCGTTAAGTTGCAGAACTTTCATATTAACTTTGCGACCCCGTTGTACCTACCCCTTTACGGGGTGAATTATCAAAAAATATTTCTAAGTGCTTACCTACATTTACTTTATAGTTTAGAGACCTCCCTCTGTACCATGTGTCGTAAGCGGCGACTAAGGCTCCAAAACCGACAGATGGCGGTATATCCATCCGAAACAGTATAGCTGAAATGCACTGGGTGGGGATGGGAAACAGCATACCCGTTACGAAAGCTATGCTCTGAGATTGCCAACCCACAAAATTACTCCTTATTGGGAAAGCTTATGTCCAGCTGTGGACAACCAATGGCTGTAAAAATGATGCAGTAGAAATCAGACACAACCATAACTGCATGTACAAATAATATGTGAACAAAATGTTCTCAACCAATGATTTTCCCCACAACCAAGAAAGCTATCACAAATAACTGGAACAAAAAAAATCAAATAACTAACCGAGCGTGATTCTATTTAAATTCTTCCATACAGCATTGAGAGGCCACACAATCCCTACTAATAAATCGACCGATTGTCTGTCAATCTAACGCAGTCATCAGACGGCTCTTAACAACTTTATTGATACCTAACCATCGTGTACGGAACCTTGATGTTCGGACTATTCCGCAATTACGCTAGGGATGTTCTCATGTCGATGTCATGGGATAACATCATTACCGTGTCATTTTTAATATTCCCTCTATGAGGACACTGACCAACACCGTCATTATCATATCACCTGTGGGACTGCTGGAGGCACCATCAACTTGCCTCGTTGACTGGTAAGAACCAATTCTCTCGCTGATCATAAAACCTATTGGATCAGGATCGGTAGCATATTAAGAGCTGCAAACATAGCCAAGACAAGACTAAAGTATAACGTGCCTCCTCAAGGATTTGAAGAGAAGGATAAAAGAAAGGTTTTGAGGTGATAATTTTTGGCTCGCTAATCTGCATACGAACAATTGCAGTGTTTGCCTCGCATATGGACTTAAAGAGAAAAATCCGGTAATGGTCATTTAATAATGTTCGATACTTGTATATTGCAAATTCGAAAGGTTATATGGACAAATCCGTTACTGAAGGTGTTTTACTGTGTCACGCATCAAAACCCTAAAGTTATTAGTACGGCAACTCTTTAGTTATTTTCTAAAATAAGTCTATAGATATTTGAGTTGCATGAAACTGATCATACATGTACCTATAATATTATAGTTCGTGCGTCAGAATAATATAAAGGCAACAATTTATAGCAATATATATGCAGACAAAGCCGCAGATACTAGCAAGTTCTTTTACAAATTTGTCTATAGGTAACAAAACTAAATAGATATTTCAAAGTGTGTGTATATATATATATATATAAACGAGCACAAAATTAAAGTTTGTGAGTATCAGTGCCGTGAGGTACCAGCTGAGTAGAATAGTACCTCCCTCTGTACCAAGTATCATATGAGGCGACTTAGGAACCGACAGATGACGGTATATATATCTGAGACAGTGTAGCTCAAATGCATAAGCTGGGGATGGGTAGCAGCATCCTTGTCGCGAAACATGCTTGCCCAGCGCGGTAATTATAGGTATAATTATCCCCCTTTCTTAGGACGGCCAATGCCAAGCAGTGGACTTCTAATGGCTATAATGATGATGATGATAATAAATGTCAACTGTACTGTTTGCATTAATAAATGTAATCATATTTTTGTATTGAGTCGCAAATCAGACGGCGCGCAAAGTACTTCAGTGACGTATCTTTTTGTCTCCTGTAAACTCTTTTTAGATATAATGACATAAATAAATTCGCACGACATCTCATACATTGACTTGATTCCGAAGGAAGTCGCTTAAAGCACTTGTATTACGGATATCACACAGGAATCACAAATATAATACATACACACATATAAAAAATATATATAGTACAAATACGAAAATTTACAATCTAAATATTTGTCCTTATTGGGGATTGAACCCATGAACTTTGTCATTCACTTTTGGTAGGACAATCAGTGTAGTATAAGTATTTTACACCAACCTAATAATTAATTATATCAAATTACAAACACTTTATCAACAATAAGAACGGACAAGCGTACGACTTTGTTATATACAATACAGAGATTAGTGAATGCAATTCTATCGGTATCTAAACAATGTCAGATTACTGCAAAATCGTGGGCCAATCGTACAAGGCAATTTACAAGCATGGCAACACTATCGATAAATTTTATCGACAAGCGGGCACCACTGACGTCAGGTCGGCAGTCCAATCTATTCTGGCAACTAATCGACGGACTAATGTGGCAATACCAACAATTTCATGCAAATTTGTGCGGCGCACACGGTTTATTGTGGCTTAATCACGCGGGGTCGCTGGTTCGACACTCGGCAAATGTTTACGGACCCTTGGCCATTGAAGTTTTGTGACCATAAATACGAGTAAGTATATATGTATGTACGTTTATCGGGTCCAATGGCGCAGCTGGTAAAGCTCCTATCTTGTGCGATAAAGGTCGTGGGTTCGTTCCCCACCCATTTATAAGACTACCAACAATTATATGATGAATATTTGAGATTTCTCTGTTGTATGATGTTCGTAACACAGATGATATAAACGAATTTTCTCGGAATTAGGACAATGTATGAGATGTTGTGTAAATAAAAAAAACCTTATCCCTTCGTGACGTATTTATGGCGTTCTAGCGATCGTTTATGTTAAGCAACTTTCTGAATGGTTGGTATTGGGATGGGTGACCCAAAACTGTTCAAGGTGTGTTAAGTGAGATTTTATTATTTCAGTAATTTTAGCCTCTTTGTATATCTGATTTAAACTTATTTATAAGATAAATATTAGAACTTGGTGTGTTATATACATATGTATTTTAATATTATAAATATGTATGATGCCTCTGTTATCTAATATCCATAACACCAGTGCTTTAAGCTTCTTATCTCTGAGTCAGGTCAGGTATAAGATGTTGTATGAATTTATTTATTTTTAATAGTTATTCGTTAATTAACAGATACATATTATTTTATTTTTTCGTGTAATAATAATATGACATACATACACATCTATTATCTAAACCTAATTAATTTTATATAAGTATAAAATTTTGTCAGTTTTTACTATTTCTCGTTATGTATATTTTTGTGTACAATAAAGAGTAAATTTCTTAGAGACACCAATTTATTTACATCAATTGTATCGATTCATTACCGATGTATCGAGCATTCACATAATAGTTATGCTTGACAAGACCAAGTAATGCTCAGCTGCCCAAGTGACCACAGTTATCTCGGATCACTTACCGCCCACTCTCTACTGTGAGACAGCCGCGACTTGGACGTTGGGCAGACCATACCTTACTTGTAAATGCTACAATACACTCATTTATTTTAAATCTAGACTTGAGAAATAATAGTGACATTGGTAATGAGGACATAATTCTTTATAGTAATAAGATTAGCCGTGAGGTACCGGCAGAAGAGAATAGTTACCTCCTGCACCAGGTGTCGTAAGAGGTAACTAAAGTGCCAGAACTAACAGATGTTGGTATATCCATCCAAAACAGTGCAGCTCAAATGCACAGGGTGGGATGGGCAGCAGCATCCGATCAGAGCCTTGCGATTGTCAATATGTTAATAAGAAAATAGGGGTTGCAAGTTTATGGAGAATCTCGTCTGTTTTAGTGTTACCAATTTCAAAATTACGGTTACTTTCATACTACTACTAAGACACATTTTCGATTGTCCCAGCAATCAGCTTATCCGGTGTCTCGAACGAAGCTCAAATCGTGAGTAGTCGATCGCGACTACGGGTGAGTGACGTCACAGCTCCAGTACCTCTCTGGACAAGTGGCAGTTGTCTTCGGTCCACGCGGTACTAATCGTTAATAGTAATGGTCCCTGGTCCATCGGTAAGACCTGTCGCATCTGGTACTAAGCTTGGTGATGGGTGAACGCCACAAACAAAACAAGCAGTTCTCCCCATTGGGGATAAAGGTTCGTGTCCCGTTTTGTTAAAACTCCCACATTCACGGTATAAAGAACGTGTACTTGGTCTTGGACGAGGTCGGGACGGATGTCAAGTCATCTATATAAAACTAGGTAATACATCCAGTTGTCCTCTTATCGCTATATTCATATGTTTATGATAAAAAAGTATTGCGACTGTAAATTGTAATATTAACTATCCTATCTCAAGTCATATATCTATATATTTTTCATCATTATCATACCAACTATCAGAAGTCCATGTTGGACATTCCCCAAGGAAGGGGGAATTTAATTTAAGGCTCGTGATTGCTGCACAGGGCAAGCATATTGACAATCGCAGAGCGCAGCTTTTGCGACGAGAATGCTGCTGCCCATCCCCGTCTTGTGCATTTGTGCTGCACTGCTACAGATATACCGGCATCGGTTCGGGTACCTTAGTCGCCCTTTACGATACCTGGTACAAGTGGAGGTACTGCTCTTAAATTCTTATATATAGAAGCGATAATTAATGTAATTGAATGTATGAAAATAGAATACAGTTTGTTTATGGTGTGAAGTAAACAGATTAGTACTGATTGGATTTTGTGTTGTGTATTTTCGCCCACTAGCTACTGTTAGCTAACTTACAGTTTGTGCTTGCAACATTAAGAATATTAATATTAGCTAACAAGCTAAGCATTAAGGTACACATATAAATTATTTAGTTTTGAGAACTGTTAGCTCTTTGCGGGTTGTTTAACTAACAATTGTATTTGCTTTAGGTTAGTTTTCTTTGCTTGAAAAACATTTACAAGGTCGATACTTCGTGTCAATTTAATAATGATATCATTAGAATTCATACAAAGTCCGTTTGCATTGGTACCTCACTCTCACCTATTTCTACCGAATGTGTTCGAATTGCTATATACCGGTTGAAGGGTGAGGGAGGCAGTAAATTACTGGGTAATATGACATAATATCCTCATAACACAAGGTTAGCAAGGCGTTAGGGATATCCTTGTGATATTACGAGCGTTTATAGGCTGCAGGTATACTCGCTTGTCGACCTAATCTAATAAAAAGAAAGCAATATTTTCTTATGTTGACTACTATCATAATAGAACTAAAATTTTAACGACTTTAAAAGGCAGTTTTCCTATCCAAGATATATATTATCTTGTCTTACATTGTTTCAATAACAAAGAGAATTGGTCACCCTGCAACTCCAAAACATCGCAAACACCCAACAAAAATATATAGCCATAGCAAAATATAAATTACCGCACCGTAATAGAGTTTAAAATAGATACAAACGCTTGTTTGTCACGTTAACTGGATATGATAATCCAAATTATGATGTCAGTACTCGCTGTGGAGTTCTAGAATATTGTTCGATTGGAAATTTCGCACTGCAAGAAGTTTGTTGCAAAGTTTATATTGAAACAGGATAATTTGAACCCAGTAAAATTCTAATCAATCCAAAATATATACACATACCTAGTAATATATTTATATATTTTATTGGATAAAAAAGCATACAATCCGCGTGATAGTAAGCTTCACTGCAGTCTAAATAAGCTCGTAGACAAGGATAGCACTAGCGCGTTGCCAACCTCGTGACTTGAAGATATTATTTCACATTCTCCAGTAACTTCCCTGCCAACCTTACCCTTCGTGGTTGTATTATATTAAGACAGAATAATTTGCTCAATCCCGGATATTTAAACCCTGTGAATATATATATATATATATATATATATATTCTATATTATTATAGGACGTTGCCAACCTTGACTCTACTAACAGGAACACAACAATTCGCACACTGCTATTTGGCAGTAGAAATAGGTGAGAATGAGATACCAATGCAGTCAATCTTTGTATGAGATCTTCTATATATAGATGGTCATGTGAAACTAAATAAATTAATAGATACAACGTTTTAATAGATACACCATCAATTTTAAACTTAATGACTAGTGAATAGACTTGATTATTAATTAAATATATGGCCGTGTGTACAATAGGCATCAAAAGAAAACGCACGGTTTGATACCTTGCCATAGTAAACTACAACCCCATGTTTACTAATTTATTAGTACCTTACTGTGACAAATTTATTACATGCTTACCTGCTTATAAATTATATAAAATAATCCGTATTTCTCTACAAAATTATGTATTTATTATACATATAAACCTTTCTCTTGAATTATTCTATCTATTATAAAAAACCGCATCGAAATTCGTTGCGTAGTTTTAAAGATTTAGGGATAAGTATAGACAGACAGCGAAATCTGACTTTGTTTTATATTATATAGTAATTGCCACATTACAATATTTAAGCTTATCGAATTATTGGATTTATAATGCTATTTACACATACAAAAAATAACAGCATCAATCATTAAGTTATATGAAAACTCAATGAGTCCTCTATGGTCTCAGTAGTTCAAGGGTCTGAGCATTGGATATGTCCAAATTAATCGCAGCTTCGAATTCAAGTGGACCTGGTTGATTATTAAAACTTACCAGAACTTAGATACTCCCCAGATATACCGTAACTAATTCAGAATGATACACAGTGATATATACACACGTGTACTAGACTGGTCAGTCTTCACAAAGAGATTCGAGTCGCTCCCCATAATTTTGCATTGAGCGGACCGTTCAAGGCACTACATTCCTATTGTTTTACTTGTCCGCAATCTGACATGGTTAGTTAAGCCAAAAGCTAGTGTAGAAACACTAGCTTTTGGCTTTATATCGTGCAAACAGATTATAAAAAAAAACACTTAAATATAATCTATGGTCTGATCTAAGAGATTCATAGAGAAGAATGACACTGGCAGACATAATTTTAAAATTATGTGAATTTTAGTATGTATTAATTAATTGATAGAGAATGCATTCGATGTCTTAGAAATATACCATTAATATATAGCTTAACATAAATATATCCACCGTGAGGTACCGGACAGAAGTAGAATAGTACCTCCCCATGTACGAGGTATCGAAAGAGGCGAATGAGGTACTAGAATCGATAGATGGCGGTACATCCATCCGAGATAGTGTCGCTCAAATTCATAGGGCGGGGATGGCTAGCAGCATCTTCATCGCAATTATGGACAAAGTTCCTCCTTTCTTGGGAATGCCTATGTCCAACAGTAGACTTTATTCGGTTTGACGATGATGATGTATGCAAATATCATAAAGAGCAAGAAGCTGGAAATACGCTATATACTTGTGATATTACGAGCGTCTATAGGCTGCAGTGACGCTTACCAAGCGGAAGAAAAAAAACCAAGTAAATCACAACAATACATTTTACAATCGAGTTCCTCCAAGTCAGACGGCCCTTCAGTTACGCAATGTTATCTCTCAGTCTAAAAAGCACTAATATATTCCCATCGCAGACTTCAAACGCAGTTATTAATAAGAGGAAACAACGCGTAACAAATGAAGGAGCACGGATCGTGCGTAGCGTATAAGACGACCATTTGTTGTATAATACAGCATAATAAAAGAGAAGTATCTGTGTACGATACCTTAGGATTGGCATCCATCTCCTGGCGGGGATAAATACGCGGGCCGCAACTAGCTAGGGCGTCCGAAGTAAAAACGGGTCCGCGGTACGGGAAGAGGCAAACGCCGTTCTCATACTGTGTCCGATTTAGAGCCGCCCGAAAGCTGTTTGTTAGTGTTCTGAATTAGCAGAGCTCCTCCGGTTTCACCTGCTTTCAGCGTGATCTTATATAACCTATAACAATTCTATAGCCTACAACAAGAGATCAATGTGACGTTATAGTTGATGGTGTGTCAACAATAAAGAAACTTCCAAAAGTCAATTGGCAAAAAAGTTTATTTCTTTTCTTTATTATATTCTCCTTGTTTAATAATCTGAATGCGACCAGTCATCGATCTTCTTTTGTTTAAAAATAGACCATAATCATGTAAAGCAATTCATTTATAACTAATGTTACAACAATTCACGAGCCCGATGGCGCAGATAGAAGTGATCTTATCTTATTCGCCAAGGGTCGTATGTTCGATCCCCACTCAGGACAAATATGCATATGATGGTATTTGTGTTTGTTCTACGCCTGGGCGTCAAAAACATGTATTGTATTCAAGTATTATATTTGTGATTCTTCTGATGTCTGATGTCTGTAGCACAAGCGACTTCGCTTAGAGTCAGGTCTGTCTGATTATTATCTTATAAAAGCTGTTCAACTGCAGCCATCATTGAATCTGGTTATATAATGAGTCGAGATTTGAGCTAATTTGAGCTAAACCTCCCTGAGAAACAGGGATGCGTATGCCCATAATTGCCGCACCGGGCAAACGTGTTATCAATCGCAAAGGGCAGTTTTACGACGAAGATGCTGCTGCCTATATGCATTTGAGCAACCGGTACCGGTATCTTAGTTGCGTCTTACGTCACTAGTTTTAAGAGGTACTTTTCTACTACATAGATGTATGTACCTAATATGTGTGATCATACAATTCTTAGTTGATACAATCGGATCGAGCTTCTAAATGATCGTCGCGTGGTTACATATGTATGGAAATGTTCAGTATGCAGCAATACTTCTTAACAGCAAGCAATTTAACGATTGCGAAATAAACCTGTTAAATAATGCAACGTGCATTCCACAGTTGGTACTTCAACAGACATATTATGTACAATTTATATACCTACCTATACGTGCTATATATTTATGTATTTCACAAACAAAGCAACGTATTAGAAAACATTATATTTCAGAGCTGTTGTCAGATATGGAACGTAAAAAAAATAGTCTCATCTTTTAGTTTTCTTCTAATGCAGACGACTTTTGACCATACCAGGTACACCTCATACAAAGATACATTGCGTACATACTTAATTTTCAACTTAACTATTTACGACAACTCGAAACTCGCTCGAGTCCAGCATCAGGCTCTTCTAGATGCACTAGATTAGACCTGACCGTATCTCGTTAGGGTCCCGGAGTCTTTTTTGCGTCGTCCCTCAATCACGGGCGCCCACGCCGCGATGTTAATTAAAATAAATTACTGGGCCCCTATAGATGGCGCTGATGCCAGCCTGATCTGATTTTGAAGGAATTCCCATCAATTTGTGTAAAATATGTTTCAGCAAGTATACATGAATTGAAGGTATACTCTCTGTTTTTTAGTATGGAGTTGAAGAATAATATGAAATAAATAAAGTTCAAATATTGGAAGTCATCAGCGTAAACATCCTTGATGTAGCTACGAAAATAATAATCGTAGCAATAATAATACTTAATGCACTTGTATTGCAGACATCAGACAACAAAGGAAATACAAATAGAATTCTTCAACATACTGTATATATTACACATTTAAGCGACATATCTTAGTCAGATCAATGTATGAGATGTTGTTTGAACTTAGTTATTAAGTACCTTATCACATCAGCTTGCAGTGAGGTACCAACAATGAAAAATAGTACCTCCCTCTGTACCAGGTGACGTAAAAGGCGATTGAGGTGCCGGATCGGAAAGTGGCGGTATATCAACCCGAAATAGAGTAGCTCAAATGCATAAGGACGGAGATGGACATCACCATCCCCGTTGCCAAGCTACGCTCTGCGGTTGCCAAAACGCCTACCCAGCGCAAAAATAATGGGCAAATTCCCCCTTTCACTGGGAATAAATGATTGGATCAACTTCCTGAAGATTATATATCCAACTTTAGCTAACTGAAAGCATGGTTCATTTTTTTTTCAAAAACACAATCATTACTGGCACTCGAACTTTTAGACATAAACAAACATATTTTACAACAGATTGACACGCCGGCCATTAGTTTCTTACTCTTTTAAAGGTTTGTCAAAATGGTGCCACTAAGAAAGTCATTTTCTCGCTAGCTTTCCTTCCCCGCCTCTGAGTAGACTTGATTTTTTTTTTTTGGCATTAAAAGTAGCCTTTTGTTATTTTGTAAACTTAAACCTAACTTATGCCAAATTTATTTGAAATCGGTTTCTTGAATTCTTTTAATATTTGTGAATTATTAGTACATTTACTTTATTGAATAGAATCATGTGGTAATTAGTTAACAATAAAAAAAACTTGAGAATTTATAATAAATACAAGAGATCGAATTCATGACACAGACTTGTGACGTCACAAGTCAGAACTTTCATTAAAAATATACTATCTGGTCTCTCCATTTAAATTTTAAATCAATTTCAAATCTATTGCTTTGTGTTTTTGCCTGCTTTATCTGATTTTGAAGGATTTTTTAGGGATAATGTATATACTACATATAAACTACATATGATGTATTACATATACATCATTGTAGGATGTATGTACATATGAAGATTTAAATTTGTAAACTACACAGTTTTAGTTAAGTAGTTTCCATTCCCGTAAGAATATCAAATGTCTAAGTTACTCCGTATAACATCAGCAATCTAGCAGTGAAAATCCCATGAAAATCGGTCCAGCCTTTTCAGAGAAAATCTGAAACAAACAGACAGAAAGACCAAAATGTTTAAAATTAAGAAATGCAAGTACCGTATACACTATCATATGCATTTAGTGATAACCTGTTAACTTGGAATTACAAACAACCAATTCAATTTTATTAATGTGTCTGTAAAATTCCATAATGAAGCTGCAAAATAACTCATTGTCAAATGTCCCATTGTGATCTGAAAATACCTACAAATGACGTCACCGTCTCCAACTCAAACAATTTCTAACAAACAAATAAGAACATCAAATAATTCATCGGCCCGCGCATTCGCAAACGCAACAATTTGCGTGCGCGCGCGCAAATAAATAAAGAGCGAGCTAGCAATATTTATGACGTTACGCTATCTCGCTCATCATCGGCCTGGGTAATAAGGCTTCTAAGCTTAAACCTTTTGTACTCAGACTTCGAAGTAATGCACGTTTTGGATCGACGTCAGAATCTGAACTGAAACATTTTTGGAAATAGGTGGTTTTTATACGTAATACTAGCAGTCCTCCGCGGTTTTACCTGCAAGAAGTTAAGAACTTTTGCACTAACTTTGCAATCCCCTTTACCCTTAAGGGATCATTTTTGAAATAATATTTCTACGTGTACCATAAAGAACCTTTACACTGAATTTCATCCGAATAACTAAAAATAGCTAAGTTTCTTACAAACTATGTACCTCCGTTTTACACCTGTAGGGGGTGAATTTTCGAAAATCCGTTCTTAAATTGATTTGAGCTGATTCTAATGTATTTTTTTTTTATCATTCATTGCATTAAACATAGTAAGTAATATAATAAATACTTATATTATGTATTTATCTCTCACGCCATCACTACCGAAGGAATCCAATGAAACTTCACAATTGAGATACACCTTATACAAAGATTGACGGCATATGCACATACTTGATGGTCTCACCTATTTCTACCGCCAAGTAGCAGTATTAGTACTGCTATGTTCCGGTTTTAAGGGTGAAAGAGGCAGTGAAGTTACTGAGTTGGCCACGCAATAGTGATATCCTTGTGATATGTGTCTCTAAAGCTGCAGAGAAACTTATTATCACGTAGACTGTAAGTAGCTTAAAGCACTTGTGTTCGAATATCAGACAGTAGAGCAGGTATCAATACAATACTTAGATTACATATAAATAACACCCAGACACAGAACAAATACAAATATTCGTCATATATATATAAGCTCTGGGTGGGGATCGAACCCACGACCTGAACGTTTTCAAGTCATTACATGTGTAGTTTAATTATGAAACTTTACAATTATATAGCTAAATATACGCTGTCTTTTTTTAAGATATATACGCAGAAGAAGACGCGGTCAGCCGCCAGTTTTCACTTGGATTTATATACTTATGTTTATAAATTTAAATGTACTGTAATGTAATGTTTTTATGTAATATAAAGGTAAATGGTAAAAAAAACATTTACTTCAAAAATATAGTGATACAAAAACACAGAAACAACAACTAGCCAAGTAATGCCAAAAAGTCTATTTAGATATATTTTCGACCACATTTACGGTATGTATGTTTAGTATGGACCACCACAACGGCTGTGTATTAAACAAAAGCAAAACCCGATGATTAGCATGGCTTTCCATTTCGTTCGGCATCGCAAAAAAAACACCCCATCCTCTTAGCTCTTGTCGATATTTACATATCTAGCGTAGGCATAGCCGGGCGGGCAGTTAGTATGTATACTCAAACCAATTAAATCCTTATTTTTATTATTACAAGGTTCAAATTTCGATGGACTCTTAGTGAAAAAGTTAGTTTTATTGGGTTAAGCGATAATGGTCCATCAATGTTTACTGTTAAGGTTCAAATTTGTGTTTTTGTGTACGTGTATATATTCATGGTAGTTGAACAAATCTCGCGAAGTAGCGCCTGTCAGCTTTGAAATAAACAGATTTTTGTTCTTAACATGTTGTATTTTGTGCTCTAGGGTCGAGGTGATTTTTGCACGAATTTAATTTTCAAAATTTATTTAGTTATATACTAGTTATAATTTTTTTTATATATTTAAATATTGATATTTTTAAAGATAAAAACCAAACGGAAATAAATCAGTACGTTGCAGGTCTTCTACGAACCGGTGGTATGATTTGATTGTATTGGACTGATAATAATATGTGATCAACTCCCGACTCAAACATGAGATGAGCAAAATATATCCTAACAAATAAATACCTAGATTGAGGAAATTGTATAAAACACAGAAAAGGTATTCCTAAAATGTAAAGAATAGACTTTAAATTATATTTATTTAATCATACGCTGTCACTTTTTATTTGTTTTGTTGGTAACACTTTAACTCAAAATACATTAGATACATTTAAATTAATTAACATTAGCCTCGTTATTATTTAAATAAAAATTAAAGATCGCTACCTGAAACGGAAATACGAACACAGCATTTGTATTTTAGTGAGTTCATAACAAAAATACTCAGAAATTACTTAACTAATTTCAATAACTTGTTAATGAGTTAAAATTTACTTTTTCAGCAAGTGACATAGGTAACACATTCTCACCATTATCACCACATCGTCACGCTGCTAGTATTTCAGCTTAGTTGGCGTTTCATATAAATTGGCATGTTACCGTTTGCAAGCGACTTTAAATCTATACTAATATTATAAAGCTGAAAGGTTTGTTTGTTTGTTTTAACGAGCTAATCTCAGGAACCGCTTGTCCGATATAAAAATTATTTTAGCGTTAGACAGTCCATTCATCAAAGAACGGTACTATACCCCCCAGAAGTCTCTATTCTAAGCGAACAAAGTCGCTGGCACTGCTAGTTAAGACTATAAATGGTTTACGTTTGTAGACTCAAGTGGATATCGGGGATTTCTTGGTCTAAGTACGTAAATACAAAGCAAATCTAAAATAAACCACCATATTTGTTCGGACTATTTACACTAAACGCATTTGAAACATAAAAAGTTAACATGCCCATAAAGTTTGATGGAATTCCAATTTTATCGGTTTGATTTCAATTAATTCTAAAATGTAACGACATGAATTAGTATCGTGGTAATTACACGCGTGTTACTATACAATTGGCAATTTAAAACTAATGTACGTGTTTCTAATATTAGTTACATACAATAGTTGTTGTTTTATTTATAACACTCGCCGTAAGGTACCGGCAGAGTAGAATAGTACCTTCCCATGTACCGGGTGTCGTAAGAGGCGACTGAGATACCTGAACCGACATGTGGCGTCATATCCACCCGAAACAGTGTAGCTCAAATGCAACAGGGCGGTTTGCGATTACCACCAATTATGGGCAAGTTGACATGGTGATGATGATATATGTATATGATGAATGATATATGTGATGATGATATAGGTTTTTAATGCTGGCATAGTGGTGATGATAAATATGCTTGATCGTGAACAAAGTCGTATTCTCAAAGCTAGTATTACAAAATCACTGAACGTTCCCTCCCACTGTCTCAGCCTTTATAATAAAAAGCAACTTTATAGCGCGCAGCTACAATTTTGTTCTATACAAGACTGCACAAGACCAAACCGAGGAGCGAGCACCAAAAGGGGATTCATTAAGGAAAACAAACGGCCTTTAATTGCCATCATAATCTACGCCGCCAATTACTGATTCTTAATCGATTTAATTCCCATCGAGTATATGCTCTCGATTCTATTCACAATCGGTAGTAAATATCGGCGGGACTATAAATACAGGCAATCAGAGGGAGATAGAGCACGCGTGCCGAATTGTGGTGCATGTGAGCTGAGGTTTTAGGAGAATCACGATCTTAGGATTTATTTTTGATATTTTTCTTACATCGTTAAAATATATATCAAATGTTGTTTATGTTTCACTTTAAATCGTCTCCCTAAGGAAATCTTTCCTGTTTTCAAAAGTGAACCTCTTGTCCAGGCCTACCCATGTGTCAAATTTCATCATATTCATAAGCCGTGAAAGACAGATAGACACACATACAGATATTAGCATAATTATAATATTAAAACGATTTTTTATAAAATTTGTTATTTATAATTTTAACTTTGATTCGACATTATTTATTTAAAAACTTAATGTAATTTAAAATAAAAATATGGATTTATTAGAAATAAATAAAGAAAAATATTCGGTATGGTCTTCAATTTTTCCAACAAAAGACATCAACGAGTTCTCCGTCATATGCACTAATCACTTTCATAGTGATCTGTTTACCTACTTAAATTCTTACCTTATTTCAAATAAACTATTAGAATACAAAAATAATGTAATTATAATTTGCTCGATTCGTTACATAACATAAATGTTTCTACTTACGCTAAGCTTTCTTGCAGCCAATTCCGAAAAATGCAGTACAAGTATAAAATTAATTGAAGAGTGTCTAAATCCGAAAAAGTATGTTATTATTACATAAACGCATATGACATTGGAAATTAACAAGGAAAGCAATTTGTCATATAAGTATAATTTTGTAATAATTAAAGTATTTATCAAATAGACATTATTTTGATTTTAAACTTTTATTTATTTATTCCAATAATGAACTTACCATGTTTCATTTTACATATATCCACTAATTAATTGCTAAGCAAAAATGGTATTTTTCTATTGATACTTACACTATGGTAACGTTTAACGTAATTTTTCAATTATAATAATATATTTACTATCTTACTGTTCAAAAGAAAACCTCAATCAAAACAGCAGCAAAATCAAATTAATTGAGGAACGATGAATATCATGCCGTGGGGTATCACCCGAGTAGAATACATCGCCATTTAACAGATATCACAAAAGGCTACTGTAATATCGAAACCGATAGATGGCGGTATTATCACCATTATACCAGCCATTGAAAGTCCACTGCTGGACGTAAGCCTCCCCAAGAAAAAGGAAATTTTGCCCAAAACCGCCGCGCTGGGCAAACGTGTTGGCAAACTCAGAGCACAGCTTTCGCGACGCGAATATATCCATCCAAAACTGCACACATGCACACAGCGTGGATCGGCAGCAGCATCCCCGTCACAAGAGCTATGCTCTGCAATTGCCAATACGCTTGCCCACCTCGGCAATAATAGGCCAAATGCCCTCCTTTTGGGGAGGCCTATATCCAACAGTGGACTTCCAATGGCTGATATAATGATGGCGATGATCCTCATTTACATAGATACCTGGTTATTTATTTTTTAACACTACATACTGTCATCGACACAGTCAACCGCTATTAATACTCGCTCGTATATAAATAAATGCTACAAGTCACACATAATACATAGCAATTATCCAATAGGTATGCTAATCCACGCTCTAGATATCTAGTAAATTATTAATTCTAGACCGCCAAGTGATCGTTAAAGTTAGATCTGTGTGAACGGTGTTGTCGACGCCAGGTGTTAGTTTATCAGCCATTTTGAATTCTATTGACTTATATTATAGTTGTAATATATATATATATATGTCTATATATACATATTATATACCATACACATAAGGATTTATTACTGTGGAGTCGGTACCAACAGATGGTGGTATATAAATCCGAAAAGGCATGGCTCCAATGCAATAGGTTATACAATTATTTAATTCAAATAACATTTCCTAAATTGACATGACTCCGTGATAAAGCGTCGGTGTTCCAAATATCACAAAAGAGAGGAATAACAAATATAATACTTAAACATAACTACCAGACACTGAACAAACACAAATGTTCATTAAATATATGTTTGTTCTCGATATGTTTCGGATGGAGATACCGTCCTGGACAGTTGACGGTATATCCATTCGAAACAGTGCAGCTCAAATGCACAGGGCGGGTATGAGCAGCAGCATCCCCGGCACAAAAGTTGCGCTCTGCATTTGCCAACACGTTTGCCCAGTATGGCAATTATGGGTATAATTCCTCCTTTCTTTGGGAGGTATATGTCCTGCAGAAGACTTGCAATGGCTGATATGATTACAATAATATTTGTACAAAAAAGGACTTATCAGCAAATCTAAAGTGTGATATTTTGATTTTCTCTCTAGTTCTTGTAAAACAGACAGTCAAATAACTTTTAATTAAATTAGTATGACTGAAGAAAGATTTTGGACGCGTTTCAGCCGCATCCAAATTTGAGTCATAAGTTGATGACAAGTTAGTCCATTATACAATATTTCCTAACATCTTTTCATCGATCAATAAAAAAATTAAAAGTCAAATATAACGCGTTTTAAAACCGTTGAAAGATTAGTTTTATTTTGTCTATTACAGTTTTGAATCAAAAATATCTTCCCACGAAAATATTATTAATGAAAATATAAACATTTTCAATAGTTATGTCTAAGTATGTTTCTCTAATCAATATAAATCAGTAAGCTTTATATAAGTTTATTAACAACTCTGTAAATATTTTTAAGTATCCTTTCGTTTTCTCAAGACATTGAGCTGTAGCTGTTAAAATCAGTAATTCAAACGGACAGACAAATTTACAATCGCTATTTAATATTAATAAATGACTTGCCGCATTTATCTCGCACAAGAATCATTGTCTAAACTATAAAATTAAATCCAGGAATTTGTCGTAAACAATTGTTGTCTAAATCAAATTTTGCAAGGCTTTAAATTATCACCGCAATATTTCTTGGTTGGATCTATATAATGAACAAATAGCAGAGCGCTAATGATTCAGTTTTGTTTGAAATCTTTTTGTCTTGCATAAAAAGGTGGGTTACCCAAACCTACCCCCACCCCACGAATAAGGCAAAACATAGTGCGCCAAGGTTCGATCCCCACTCAGGACAAATATTTATATGATGAGTTTGTGTTTGTTCCGTGTCTGGGTCGTAAATATATGTATTTAAATAGAATATTTGTAATTCCTCTAATGCATGACGTCCGTAACACAAGTGTTTTAAGCGACTTATCAATGTGTAAGATGTTAAGGGAATTTATTATTTAATATATATTATATATATATTAAATATCTATTTTCTCTTAATTAATAATACACCTAAAATGGTCAAACTCTTACAAGCAAAAGGTTACGGCTTTTTTAACATACATTAGGTGAACCTCATACAAAGGTCGTCTGCTTTGGTAACTCACTCTCACATATGTTTACTGCCAAATGAAGTACAGAAGCGAAATCACTAGGTAATGTAACATAAAGTCTTCGACGTTTACTATCTCAAGGACTGCATGCACTGCATTGTCATCATGCACTGCATTGTCGACTATTGATATAAAATAAAATCTCCTATCGCAGATAGGGCTTTCTCTGTCAAACCGACCAAAATAAACGGGCCTTCATCATCATATCGGCCATTGGACGACCACTGCTGGACATAGGCCTTCCCAAAAAAAGCTGACCCCTCGGATTCGAGCTACACTGTTTTGGGGTATATCGCATCAAAGAGAGGAACTATTGCACTCAGTCGGTACCTGCAGCATTTATTTTTATTCGGATTGCATATGATTTTGATTGCGCCTTTCTGCACTTCTTCTTCATGTTTATAAATTTTATTTTGCACTAAGCCCCGCGATAAAATGCGAGTCGCCGGTTTCTCTCCACGCATTAATAAGCAGAAAGAACTTTAAACTTGAAACGCACTTAGCTAAACCACAAGCTGCGCTCTTATAATCCCACAATAGTGTAACTATTAATTTAAGTAATTTTATTACTTAAAACTAAACGTCGCTATAAAAACATGCAGTTAAAGTTCGGGTCATTACTTTTCTATATTTACTATCTCTCTAATTTATTTAATTGGACTATCCGCAGTTATTGACGAGGTGGCGTGGCGCGGGCTCGGTGCTGCCGGTGTCGGTGTCGATTCCCGGACAAGACAATTTAGTTGGAGTACTTACTAGTAAAACTGTCTCGGTGCAGTTGTTCACCAACTTCAAGTAACCTGCTTTAAATAATCTTAAGCTGAGACATATTGACGTATTGTTAGGCGGGTTCATATATCGTTAATATTATCAAGATTACTTTTTTTATTGTGCATTTGAGCTGCATTGTTTCGGATGGATATACTGCCATCTATTGGTTCTGGCACCTTAGTCACCTCTTACGACACCTCGTGCAGTAAGAGGAACTATTCTACTCTGCCGGTACAGCCAGATGTATGAAGGCTTATATTTTCACTTGCAATTTATTTATTTGCGAATTATTATTTTGCATTTTCGAAACTAAATCATAATACTCACGACATAAGTATAATATTCCGCTGATTACAAAAATATTGTTCAATTTAAAATCAATACAAAAGTTCTCATTTTTCATAAGGTGCGATCATGCAAAACAAGAAGTCAATCCGAGAAGTATCGATAAACGCACAACTCGCTATAATCGAATAACTATCGATTTGCTCTTGAACAATCGCTTTATTGAAATCGACCAGATTAAACAGAATTTTGTGGCGATTAACTTCACTTGGAAACCTTCACAGCAATTTCCACTTAAAGTTGAATTACAAATAAAGTTGAATATCGTGTGATTTTATTTCTTACCGAATAGGATTTGCAACGGATATTGAAGACTTTATTGCGTGGACGTTAAAGTTCAAAATAAACGAGTTATGTCAAAGCAAATGATTCGAGTAATGCTATTGTGGATTCGTGCAGGTTCTGCTTATTACAGACCAATTTGGTATGACCTATGATATTGTTATACAATATATCGTAGATTTAAAACGTGAGAAAATAGTTTTTGTAACACCCACTCACTGTATCGAACGCATCAAAGTTATTGCTAATATAATTTTATTGTTATACATATATATATATTACATCTTAGTATCGATTCCTATGTGGCAATTACGCCTGTGAGGTATCGACTGAGTAGAATACTACCTCTCCCTATTGGTGTCGTAGAAGCGACTGAGGTACCGGCGCTCACAAATGGCGGTATATTCATCCGAAGCAGTGTATCTAATATGTAACAGGTCGGGAATGGGCAGCAGCATTCTCGTCGCGGAGCTACGCTCTACCACGCTTGCTCAGCTGTGTCTGGGTGTTAATTGTATGTATTTAAGTAGTATATTTGTAATTCCTCTGTTGTCTAATGTCCGTAACACAAATGTTTTCAGCGATTTATCATGGAGTCATGAGATGTGGGAATTTATAATAAAAGTAATATATATATAATGATAAAGCTAATTTACTTGAGTAGAGCTATCCGCCAGTCAAATTTTCATTAAAATTGGTCCAGCCTTTTGGGAGTTAACCTCAAACAGATAATGCAAACTTTTGAAAATTTATTTTATAAGTACCGCACGTACTTTCATATTTAAATCAAATAATTTTGGTATATCAACTTTAGTTATACTCGTATGTAGATATAAAAAAAAATCGTCACGCACCGAGACTCAGAACAAATACAAATATTCTTCATATAAAAGTTTGTCCTGGGCGGGGATCGAACCAACGACTCTTAACACACAAGATAGGATCACTACCATCTACGCCATCGAACCTATCAAAAGCGTGCAATCACTGCATAGAACGAACTGACCTTGTTAACAAACACGGTAAGGTAAAATCAGGCCAAGACTAAGTCGTGAAAGAAAACTCTAATAAAGTTATTAGCAGAACGGAAGTAACTAAAAGTGCTTTCACCGCAAAAAATAACGCGGCGCAAAGACTTCGGTCACGACCATCGCTCGTCCCTGATCACGATCAGACTGTCACTATCGATGACCCTTATATCAGTCAGGAGTTGCCAACCTTCGGTAAACTTAATGGTGAACATCTCATACTGCACATACGGAAAAGAAGAGAAAAACCCTGCAGATGGAAGGAGGGGGAAGTAAATGGTCTTTTTCATTCTGTTAAAACCAGTCAGTAGTTGACAACCTTCGCAGGAAACAATGGTGCGTATCTCCCTAGATATAGATAGGAATATGAGTCTAGATTAGAAAAGCTCTGCTGATCGATAAAGGGAATGGCGAAAGGCATTATTCGTATACTTAATATCAGCCAGAAGTTGACAACCATCCCGGGAAACTTAATATAAACAACAGGGTAATTGGCCTTGCTTAAGGCCAATGGCCTTCATCATTTTTAAAGTAGCCTGGAAGAATTTAGTTTCTTTCCATCAATATTGAATGAAATCGAAAGTATCAGTAGAAATTAATATCATTTTCACTGGGGAGGGATAGTGATTGCGAAAGGCCATCATTTTCAAGGATGCCCAAAAGCAGACGTTACAGTACTTACTGTATTTTCAAACTTACTCGCGACAGACGTTCTTTAGAACCGCCCGCGATAAAGACAGGAGTTCTTAAAGATCCACATCACCAGCAAGAAGTCAGCGTAGAATGATTGGACAATAGAGGCACAAGTCTGGACCTACCAGCGTGATAGAACGTACAGAGCCAACTTAATGCTCTCAAATCCATATACAGCGTTCATTGTCAAAAGGACATCGACCCCTTCATGGCATCACGGCGACTCATAAAACCTAAATATGTTTTATTCAAGAGGCATTGCTTTCAGTAGGTTTGAATGGAAGTAAACTTTTAGCCACAAAGGTCATATGGCGCAAGACTACATGAACATTTTACTGCTAGCACTGGGCGGAATTTAAAAATAAATATCCATTGTCACCTAGTACGTAAAAAATAAGTGGTATATTCATTTATATTGCGAACCTGAAAATTTGTAACTACAATAATAATGATCATAAGATTTTATTACTACTTCTATCCCAACTTTGCTAGAGTTAGACCTCATACAAAGGTAGTAAAGGTTAGTACCTCTGACTCTTACCTCCGCAAAACAACAGTGTTTGCATTGCAGTTTGAAACGTGACAGAGACAGTGAAATTACGAAGTGCATGTGCATAGTAACTTCAGTTCATAAGGTTGGCGATACGCTAGTGATATCTTTGTGATGACCTCACAGTGTTGTAAGTCATTGGACTACTAAATACCCTTAAACAGGTCTACTTCAAAATTAACCAGCCACCACCAGACGAAAACCAAATTTACAGCAGGTCCATTAAGATAGCCACTAGAAAAAAACCTGCAAGAAAAACTGGTGGTTGAAACACCTAACTGTTAGTGTTATTCCAATAATGCACGAAGGCACAATCGGAAATCCAGTAGATTATTTATAGATAGACGGATAAGCAGTCGCAGTTGTCCACCATCAAAATAAATATACTTATACAAACTTTTAAAGCTTATCGCGACACACGGACGCAAGTACAAAATCTAATCAAATCCACCACTGAAAGTTTTTCCTTGTATTTTATCAATAAAACAAGCTAACCTCAATCAATATCAAAGGTCAATCAGTTTCTCAATCGAACGGCTTGTTGTTAATTACTGCCATGATAACAGGTTGAGTACCCCTGCGGGGTCAGATGGTGCCCCGATAGTCGCCTATCGGAGGCGGGCGGTATCTTCAGTCGTTAATTATCCCCGGCACCTGTGTCGTTACGAATATTTACAGCTGCAAAAACTTCACTAATATTAATAATGCTAATTAATACCTCACTTCTACGTATTTCGGTTTGAAGTGTAAAGAGGCAGTGAAATATAAAAACTAAAAGTAGAATCCATACAAAGGTCATCTACATTAATACCTCACTTCTACGTATTTTTACCGCCAAATAGCAGTGTTCGCATTCCGGTTTGAGAGTGTGAAGAGGCAGTGAAATAATAAAATACTGGAGGTAGAATCCATAGAAAGGTCATCTACATTGATACCTCACTTCTACGTATTTCTACCGCCAAATAGCAGTGTTCGTATTTTGGTTCGAAGTGTAAAAAGGCAGTGAAATTAAAAAATGCTAGAAGTAGAAATCGTACAAAGGTCATCTACATTAATACCTCACTTCTACGTATTTCTACCGCCAAATAGCAGTGTTCACATTCTGGTTTAAAGTGTGAAGAGGCAGTGAAATTACTAGGTAATGTGACATAATATCTTCAAGTAACCACGTGCTAGACGTTTACTATCACACAGACCGTATGCGTGTTTATCGAATTAGTGTTACAAAAAAAAAGTTTGGTGCTTACACATCTGTAATCTTAAACAACAATATGATCTTGGTCATGGAGTCCAAATGGACGCCATATGCAGTGAAACCTTTGTGGACAAAGTACGGACAGAAAGCTAGTGTTATAAGTACAAATGTCTTTCTGTCTGTTATCACGCGTTTATACCTTATTATAGGCTAAATGATAGACTTATTACCCAAATTGGTACCGACAATTATATTAAAAAAAACTGCGCACGTAGTTGCGAAAAGCGAACTAAAAAATATTTGTTAACTTTTAAATGCTACTAAAGATCTTGGTATATACTCCATACTAAATTAAAACGAAAACGTTAATAGGAGTTGTGCTGTGAGGTACCGGCAGAACAGGATAGTACTTCCCACTGCACCAGGTGTCGTAAGAGGCGACTAAGATACCAGAACCGACAGATGGCGGTATATCCATCCGAAACGGTGCAGCTTAAATGCACAGGGCGGGGATGGGCAGCTGTATCCCCGTCGCGATAGCTGCGCACTGCGATTGGCAACACGCTTGCCCAGCGCGGCAATGATGGGCAAATAACCTCTTTTTTTGGAGAGGCTTATATCCAGTAATATCCTTATAGCTTATATAAGTAATATAGACATCATACCAGACATACAATGGCTGTTATGATGATGATGATGATAATAGTGGTTGTAGCTGTATGGTACCGGCGTAGTGGAATAGTACCTCTCTCTGTTCCAGGTGTCGTAAGAGGTGACTGAGGTACTGGCGATACTGCTATTAGAAACAGCACAGCTCGAATACTATAGGACGGGGTTGGGCAGCATCCTCGTCGCTAAGTTACGCTCCGCGATCGCCACCACGCCTTCTCAGTGCGGCAATTATAGGCAAAAATCCCCCAATCTTGTGGAGGCCTATAACAAACATTGGCTTTCTATGGCTGATATGTTGAACAGTTAGTTTGTTTTAACACGATAAAATTACAAATCGTAGTTGACGGGCCCAATGGCGCATTCAGTAGTGTCTGTATCTTGTGCGTACGTCGTGGGTTCGATCCCCACCCAGGACAAACATTTATACGATTATTATTTGCGTAGGTACTGTGATTCTGTGCCTAGTGAAAAATATTATATTTTTGATTCCTTCGTAGTCTGATATCCGTAACACAAGTTTTTGAGCAACTTATCTCGGAGTCAGGTCAACATATAAATCGAAATTTAATTAAATTTCAAAAATCATCAACGCGTGACGCGACTCTTGTTTGTTAATAAAGATTGCGGTCCACTGATATCAAAAGTATCGTATTTAATATCTCAATAAACTTTCAAAGTACTACCTTATAGAACTCGAAAAATTAATCTTTAAAAGAGGTTCATACACCTCCAATTAAATACGTGGGGATCCTTAATTAACCTTCCGAATGCTGAGCCGGTTACCATAATTAATGCTCCCCATTAACCCCCCATTTCCTCTTAGCCATGTTGAAACATTACCTCTAAATATAAAACATGTTTTGGGTTAGAATATATCACTTGACACTATTCTTAAACGTTCCACGAGACGACCCTTTTTATTTAAGATCCTTTAAATATATTATACTTACGACGAGCCCCATCAAATTGAAGAGAGCCTTTTTAAACGTCTGCTTTCAACCGGCTCTACAAAAGTATGTCATAATAGAAATCGATAATCTCTGCTTCTGTATCCATAAATATTTGTTAATTAAATATATGTTACATAAAATCTATTCGTTACAACTAACCAATGCATTGGTGCACCAATGTGTACCGCCCAACAGTAGTGTTTGTTGTATGCAGGGTGAGAAAGGCTGTGAAATTAGTGGGTAATATTCTAAGTCACATGGTTGGTAACACGTTAGTAATATCCTTATGATAATGCAAGCGTATATAGGCTGTGGTGACACGCCGGAACGTATGCTTATTTGTCGATTTCTAAAAAGAATTACATTGCTGATTTACATGGACAAAGAAAATATTACCGGCCTTTACCTTTACCGTGTACTTAAAAATCTCAAACAACAAAAAAAATTTGAGTTGTAAAATTATATAACTTCCCTCTCTCTATTGGTCAGTTTTACGCATAACCTAAAATTGTTTACTATAATATGACAATTTAAACTGACTACTTGTAGAATGGCTGACATACAATGGAAACTTACAGTAACAATATATTCTACCAGGCATTTTACAAATTACCTAGCCCAGGTACATTACCACCGCTGGTACGTTTTAACGCCAGTAAATTGTTAAAGACGAACAGCACAATGCTGTATGAATATTGGACTGTGTATAGGAATTCTACAAAACAGACGGCATGGAAAACATCAATTGTCTATGGTCCAAGTGGCCTGTCTGGCATCATAATAAATTTTTCAAAGATCCTCTCGCATCTCAGTAGATGTCGATATAAAAATTCAAGATTATATTCTACCCATCGATTTGTTGCACTCTGAATTGGCCATTAATATCATTGTCTATGACACAAATAACTTACCAAAACATAGACTTGAACTAGATTTATAGAACACTTTAAAATAACCACGACATTCGCTACAAAACATTTCCATGCTATCAACGCAACGGAATTAAGAGCATAATTCCCATCCGAGGCTCTATCCAACAATAATCTACTCCACTATTCACCTATAAAAAACAATATCATGCCGGCCGACCAACATAGCCTTAATTACACGTAGCCCCACCACGTGCAAGGGATAATCAACTTTATACACGCGTGTTAACGTTGGTATTTGAATGGGGAAGGGTTGGTGGTAATAAGCTTTCTAAAAAAAATGATCTCGCCGGCAACTTGGAATGCGGGCCGCGCCAGAGGTGCGTTGTGTTAGAGGTTATGAAAATTTTGGAAAAAGAATCAGATTTCGAACATCATGTGCGCGATTATACTTGGCGCGATTCTTATTTTGAATTTGGAACGCTTTTGTTTTTTTTTGTAGCAGTAGTAGTTTTTAATACAAAGTTGATTGAAATTAAAACTCACGTTCCAATTTCAATACCATAAATAATCTATTAGGCGGTAATTCGAGAATTCCACGATTGCCCTAGTTTTACTTTTAAAAAAGTAAGTTATGTCAAAAGCATTCAACGTCTTAAAACCTGACCAGTCAATTCTCCATAATTTATTGCCGCTTTTATTAACCAACTTAAGGTTTTTTAATAATTGCTGCGAATGCTTATAAGGTAAACACGATCGGGCGGGTACATTATCCATAATATTAATCTTGTTAAGGCTTACATAGTTTACATGATTCTAGGCGTTGACCAACACGGTTGCTTGTGAAGCGTGAATCAAACGGACAGTAACTTGTAGTAGATTTATAATAATCTTTGAGCTTAGAATAGAACTGAACAATCAATGACCTTTCTCTGTTTGACATTAAGCAGGTTTTGTAATACGCATAACAACCAATTATGATATTGTTCTGAATTGAGTATGCCATATCGGTTTTTGGAACTGGTAAATGCGAGGGCCTAGATCAAATGTCACTATTCAATGCCGCTGATTGCTTTATTGACGGGCCCGATGGCGCAGATGGTAGTGATCCTGTCTTGTGCACCAGGGGTCGTGGGTTCGATTGCCACCCAGAGCAAATATTTATATAATGATATTTGTGTGCTCTGTGTATAGGTGTAAATATATGTATTTAAGTAGTATATTTGTGATTCCTCTGTTGTCTGGCGTCCGTAACACAAGTGCTTTAAGCGACTTACCACGGAGTCAGGTCAATGTATGAGATGTTGAGGGAAAAAAAAATAAAATAATACATACTATATAACGATTACAGTTTTAATATTTGATATCGAATTTTGGGTGCTTAAAATCTTGAATGTATATATATAAAAGGAAAAGCTCACGGACCGACTGACATATCAACGCTGGTCCTAAAGGGTTAGGTAGACACTTGATATTTTGTACAATTTTAGTTGAGTTCATTTTATAACTTAGTGGAGCACTAAGAAAAGATATTCTAAAAATTAAACCCCTAATGGGGTAAAACGGTGGTGATCGAACTTTATTAACAATAATTTTAGTTTTTTATAAAAAAAAAATCCGTGACACAATTGTACCAAACGGTTTTATTAATAACTTAATACAGATGATTGATCAGTGTATATACTAATAAATCATCATCATCATCATTAGGCATAGATCGTCCACAGCTGGACAGGCCTACCCAAGAAAAGGGGATTTTTGCCCGTAATTGCTGCGCTGGGCAGGTGTAGTGGCAATCAAAGAGCGTAGCTTCGCGCCGGGAATTCCCATCCTCACCCTGTAGTATTCAGGCTGCGATGTTTTGGATGAACAAACCCCCGTCTGTTGATTTCGGTACCCAAATCGCCTCCTACGACCCCTGGTACAGGGGGAGGTACTATTCTGCTTTGCCGGTACACAAGGCTACTAAATAAATCAAATAACATTTAATTCAGTGACATGGCTAAAAGTATTTTTTAACCACGGTGATACCAAAACAGCAATATTATGATCCATATTAATGGTAATTTTATAAATATCATTCAAATTGCAAGATAAAATGGCTGTCCATTGCTCCATACAAAAGGGACTTAATCCTTTTCATAAATGCCTAACACTTAATATACATCTAGTCCTCGAAGTAGAAAGAAGGTTTTTTTTTATTAAACCAGGTGGATAAGCATTAAGCATACACTATGACGGTAATCGTCACTGCAGCGTATAGACCCTCGTAGTACCACGGGGATATCACTAGCGCGATGCAAAGCTTGTGACTTAAAGGTATTATGTCACATTACTCAGTAATTTCACTGCCTCACCCTTCAAACCGAAACACAGCATGTGAACACTGCTATATGGCGGTAGAAACAGGTGAGAGTAAAATACAATCGAGAAAACATTTGCATAAGGTCTACTTTATGTATTACAAACACCCAGAGGCAAAATAAATCATGTGTGTGGCGGTGCGGGGACCGAAGCAGCGACTGTTGCCACTCAGCTGACGTTCTTAACCACTGCACTATACATACTTCGAACATGTTTAGTAAGTAAGTGCTATTTTATACATAATAATGCGTGTCCAGCCTCAAGTCGTCGCAATGCAGCCTTCACGTACGGTCTACAAATAAGTCAATTTAAATGCAAACCGTTGTTTTTTGCTGATAACACCAGATGCAACATCGGCTCAGCAAATGATCAATACATATTATAATTCTTCATGGAATTCTTTAAGGAGTTTTTTTAACTTGAAAGTGTTAAAAATATCTTAATTGTACTCTATGGCGAGTTATGGGTTGTCTACGCTTTTTTTCCCAATAGATTAACCATGCTGGTTCAGCATGGTTAATATATTGTCTACTGCGTAGGTTTGGGATTCTTTAGAGATATATAAAAGGTGGTGAACATGTTAAGCGGATAAATGAATGTATCACAAAATCTCACCTCTCTTACCCTTCAAACTGGAACATAGTAAGGTGAACAATGCTATTTAGATAGAAATAGGTTAGAGTGACCAATGCAGACAGACTGAGACTTGTATGAGGTCTATCTCATGTAAATGTATGTATGTATATTTATTAGAATTTTTAATAGAATTCATAACAATTCGTCTGTCCAAAATGTACGCACAATAAAAATAAACAAAGAATGAGCACATGACAGAGAAATTGTTAACTCTGTATAAAAAACTTTTTTTTTTCATATTTTAAGGCATCCATATTCCCAGCGATAAATAATAATATCATTATATTAGTTGTTACTTGTGTATTATTAGTGATTTTCTTTTCACTACACTCTCTGATTGTATGTGTGTGTTTTTGTTGATGGATATAGCGCGTTCCGGCTTTGGTTAGGCTTTGCATTGAAGACAAAAATGGTTATTATGTGTTATCCCTAAGATGTAGATATATAACATTGTAGACATCTTTGTAAACATTTTTATTGTGTACATTACTGTAGTACATTATTTTGATCTACTTCGTCGGGTTCAGCCAGCGTTTGCAATGTAATTGTTGTGTTTATTTGCGACATCACATTAGATACTTCTAAAATGAACAGTGTTTTTTTGATATATTTTTCATGTATTATACATATAAACCTTCCCCCTGAATCACACTAACTATTAAAAATCTGCATTAAAATCCATTGCGCAGCTTGACATTTAAGCATATATAGGGACAGACAGCGGAAAATTGTTTTATACTATATAACAATATTTATATATTAATTAAAATATGGTACTCCTTAAACTGACCCATTATTAGTTATATATTTTTTTTCTATCAAAAGGTTAGCTGGAAGAGACGGATCTATGCGATAAGGCCGCACATTGTACGATTTTTTTTTATTTTTTGGTGTATGTTCAATAAAAATATTATTATTCTTATGCATGTGTATACATGTACAAAAAATGAAGGCGGTAAACTCCCCGCACAGATGTAAACCTAGATCTCCCAAGTACTAAAATACCATTGCATGATTTATTGACATAAGCCACATTTGAAAATCAGTTACCTCGGTGACCTTCGGGCACGCTAACCATTTTGTCCCGACAATATGATAACAGTTATAGCTTTAAATTGAATTAGACATTTATAGGTTATAACTTACTCGTAACACAGCGGTAAGTTTATCGCAAGAAACAGATTTCACACGAAAATGTATATATACTTATAAAAAAACACGGCAAAAGTAAATAGCGTCATTGCATCTCTACCATTTGAGTTTGTCTGCGTCATATATCTGAAGTCGTACACCTGACCGCGAGTCTTAGCGAAAGCTATCCATAAATACCTTTGCCGATTCATACGATGATAAATATATAGTAAAATTAAATTCCGGAGAGCCTATAAAATTTGCGAAGATTGACTTCTGCGTGCGGCGCCGGGAGAGGATAAA